>VZSV01000207.1:927438-940808 GCA_013398735.1 Nothocercus julius | reverse complement strand
TTTTTTTTTTTGATTCTGGAGTTCTTATTCGTAGTATTAATATCAGCATTATAGTCCTGAGAACCTACAGCCAGAGATCAACACTACTTATCAAAATTCTGTGCAGCTATTGACAAAAACAATAGGCCCTGCCTGAACAGCTCATAATCTGAATAACAAGAAAAGCCTTGACAGATAAACACAAAAGCAAAAGGGGATGGGTAGGCTAGGAGAGGGAAGTGACAATGGGATGGAGCTATACAGAAAGCAATCTAATAATCTGAAATGGAATACAAAGCATATGATCATATCTTGACATTTAGGAGCCTGCTTTCATAGCCAAGTAAACATTCGGCTGAGAAATAAGTATTACTTAGCTGCCTATTATGAGCAGCGAGGGAAAGAGTTCTGCACCTTGCAGCTTCTTTGCTACTAACAGAAATATCAGATCTGCTATGATAGTGCTATTGACACTCTCAGGGAATTATAGAAAATTGCGTAAAAATCAAAGTTAAAAAGTGAGTGAAAGAATATGCCATAAGAAAGAGAAGATGGTTTATTATCTAGACAGATAGCTCTGAAAACTGAGTCTCCAATCTTTGCTACTTCATTCAATGCCAGCTCTTTGTATGCCTAGCATGTAAATGCATCATTTGTACTAAGCTGGAACTAGTCATTCTTTTGCTTCTACTTAAGATGGCTAGTATTTAAGACTATTTCCAGCATCCTTCCAGCAATCCATTGCCTTTTATTTCAAATATGTTGGTCTCCACCTTGTGAAGAAAAATAGTCCAGGTCTTCAGCTGTTTTCAGTCATTCATGTATTCTTCTCTCCTCACAGCTCTGATCCCAACCAGCTGCCACCCTGGAATCAAAGCAGAGTTCCCCAGCGGCGGACGCCTCTGCTCAGCAGGGTACTGTTACTGACAACTGATACCAGGAGGTGCCTCATGTTTCACATCTTTTTCTTGTTACCAACTAACGACAAAGTTACATTTGGATCATTTCTTGAGAAAAAGCAGCAAGTTAAAGGAGCGTCATCGCTAAGTGGTTTGTGAACTTTTTGGTGGAAGGAAGGTTTACACAAGTTTGGGAAAGTGTAGAAAGGGGCTTAAATGGTGTCAGATTCTTGTGTGCAAAATTACAAAGTGCTCAGTATTGTCAGCTGTTGTGAGATTCATTTGACCCCATGTTATTGTACATAATTATTTGTATTAGAGAAATACCAATGGGATCAGTACCTATTCAATGTTTCAAAGAAGTTAACATGACTTAAAAAGAGATGGCAAAAAGAGTTTGTGTCTAAACCTATAATGTGAATACGAGAATAAAAAAACACATCTCATTGCCAGAGTTCAGTTAGGACAAAAGAAAGCAGTTGTCTAGCTTGGCGTTTGGGTTTGTAGACTGGCCCCAGAGCTTCTTGCTCCCTGCCTTATAGCCTAGCAAGGCCATATTTCTCCTCTGAGGCAGAAATTCAGGATCAGCAGTGAATCCACCCAAGCTGAAACTGGTTGGGTAAACAAGGAATAAATGAAAAACATGGAGTTAGCCAAATCTGTGGACATGAACCTGATTCCTAATTCTCTTTAAGCCCAGTCGGCTGGGTACTGTTGTTCCTCAGCAAACTGCCAGTTATGATAGTCACAGCTCCAACTAAAGCCAGTTATGATAGTCAAATCTGTATTGTCCTGTTGTATTGTGCTATTATATTATGAAAGTCATACGGGCACAGAAATGTAAGTGTTGTGCATATGCACAATGGATATGCAAATACCATTTCCACTAAGAAAGTAGTCATCTGATAGAATAAATCTGAGCTGGAATGAAAACAGGAGAGATTTCATTGTTTGTAAGAAAATAAAGGAAACAAAAACCAAACTAATAACATGATGAATTATTTAGCCAACAGTGTGTGTGCATCTGTGGAATGATCTTTTAGTCCCTTCTGCTGCAAAATTTGATGGAGAGATTAGAATGGTTAGGGAAACAATCAAACATAGCCAATTTGATTGATTTACTGGGTAGAAAGAAAATATTTAGGCACTTTTGCCTGGTAGGGAAATGAAGAAAAAATTATATGCTAGTGGTGTTAAAGGAGGAATGCAAACTGAACTCAGTGAAACTTTTGGATTTGGTGGAGGACAGTCAGGACGGAGCTTTTGGACAGCTCTGTGGAACAGCTCTGTCCTGGAGTCATTGCCATAGGGCATTGCCACAATAACACAAGGGAGGGAAGAACCACTAGGCAGGCCCCTATGGCTACTTGCAAAATGCAGAGCAAAGCAGTTTGATTCTAGGCAAAATAAAATGAAACTGGTCTTAAGGATTTTTTTTTTTCCAGTTATGGAAGTGTTTTTAGATAAGTCGCTTCATGCTTATAGAGGATGGCATGAATACCAACCCTCTTTTCCATCTGTACATCCCAAACCTCCTTCACAAGCACAACTTATTCACAACCAGCTGTCTTCAGACAAGCTCCTTCTCCTGTGTCTGTGACTGTGTTCCAAGTTCTAAAGACTTTTTAAAGCAAAGCTCAAAGCAAAAGCTAGTGCTGGTAAAATTAGCCATTTTTACTCATGTTTTCAGAAGTAGTTGATTTAAAATAAATAAATAAATAAATAAAATCAGCCCAAAGACACAGTAAGCATGGAAGAAAACTATACAGATGCTCAGAGTTGGCTGTGCAGATACAATGAAGCTCTATTAGAAAAGCTCTAGGCAAACCTAACCATAGGTGTCAGTACTATATCCAGCCACAGACAGGATGTACATATGTATGAGTGTGGAGATATGTCTTCAGAATATATATAGTTCTGCAATTCTTAAATGCCCAGTGATTTAGAAAAAAAAAAAAAAATAGAAACTTTTCCTTTGGTGATAAGTTGAGCTAAAAAACTTTATGGAGACTTCTGAAGGACAATTGCCAAATAGCTGTCTGAAACCCCAGGCATATTTTCCAAGCACTCACCAGAAGACCTAAGTGTTTAGAAGTCAAGAAATACACAAATATTTCAGATGAACAAGCTAAGCAGGGAGCGTCAGATCCATACTGGGAATCTGTTTGCAGTTGTGGTTATAGGCATAGATACTACATGTTGAATTTCAGGTGCGTATCCCTGAGATGCATTTATTCACTATGTGGGTTATCATCATTCCAACACTGTAAAACAGTGATTAGACTGAAGCTTAGTTCTTTTGTTTACTGTGCTCTTACCTGCTGGCAGCTAGTTTGTTTGAAATGAACCCTCCTGGAATTTGTGTCACAATGTAACCCCAGAAAAAAGAGCCATGTATTAGTCCCACTGTCTCTGGATCCCAGTTGAATTGGGCTTTCTGTAAAGGAAACAGTAAAAGTGATGTAGGATGAAGGATGTTAATTATAAGATAACGACCTCATGGAAGTCTCTCAGAAGTCACCCCATCTTCCACATCAAGATGGTTGTCTTTGTACTGGTGCTGCTGAGCTTGGATTCCCCCAGTTAGGGCAGAAAATTGACAAATTCCCAAGTAATTTTCCCCATAACAAGTAGCAAAACTTAACTTTTGTCTTAATTGGGGATAAGACAGAGAGAGAGAGTTTTCAGTAGAAGCCCTTCACAAGCCTCGTCGCTGCTGCTTTATGGGTTGATTAGTTTTGAGAAGAATGATTCAAACAAATGAAGCCTTTGCTTTCCTGACTATTCTGTGCTATTACAAGGAGCTAATGTCTTTCAGTGGGCACATCAGTTTCCTCATGATTATCAAGGTTGCTCACATGCCTGGGTTGATCTGCTGCTTAGTCAGGCAGGTCCTGTAATATCCAGAGTTCTTCTTATGAGGGTCAAGTTCAGACTATCTACTCTCTGTGTTAAGGGTCTTTTATATTAATCTTTTATATAAGTAACATGGAACGATGTTTACTGTTGCACCAGTATCCAAAATTAGTCCATAATTAGAACAAGTGTAAATGAAACTCAAGTTCATAAAGCTCCAGAAAGGAATTCAAGAAATAATATCTCTCTACCAAAGCAGAACTGGCAAATTCCCAAGGGAAACTAAGATATGCACTGAATTTGCAGTTTCCAAGGTGCATATTTAAAGATTTGTTATCATCTACTGTGAACAATAAGACCTCTACTCCAATTTGAAAATACACTGGAATCTTACTCCAAAACATCTCTACACACCAATCTGCATTGCTATTAGCATTTTCCCCCACCATCACCAGGAACTCAAAACACTTAAGGTTCGCTAAAAACTGATTAGAATGGAGTGGACCCAGCCCTGCATAGAGCTATGAATCATTACTATTATGTAGCAGCAGCATCAGGGCACATTTGCCTGGGACTATTTTTCCTACTTCAAAACAGTCTCTCAATACCTTCTCCCATTCTCCTTGTAATATCAGCAACGCTGATCATGTGGCAGTTCATGGCAAAAAAAAAACTTTCACAAAAGTGATTTTTCTTCAGCTACAGTTAGCATTTGTGGAACTTTTCTGGTTATTACCCCAAGACACCAAAAAGTGAAAAAAAAAAAGAAAAAAATATTTTAAAAGTACCTAGCAGGAACCATTGTTGCTACATACTATGGCAGCTAGAGACAAAAAGACACAAACCTCACTCAATCATCCTCGCTCTTGGTGTGATTTTTTTTTTTCCCCTGACAAAGAGGGCAGATAAAAAGAAGTTGTAAAACTTTCTACCACTGCAACAAAATATCTGTGACTTAAAGATCAGAGACCTGATGGTCATAGGAGCCAAATTCAGTTCTCATTTCTGCCACTTACATCTGGTAAGACATTGATGAAGATCTTCAGCAAATGCTCAGGTCCCATAGATTTTTAGTGTGATTTAGAGGCCTAAAAAAGGAATTAAACATCTACACATCTATGGGAACTCAGAAATAAGTGTGCCTTGGTTTCTGATCTGCACAGGAAAATAGCATTTCCCTACATTATTGGGGTAATATGAGAGATATGGGGAGTAATTTTATAACTAAAATATACAGTCCTTCGATAGTGGTACTTTGACAATGTTGCAGTGGGGTTCAGATAAGAATAGAGAAAGACAGACAGCTCCTCACCTTAAGCTCTGGTTTTCCATTAACATAAACCGTGCTATTGTTCACCATTTGCACGATGGCAACACCCAGGTTGCATCTGATGCCAAAAGAAATGCAAAAGCCAAGGCCACTCATGATGGCGATGATGTAGCGCTTGGGCAGCCCGCAGCAGTAGCAGTCGAAGAGCGGCGGCTTTGGGGTGCTCGCCTGCACAGGCCTCCCCTCTTCTGTCAGTTCAATGTGATCTTCCTGCACACTGGTGCCATCAATTTTCCTAAAAGGAAGGGCAGATAAAATGAAAATGCCTTGCTCTGTCAGTAAGGTTTGCTGAAATGTATCTGCAGTTACATGCTCCAGACAGACACCGAATCACCTGCGTGCTGGGCTCTTGTCTCGTGATGCTGTGATGAGTCAGCACCAGGCAAGCTTCGGAAGGTGAGCAGAGCCTACATTTTTTCACGAGGAACGTCTCGAGTTTGCTAGCCCAAGGCGCCTAGCCGGACAACGGGCTGGAGGGCTGTTTGCAGGCCAGCCGTGAGCGGAACTCCGAAAGCCCTGCCAAGACCAGCAGAAGCTGCGACACGTTCCGCCGGCTGGCATGCCTGCAGACAGGCGAACGTACGCATCGGAATTTCTAATTACAACTGTCAACCAGAGTGGACAGCAGGATTCCAGAAAAGCCCAAGACATGCTTAGGCAAGAACTGCTTTTACATGCTTTGCTCACTGCTTTCACCTGACAAAAATCAGGCGAAACGGAAGGGAAAAAGGGGCCTGTACATCAGAGCACTCTTTTAAGACCTGAAAGCGCGAGGCCCAGACCTTTCTCTGCCTGTAGGCATTTGAATCCACATGTCCCCTCTTCTCTGAAACCTCTCACCCCAAGGTCATCGCAAAATGAACTTTCTCAACTCCTATTGTCAACTGGGTTGCACTTTTGTTTAAAATACTTAATGTTTAATGAGGTCTGAAGAAAGACAGGAACTTTCAGGGTTCTCAATTCACCTCCCCTCAGCACGAGATACTGAAAGGGCTTCACTGGGAACCAATCTGCTGTAGCAGCTGCAGTGCCCCTGGGAGGAAAGGCCAGGCGATGAGGGCCTTCCTATTCCCTCAGGAAAAGGAGCAAAGGGTCCCCGCTCACTTACTCTGCAAGCGGCTGCCCATGAGGTACCAGCTCAATATTTTTTGTCATATGACATTTCAGAAATATCATTAAGAGAAGGGTGGTGTTGCAAATCCTAAATAGGTGTCAAAATTATGAGGTGCTGCCGTGGGAGCCCTGTATCACCTATGCTAGAAAGGAGGCTCCTACAGAGGGCAAATTGCTGCTGCCAATGCAAGGAGCACTCTGCACCAATGTTTTACGATGCAAATGATCTCATCGGTAGAACCATTGCCCAACACTATTTCCTGCACTTACAGAAGTTTCTCCTATATTAGTGCAATTAAAAATTAATCTGAGCTCCCAATCTGATTGGAGGTATTAACATCCCGTGCTATAGGAACAGGGAATGTCTCTGATAGGAAACATCAGATCATTGAGAACGGAGCACACGCCATTAGACCGAAGCTCAGTTCTTCCTTTCCCAACATTAACATTTTATGCATCTATTTTAAATGCAGAATATGGGCTTTCTGACACAGTGAAACACTTATCGGCTCTGAATACATGAAGAGCCCACTAACACTACTTGCAAGCTGAAAGTTAAGTGTTTGTTAAGGGAAGATGTTGATCTGCAGTAACATTACAAAGCCCTTCTGTTTTGCCTGTGCTCTGAAGCGCTGAACCCAGGATCCATCTCTCATGTCCACTACGGAACTACTCTCAGTACTATGAAAATGTGAGCAAAGTCACTTTATCTAAGTGAAGCCCAGCTTGCTGTATTAGGTGATGAAATAGTTTAATTAACTCTTTTCTGATAAGGAGTAACTTATTTCCTTCTTTCACACATGTGGCCTGAAGTGTATTTTAGCGACACGTCTGCTGCCATGCTTACCTTTTGCTTATGCCTTTACATTTGAATGGCAGAAAAATTAATGTTTTCATATTGATTATAAAGATATCTCAAAATGATATCACTCTATGTACTTAAGAAAGGACTAATCTACATCACAAAGCGGGTAGAAGACAAACTTCAGGGACACTGAACAGGCATTATAGAATATGCTATATTTCTTTAAACAGGATCCCCTCATGGGTAATTAAATGTGCACATTGAAGGCACAAGTTCTGTTCAGAGAGGCAAAAGTGAAATTCAGATGTATCTTTTTTCACAATAAAAAGTTCAAATAAATTTCTGAAGCTAGTAAACTACTGCAGACCAAACCACACCTTTTATAGATTACTTTGAAATTATGACTTTTTCCACTTGTTGGTTTTAGATTCACGTAAGAAAAAGGTTTTGTCACTTATACAGGCAACACTAAGACATCGTTTAAGATGTTGACTCAGCATCAGCAAATATCTGCCTACCTGCAGCATCCATGCAGTCTCTCGCAGAATTATGAGAGGACACAGTATTGGAAGATTTTGCATTTAATCACTAAACGTAGCTTGAGTTTTCAGACTAGCTATTTTTAGTTGATGTTATAATAGAAATAATACACTCTGTTCATATGTTCATATTCAATCCATATATGAATGGTCTACACCTGCCTGATCTATGCACAAGCTAGATGGGTCTTCCAGTGAGAGAACACCTTTGCTTAAATCACAGCTTTCTTGAGGTGCTGTAAATCTGAAGTACTTACCTATAATCCAACGGATAATTTTCCATAATAAAGGTTTCGGAAATATATATGGTATATATGGCATCCTGGTACATTTCCTGTAAGCACATCTATCCAATATGAAATTTTGCTTCGAAATCTCAGCCTAAGCTTTAGAGCTACAAGCTATCTAGTACATTACCTGTTATCTTACTTCCTTTTTTACATCATATCCTAAAACCATTGCTTCAGGCCTATTCTTAGCAACAGGAAAATGCATGTCACAGGCCATCAGTTTGCATTTCCAAGAAACAGTAAAATCGGAACATTTTAGGTCCAGAGGAAATTCCGGGGCTATCGGATTTAACCCCTCACTCAAAGCAGTACTAACTTCAAAGTTGGATCATTAGTTCATTGACAGGTTGGAGTGAAGGCTTTGCATTAAAGTAAAGTAGGAAGTGTGCTATGTCTATGGTATTATGGAAAGTAATTGAGATCTTATGGCACAGAACGGCTAGTGAAATGAGAGTACAGAGAGGAACATTTTTGAGTAAGCTGCTTTAAAAAGAAGATAATATACATTCCACGCTCTGATAAATTATATAACTAGGTTTAAACTGAATAAAATATGAAAATATCAAAACTGAAGACCACAAGAAGTGAAAAAGGCAATTGAATTATTATTGATTAGACCTGCTACAGCTTTAAAAATTATTAAAAAGGCAAAAACAGGGAATCTATTGTCTTCTTCTAACATAATCTGAAGTATTTATTGAAATAAAGGCACAATTCCCCAAGTTTTTATACTTTTACAAATACCTCTTCCTAATTGAGAGTGATTATATTTTAATTGGTGCATTGTTTAGGACAGCTGGCAAAGATCAGACACATCACGCAAAGCCAAAACATCTGTTCTAACCTGGCCATTTTCAACTGACTGTCAATTCACATAGGCATGAAAAATCCTTCTACTCCAAATTCACTGTTTAAAGTGACAGCCAGGGAGCCAGGAGTAGCACTATGTGAGTCCAGCGTTGCTTCTACGTGGAATGGGTTTTGCTGTTGGATTCCAATACTTACAAAGAAAAACAAGTTGAGATCTGATCCATAATCCTAAATCCCAGAAGCATATTTCATACCCCCAAATCCCTGCTGCGTGTGCAGGGGGGTTGGATTAGATGATCTCTAGAGGTCCCTTCTAACCTTAAGCATTCTATGATTCTGTGAAATCCTAAACTTAGCCTCCCTCTAACAGATTGGTCTTGGAGAAAATTATTTTGCCATAGCAATCCAAAAATGGAGGCAGGGTAAAATGAACAATTCAGCAGCACAGACTTTTAAGGAGCCAGAGTGTGATCTTGCTTTTGGCCTTATTTTACTGAACAGTGCGGACATACAATGAGGGCATGATGACATTCTAAAGAGATGAGAAATATATTTACCAGGTAGTTCATACATTCTGATAGTGCCATGGAAAATTTTCATTTGTAGCCCAAAGATGAAGGGAAATCTGATTCACAGTCTGTATTTTTTTTTAATTTATCTGACTAAAGCTTGAGAGCATTTTGCTGCACCTGAATGTGTCCAGTCCTTTACAGCATCTGATTTGCTCTTTTCGTCAAATGTACAACAACTAGCAAGTCAGAAAAGCTAGATTATTTGAAGAGATTTACATTCATCTTCTGGGTCAAAAATGATGAATATTGTGTATACAATCATTCTATAATAATTCTGTATTTTGCTTGTTATACTGTGTAACTGGACATGAAAAATATGAACAAATTCTTCCAGCTGATCTTATTTCTATTCCTTACTGAATGGTTCTAACGCAGAATTTTTGAAGAATAAAAGATTTTTTTTTTAAATTCAAATCAATACTAATGAAAATCCTTGGAATACATGCACTCGACGAACTGCATTTATGTGCTTTAGAATAAGGATTATTTGTGTTGTCAAATTATGTAAATGAGTGGAGCAGAATGAAGCCACTTCATTTTGTTTGATTAAAATCACAGCAGTTCTAGAGTAGCACACGTGTTAATACCTACCATGCATTATAACACATTCTAGAGTATTTCTTACAGGGTATTTTACAGGCTGGATCAACTCACTTGTACACATATATCATGTTCCAGTCACACACCTAAACTTCCACCAGCGGTCACCACACACAACACTCCCTGGCACAATTGCAGAACCCTCTACAAAGGCCATCTAAAATTATCATTCATCCAAAAGCAGATACAGTCTTCTGGGATCTTGTTTATTCTCTGAGGATTTGTCCAGGTGAAAACAGTCTATGGCAAATCCTCCAGTTGACGCATCAGTACTAAATCCCAGGGCAGACTGGCAAATCTTCTTTAAGTCGCTCAGCGACCAACGTGGCAGCTCTGCGGTTCATCTCCGCATTACCTTCGTGAGGAGCAAACGCACCAGCACGCGCAGGAGAGCGCGTCTCGAAGGAGCCGCACAGCCAGGGGCACGGGCAGCACCACGCCGCGTCCCCGGCACGGGCCGGACACGCCGCACAGGCAGGCCCGGCCCCCTCACCAGCACCTCCCTGCAAGGGGCTCTGCCTGGCTCGCAAACCAGCCGGGTCTGGGCACCCCATGCTGTGTCTGCAGTGCCACAGGGGCTGGGGCGCATGAAGCGGGCTGCACGCTTTGGGAAAGGAAAATGTGGGAGGTCTCGGACTGTGATCCAAAGCAGCGGGAGCAGCCCGGTGCAATGCACAGGTAAATGACCCAGCTGCACGTTGCAGTTCTCAGCAAGGCTCTCTTTTTTAGGATCAGGCTAAATACAGCAGCTGTGTGATGTGACCCATATAACCTTAGTGATGATATTAAAGAGTTGTAAACCCATTTAGTCATTTCCCTCTTCATCGATAAGCCCGCAAGTGCCATTGGCTGGTCAAAGACTGCTGAAATCCTCAGGGTAGATGTGGCCTGAGATTTAATTTTTTTTTTTTTTTTGATTTTTTCTGTGCAGACACCCAGCGCACTGAAGCCCCAGAGTGCTCACACTCGCTGAATTCAGGCCTACAGGAGCCGAGACAAAGGAGGCATCTCAGGCTTCTTCTGCTCAGTCTCTGTTGCCTCCCCTCCTCCTTCCTTTCCTGTAGGAACCTCTTGGGGGAAGACTGGGCTTGCAGCATCCACAAAATAAGCAGAGGGTCCTAGTCTTGAGCATTGCACCGTGTCCGTGGGCAGTCGCTATGGAGCAGCTGATAACTGGCAACTGATCTTGTCAAATACTGGCTTCGGGGGTCTACCTTCATATTTGCAGGGGAACTGCGGTAGGAAGACCAAAACCCATCATTTTCAGGAAGGCTAAAAAGTACTTTTCTTCCCTGTTCACTGATTTTGATCACATCTCCACACATGCCAGTCCATAACATCACACTCAAAGATCTAATCAAGAATGTGCATTAATATAATCTATCATCCATCAAATTCCAGGAGAGAAGCCAAAAATCCTTGCTGATTTACAACATACTGAAGCCAACAGGATCGGATCAAGAGCAAAGTCAAGGTTGAAATTGGCCGTGTAATATATGCAGTTCTCTACACATATCTACCAACACAGAAAGTATGTTACACTTGTTTTTAGGCTAAACTATAGAAGAACAACTTCAGGTTAAACACATACATGTTTCATTCCTTATGGAAATCTTCAAATACAGCTGAAAATTTCCTAAAAGATTGCTAAACCTACAACAACTCTTAGATTTGGTTATAGACATAGTAAAAATAACTTTGTTGCTTGGCATTATTTTCTCTGTTGGCTAGTACATCTGTGAAAGGCATTGGTATACTTATGTTTAAAAATAGAAAATAATCAAGTTCAGCAGAATTTCTTGCATCTCAATTCAATTTTGCTTTTGTTTGACTCAGTAGCAATGTTACTCGAGTTGGAGATCAGTATTATCAGCTACACCGGAACGAGTACAATATCCTTGATACACAGCTTCAAGAGGAGAATAATCCAGATAATCCAAAGCTTGCACGGCATTTCCACATAACAAACCCAGTGTGCTGCTACATTACATATTCACTAAATATAAACCCTGCATGTATTTGGCCATAAATGCTAGCAAAAAACACAGCGAGGAACATGTATGATAAACATAAATGAATAACTTAATGAATAATATAAATAAATAACATTGAGATAGAAAAATACTCCCTTTGATTTCTGTGGAGTTTCTTAAAAGTCAAAAAAGCAGAATTCCAGGTGTTGTCTATACGACTATAAAGTTATGCAGACGACAGGGACTCTACTCACTTGATACAGAAATTTTCAGTGTAACTGGTAACATGAAAGTGTGTATTAGTAACTTCTTTAAAAGCATACACTCTTATGTGCTTCCACATGTGTGCTGTAAACTGTGTAATAAGTGTAAACTCCTGTACATTTTCTTGTGAACAAAGATATGGCCAAACAGGTTAAGGATTGCATCTTAACTGAAAATAATATTCCCAAAACCAACTCACAGGACAGATATAAAAGCGAATATAATTCATGTTAAAAATAAATTCAGTTGAAAAGTTGGCCTGATCATTGCAAACACTTACAATATTTGACATCAAATATGCAAAAAACGCCCCTGGACCCTTTGGCTGTCATCTATTGATTGCAGAACTTAGCCAGTGGACATTACTAACAGAAAAAACCTTCCAATTAGGTGAGCAATCTCTTTTTCCTTTATGAAAGAAGCCATGGAGTATTTTTTATTTACCATAAAAAGAAGTCTTGCTGTTTGTTGTACTGTAAACTTGCAGATTAAGATAAAATCTTTAATCTTTTCCCTTGCTTGGATGCTAACAAACAGCTGCTTCGGCTGCTTCTCTTCCAATTTCCCCTAGCCTTGGTAAGCGCGCAGGCACGCGCGCATCTCTGCTGAATAAATTTTCTCTTAGTGTTTCGAAACAAGATTTTCCCAAACGCCCAAGTGCTTTAGGAACATTAAATCTAATTTCAAGAGCCCCAGAGTCATTTGGGAACATTAATTCCCATTAAGACATCGGTTTTCCTCTTGCAAAATAAAGTTTAGAATTTTTCACATTTATCTATTTAAAACATTTTTAATCAAAACATTTTTTTCCTGCTGTGCGTAGCGTTAGAGTGCCAATTCATAACTTATTTTCACCTCTTTCTGTTTAAAATAAAAATCCCGCACTGTACAGCTCTCTACTGCTCCTTTCACTTCTTTGCTTGGCAGCAAGGCGTCCCTCCTTACTGCACCTCCTGCACACACGTATCGATCGTTGCAACTCTCAATTCTGTTTTATACTCGCGCTCCCCCCTGCGCTTTATTTCTTTTTAATTCCGAGTGAATTAAAGAAATCGATTTAATTTAACCCCGGCGCCCGCCCGCGGATTATCCCTCGGCTTTTTACCTGCGCAGCTGCCCCAGCGAGTGGCTGACGACGTCCTTCACCCCTTGGCTCCCCGGCGGCAGAAACCTCTCCCGCAGCGACGCGAGCCCCTCCAGGGGCATTTTGGCCGCCGCCGGGCGAGACGCCCTGACCTTAGCGAGGCTTCGCGGCCGCTGCCATCCTGCCCCAAGCCGGGCAGCCGCGCCGCCTCGCCGACCTCCGCGCCGGCAACCAGTTGCTGGAGAAAGAAGAATTG
>VZSV01000207.1:882412-927136 GCA_013398735.1 Nothocercus julius | reverse complement strand
GCAGCTGCCCCCCCGGGGAGCCCCCGGGCCCGGGGCGCCCGCCGGCCCCGGTGCAGGAGCGCCAGCGCCGCCGGGGCATTTATTATTAAGGACGCTGGGCCCCCGGACCGGCCGGCACACGGGCACCTCGGCGCAGGGAGACGCGAGGACAGGCCGGCCAGGGGCTCCCTGCCAGGGGAGCTCCTGCAGTGGACAAGCGCAGGGTAAAAACGCCGGTGCGGGTGCAGCCTCCCGGCACGGGCAGCACGCGGGCTCGCGTGGAGCGCGTCTGCTTTCAGCTGGGCCTTGGCAATGGGGGCTGGATGACGGCACCGTCCTGCTTCCGTCCAGCATCTGGCATCCACCTCCCACAACTCGTGTGAGGAGTTTGGTTTCCCCAGGCTTTCTGCACCGGCAGAGAAAGAGCAATTCCTTGTGCCTGCAGCTGGGCAAGAGGAGGAAATTCCTTCTGGCCTCCCACTCCTGGCCCCTGGCCTTGGCCCACCAGGACACACGGGCTGACAGAGCAGCAAGGTCGCCACCATGGAAAGCAGACAGGGAAAACCAGCTCCAAATGGGGAATGGTGCACATTCCGCTGCCCGGAGTTCACCCTGGAAGCCGGGGGCTCGGAGGGGAAAGCGGTGCTCAAAATGCCTCTTTCCCAGCAGCTGGCTGAACGTAATTTGCCATTCTATGGGATTTCCGAGTCTTGTTTTAGCTAAAGCGATTATGGTGTGGAGAAGACACAGGAAAGGCTCGATGCTCAAAGTCTAGCGCTTTTTCACTTACCCATGCATTCTTTACATTGCATTTGACGTAAAAGCCTACGGCCCTCCTTGCTGCTGTTGGGCACCCTTTAAGCAGCTCTCCCATACATCTTGAATGGCACCTGGCAGGGGGATGTGGCCCTCACAGCTGGAGGTGCTGCCATTAGCAATTACTTCCCACCTCATCCACAGCAGGATTGTCCACTTCTCAAGGCAGGTTTCAGCTCTCCCTTTCTCTTCACCTTGCCATCCTCCTTCTGCCGGCGTGTCTGGTGTGCTGTGGCCACGGCCCTGCTTCACATTCACTGCCCTTTCCCAACGGCCCACAGAAAGGATATTAGCAACTCTTCCTTTTCTGCAGGGAGCCTGCTAGACGAGGGCAGCACTTCTCCTCCTCCTCCTCTTCCTCCCCCTTCTCCCCTAGGTTCTCCAGGGGGCAGATGCCCTGGCTCTCAGAAGCTGTGGCAGAGGCTGGTTGCTCTTCTGCTGGGCCAGATGCAATAGGGGTTCTGCAGGATTCCCAACAAGGATTTGCTGGATAAGATGATGGCAACCCCAATGTGACTAATCCCAGTACCTATTTTAGAGCATCAGATAGGGAAGGCTCTTGTCTCCCTTGGCAAGACCAGATAGGACAGCCCTACTGGCCCCACCCGTCAACATTACTATTTTTTTTTCTTCACTGTTTTAGCTCCATGTTTAATTTTTTTTTTCTGAGGAAATTATTTATTTCCATTTTAATTCTCCTTCCTACAACACCTCCCTTCTTAAAACAGATTGTGAAATGTGAACTCAGAGCCCAGCTTGCAGAGAACAAGAAGTCCAGCACACAACCTGATTTTGGTCAGCATTTCCAAAAAGAATTTTGCAAAATTAAAGCTAATCCTGGTTCAACCAACCTGTAGCTGTAGACAAAATTACAGATGCATATAATCAAAGGCCTTTAGTAATGCTCTTATTTAAACTGTATTAAAGGTGTACTTTTGATCCAAAACAGACATAAAACCAGTGTGCAGATGGACAGTGCTCTGCTCTCACATACTATCATTACCTTGGGTGCTTTAGAACAAAACGAGTTGCAAGAAAACTTGGAAGTTCATCAAGTGCATGTACAGAATATGTGTTGAGGCTAAGTGCACATTGAAGACATTTAACAAAATATGGGAGTGGCTGTGATGTCTGAATTTACTACAACATGCTGCAACTTCTCTGTAGAAATTAAGAATGCAACAGAAGTGTAGTTTTGTGGTACTTCATGTGTTTTTCATCTGTGTTTAAGCAAACTTGAGGACTTCTTCAGACTATGGAGTAACTTTCCTTTTTCTTTTGCAAACCCCTTCTGGATTTCAGCAAAGAAAAAGAATTTATAACAAAAAGAGAGAATGTAAATACAGTTTCTTACCTGGCCTTAAACAGCTTTAATGCCAAAAAGAAAAAGTTTTGATAACTAATTTTTGCACACATTGCTAGGTTTCAGGATTGCAGCAACCCCCTATGAATCCTAGGAATAAAAATGTCAGAGGAATAAACATAACTCTCAGCTATAAAAATAACTTGTACAGGTTTATGCCTCTGTAACTGTACACCGACAGCCTCTCTACCTTGTTATGGTCTTTTTTACTGAAAAGCTTTAAAAAAAAAACCACTTTTATACTGCTCCTTCCATTGATTCCTCAAAATAACGGTTGGGGTGAAATCTTTGGCACATTTAAAGGGAAAGTTTTTTCAGCTATTTCAGTGCAGGCTGGATTTCCTACACAATTCACACGCAGGGGTCATGCAAACCGCACACTGCTGTTAGCTACGCTGCCTCAGACAACACTGCGGGCAGCCCCTTCTGCTAATGTTTGTCAAATATGACCTCTTTATGAATATTTAATCCTCACAGCCATTTGCGTTCCAGCACTAAGAGCCTGGGAAAGTCATTTTAACCTTCTGAGGTCTTTGCTGAATGAGAATAAAGCTGCTTTTTCTCATGTGGTGTGGTCAACCTCAACACTGAACAGAGGCTGTGAGGCTCCTCCAGTGGAAGCCCAGGTAAGTGCAAATATTAGTATAGCCGGAGAAGACATGTTCAGAGTCAAATAACTTGGGTGCTTTTTAACCAGTTTCATTTCAGCTCCAGGCAGTGTGATAATGTCCCTGCTACTAGTGAGCGGCTACTAATCGTCTTACTGCTTCAGGGGCAGGGCACCTAAAGCAGACCTAAGCCACCAGTTGTTTTCAGGACAAAACAACTATTTCAGGACAAAAATGGTCAGCCGTGAATTTCAGGAGACACTTTTATCCACTGTGGTTCCAAGAAAAATAAGCACAAGTACAGTAAATAAACAAGGAAAAAATGTTCACGCACACAAAAAGAGCACAGATTTAGACCGTGGCAGAAACGGCTATGCAAAAGGTAAGCGTGACTGAAAATTCACCATGTAACCAAGTACCAACTATTCAGAGTTTAAAGGCTAACCTAGGTGATAATGCTTCTCAGATCACTAACTTGACCACATCACCAGCTTGTTGGCGCCCGTGTTGGCTACGAGGGCCCTGGGAACACAGCACTGTCCCCTCGTGCTGGGGCGTGAGCTTAGGGTTCAGAGGCCCAGATCAGGGCTCCTAGGCGAGTTTCTACTGAGATTGTTGCCTTCTCCGACCATTTTCTTTTGGCACTTTATAGGTGCAAAGGTCCACTTAAATGGCAAGTGTATTTTTCCATTAGACTTGAAATTCTTTGGGACAGGACAGTCTCTACCCATGTCTTCCTGCCAGGTAGTCAGTATCAGATAAATTTCATATGGCCAAAAAAATAAAAAAGGACAATCCTAGAATCCTAACAAGAAATAAACCAATCATGGAAATAGGAATTCCTAGACATAGTTTTCCATACTGGAAACTATTAAGGCAATGGGAATGTCCTACATCTTAGAAATAACTTCCCTCAAAACCAATGGATCCGAAAGCTAATCGAGTGCGACTGTAGACTTGGCCCCCAAAAGCCCTGATGTGTTATGATGATTTCTATGCATTGGTGCATACTCAGGAAAAAATAGGGCATTTTTCACTTTCATGAAGCACTACAAGGAAGATCTCATAGCTGGATGAAAACATTTCTGTAGTGTTTGAAGTTTATTTAAATGCTGGAGTGGTAGCCCAGTTGCTTGGACTATACTGACACCTTATGGTAGTTTTATTATATAGTGTAAATAATTTTGAATGCTAAGATACAGGATCTAAGTTTAAATGCCATATTAGCCTGAAATAATTATCTAAATTGGAAGAATTATGTTAACAAATTAAGAAAAAGACGTCCTAATAAGAATATTTTATTATAAATACCTTATTATCTAGGACAGAGATTTTCACGAAATAACTTCAGTGGATTATATCATGCAGGCAATTAAAATGCACTGTCATGTCTCTTTTCCTCATTAAGTGGATCTGTGAATACCAAAATCTACAAAACCCGCCTTCCTGGGGTTCTCTAGTGCCTAATAGGAGTTATCACACTCTACAGCCCTTCCCTCCCCATGAAATGCTTACTTATCTCAGAATAAAATAAATTCTAGAATAACTTTCATGTCACTCCTTCCCATTTAAAGCTTGATTACGGCATACGGAGAAACACCGCTTAAAATGGCAGTTCAACTTTTTATTTCAATGGGCAAAACAAGTGCTTGAAATTAATACCTGAAATAATGGTAACATATCTCAATGACTAACTGAACACCTAGGATGCATCTGCAACTTCTTTGAAAAGAGCCTGAAGAAGAACAGTTCTCTTTCCATTTTAAAAGACTAGTTCATTTGAAGTTAAGCAACTGAGGGAGACTGAAGAAGCAAAACACTATTTTTCCTTAGGACATATGAATAGAAGAGAACAAGAAGAATGCAGTTTATCAGCTTCAAAATCTTGAAGGACAAAGTGACTATTAATACGCAGTTAATTGCACTTATAACCTCTACTACTATTACTTTTGTACAAATAAATTAGCTTTAAAATGCAAAGATTGGATGAAGCATTTTTGTTTTTTTTTCTTATGTATCTAATCTCTAATTAATGGTGTTTTGTATACTGAATTCATCTAACCCACCGTTCACCAGAAAACGTCTGTGGCATCAAATCCGGAAAAAAGAAAAGGAGCAATTTATTCACCATCCCAATCACAGTCACTCAATCTAATAAAGGAGTCATTTCTAACGGAACAAAACATGCAGAGATGAAAAATGCCAATAAATGGGCTGTGCTTAAATTAAATCTGAGCTCAGGCAGCTGCTCTTTATTAACAATAGCTGTCAGAACCAATTAAGCTCTTTTAGGAGACAAAAGCAGCCAGCGGTTTATGCCCCAGCAATGCAGCAATCTGGGCGGCGCAGGTTGGCAGGGGACATTTTTTGAGGAAAACGGAGGCTATTGCTATGGGGCTGGCACTGGGAGCTTGGGCACGCAGCAGAGGGCACTTGTCACCCTCCTCTCCCTGCGTTTCAGCCATTCCCTGGATTGCTCCCCCTTGCTCTGCACGGTGCCCGCACCGCTCTGGGATCTGCCGGCGTAATCCAGGTTACTCAACGGCCGCGGCGCTCCCGGCTCTCCCGCCGCCCGCAGGAAGGGCTGCGGAAGGAGCGCGCGGGCGGCGCAGCCTCGGCGGCCTCCGTTTCACAGCCCGGCGTCTTGCTTGGGCAAAGACGCTCCCGTGCAGCCGCAGGGGCTCCAGTCCCCGCTGCCGCTGCCCTGCAAGCGGGACACGTACGTGCAACAGGTATATGCGCAACAGGTATGCGTGCGCAGGCCCCCGCTCGTTAATTCCTCCGAGGAAAACTTTCTGATTGACACAAGCAATAACTACAGCGCTTGTTTCAACAGCCAAAAAGCTGGCGCTGTATTTGTCCCAGTTTGCCCCGAGCACAATGCAACGGAGAGACTTCATTGCAAACGTGTTTTCTGGAACGGGGGTCAATCAGTAAGAACCAACTGATCAGGAAGCAAAGCACAGACGCAGAACCAAACGACAAACATTTTAACTGATTTTAAATAGTCTCCCGCTTGCCAGGTTAAATGATTAAAAAGCAGAATGATCAATCATTTAACCCCGCATGCGGTAACAATGAAAATATAATAGTACTTCACGTTGAAATCACTTGAACTGTGGGAATGAAATCTAGTATCTACCCAATCACAAACACACACAAAAAATATTTATATAGTTAAATTTATACAACAGATCAAAGCATTGAGCGCGGCTTCCACATTGGGAACTATCCCAAGCCACTGAAGGCTGTCGTGCATTCCAAATATCATAAAATGTATTTTCACTTTTATTCAGATTATTTCTATTTTGTAACCAGGTAAAGCTAGTGTTTGTTGCATGAAGTCCTTGGTGGGGGAAGATTACATTTAAGATTTCTGTTCAGACAAAAAAGTGTGAAGATGACAAATGACATTTTTTAGCATGATTTTTTTTCCGTTTTTTTCCAATATTTTTCTGTGTGCAATTTTGTAAGACACCGTTATTTTTAGTTAATCTTACAAAAAAATATATCTAGTGCTGTGTTAGGAGGCTTTGTTTAAATAAAAGTTTACTGTTCTACCTACGGACTCATCTGATCATTTCTCTAACATTTTTACTCGTTTGCAATTATCTGAAGTCACTTCTGTGACTACAGCACAGCAGTCAGCTGTAGGCAAGCATCTATTTATCAGCATGGTGGGGCAGAAATCTCTTTTCTAGTTTTAAATATTCAATTCTTCTCTAAGGAAATTCAGTCAGTCATTTCTTCTTACAGTGTCTGGCTTTTAAGACACCTGTTGAAAAGGAAGCTCTTCAAAGTTTTATTTTTTGGTGTTTACTCTTACATACCATGGCCTTAAGCCAGTGCAGCTGTGTGATAACTCTATACAATTATTTCCCAAAGTCCTAGGTTGTCAGGTCACTGATAAAAATATTATCATTGATACTGTGAGTACTTTCAAAAGAAGCTTCTCCTTTAGCTACCCTTGATTTTAATGACTAATTACTGCAGAACAGTGTAAAACCTAGTTTTTTAATTGTTCTGCGAACCATTACTCTTTATCATACTTCGACGAACTCTATTAAAAATCCCCGAATGATGATTAAGACACAAGCAAAAAACCTAAGAAAAGCATCAGAATATGTAGGTAAATACAAGAAGGCCATTAATTAAATCTCTGTTGCTTCCAGATTCATGAGCACTTGCTCCGTGTCTACAACTGCTACAATTTGCAGTAACAAAGGATTAGTGCCACCATGATACAGATCACAAGACATATGCTACGTAAGATAAAAGATCAAAAAAAGGCTCTAGTCTAAAATTCATGCCTAAAATACACAGTAAATTCTTTTACAGATGCTGAATAAATAGATTTATTGAATTTATCACAGGTTTGTGCATGGGTAGGAGTTTAACTGAATCTCTGGGTTTATAAGTTTGAGAGAGGTTTTGCACAATTAACAAATCGGCATCCACCTTGTCAGGCCTTTTTGGGGTCAGAAGCCTTCCAGAAAAGATAAATGCTCATTTTAGAGTCATCTAGTAACTCAGCTTTTCCCCCCAGAACCTTTACTGTTTTCACGACAGCTCTATGCACTCCCATTTCCAGATGTTTGGGCAGCAAAAACTGGAAGAGAGAAACTCAAAGTGAATTTACTGTCGGTTAAGCGCTCTCTCAAACAAAAGACAAAGTCATAGGTAAGTCTTCCACATAAGTTATTATTAAATTTGATGGAAATTTAAAATAAATATGTCTTCCAACATGAAAATACGAAAAGTTCGTTTATTTCCATAGGCAACCTCATTCACAGTACAAAGTGATACGAATTCCTTGAAACGGTCACTGCAGCTTTTACATAGTTTTAAAGTAACTGATCTAAAAGTTGATACAAGAATAAATTTGTTTTTGAAGAGTTACCCAACAAACCAGAGATACACTAATGCCATGCTATGACAGTCCTGGTTATGAATCACAGCTGACTCCACAGCAACATCACTTTATACATCTCAGAACTTCAGTGTTTTACAACCTGAACATAAAGCTGCCACTAGTACAGAGACTGTACAACTAGACAAACAAACAAGTATTTCGCACAAGGCCTGATTCACTCTAACACATTAAAGCAGTTTTGATTCACAGCTTCATCTCAGAAATCCGTACAGCAGCTTGAACCGCTTCAGAGAACTTAAAGACAAGGCGGCTTCGGGGGCTTATTGGTTCTGTTGGTGTAGGTGGGAGGCCTGGTGCCCAAGGGCATTTGATGCATGAATCCCAGGTTTTAGTGCCTTGGGTAATTCCTCGTACAGCAGCCCAAACCTCGTGGGAGGATACACACAAGGCAGGCCCTCGCTTGAGGATTAGCTTACACTTCCCAAATTCTCCGCATTGGTTTCCTCCCAGGTGTTTCAAAGCTCGCAACAAGTATATAAAACGCAGCATATCTCTTATTTTAGCAAAGACCAAAAAAGGGTCACATACACAACGCAACCTTGCTGTCCTCCTCCGACATTTATGTCATTTGAAATGGCACAGAGCAGTGAAATTCCTACACTTCCCCCTTGCCCCAAATAAAAAACTCCTAGTCAACGAACAAAGGTCATTCTAAAGTCCAAAATTTTCATCTGCATTCAGAGATCGTGGTTTTTTTTTTTTTTTTAAAGAAAAAACTTCTTTTTCTGCTCAACCCACATCCCATGGGTGCACAAATCGTATAAATTTATAATACTTAACAAAAGGATCACACAATCCATTTTGTGTATGGAAGTCCTGTGAAATTGGACTCAGGTTTAACTTCTCATTTAGTTTTCGCTCTCCCGACACAGTGTAACTGCATCAAGTTTTACCCTGTAATCTAAATACGCACTTACCTTCCTAGCTGCTGACATACATGCAACCAAGGTTACAGTACAAAGATTAGCACACCTGTTTAAAGGCTACTGGGGTATTTGTGAAACAGGTGGAAAAGTTGTTACTAGGAAGACAAAACTTAACAGAAAAAGGAAAGTTTTAAATAACAAGGCTGGAGAAGTTGCACACCTCTACATCAAAAAATTCTGCTGTTCACCTGGGGTACTCAACACCCGGGCAGCCCTGCAGGGCCACAGCGCTCCTGCAAGGCCTCTCTTTTTGTTTCACATAGCAGCTGAGGGAGAAAGACACAGCACATTCATTAAAACAAACTAGGGAATCCTATCCAATTTCCCTGTAAACTTTTTGTCTCCTCACCTCCCTCCCTCCCCTATAGCTGGTGGACTCCCTTACCTTTCCAAAGGCTCCTCTGGTGCTGCTGTTCTCCTAAATAAGCAGGGTATCTTTGGACTTTTCCATAGGTTGCTCTGTACTTTATTGACAGCACTTGTGCGAAAAGGAATGGAAAAGGCTGCTCCCTCGTCCTTCCTCGGAATGACACTTGCCATTTCACTCCTTACTTCTCTCCCCTTAGGAGCCCGGGGCTCCTAAGCTAATCAGCAAGTCAGTTGTTTCCAAGGTCCCCTCAGTCAGCCCTGTCAGAGGAGGTTTTTCAAGCCTCTTTAATACAAGTCAATCCATTCAGAGGATTAGTGGGTTTGCTAAAATTAGGTTTTCAAAAAAAAGCTTTAGAGACTTTCATACTTAAAGGAAAAACAAAATGAATTAACAATTTTAACATGGAAAAACTCTACTGAGTTAGTATATAAGCATTCACTTAGGTTATACACCAGCATAGCCAAAGGACAACTAACGTTGTCCCAGTAGTTGCACACTAAGATGTGCAGCTATTTCCATCCTTTGCACTTCTCCTTTTGTCATAAGCGTTGCTAAATCAGTTAAAAAAATCTGATCCCCCTCCTCCTTTTTATCCGCTCTTTACAAAGAAACATCAGGCAAAGCAAGTGGGCTGCAGTTAGGCCCCCCCTGCTCTCACTTCTACAGCGCTAACGAGGATCAGCTCAAGATGAAACCGGTGCCCAGGGCGAGGGGCTGTAAGATCATGAGACAACCTTCCACATCCTTCTTCTAAATTAAATTGAATTAAAAGTAAAAAAGGCAGAGATTCGGTATAATTTATAATCTTGTTCAGGGCATTATAACATTTACATTAAGCTACTTTTTCAGGGAAAGAATTTACAATTTTGCGGATTGGATGATAACTTCCCACACATGTTCTCCATTCTGTATTGCATTAGAGCTAAACAAGTCCCTCTGCTTCAGCATTCAGCAAGGAAAAAGAAAAAAAAAAACAAACAAATAATAAAAAGAAGAGCATGGTTGTGATGTAACGCTGCTTCCCATCCAAGCCCAGGCACAGAGGGCCCTGTGGAACGTCCCTACTCGATAACACACTCTCTTCCTCCCATTCATTCCCCACCTCCCACTGGATTTGAAGAACAACTGTTGCTCTCCTACAGTGGTATCTGCTCTGCCCACAACGCAAATCTTTCAGGCTTTTCCAGAACCTCAGAAGGACAATCTGCAAGTGGAGAGATCAATTGGACCAGTTTCCTAAGGAAATGCTATTGCAGCAGGAGCCGAGAGGCAGGTGGCCTGGGTGAGCTACCTCTTGCGACTTCTCTGCCCTTTAAGTTAAGCAGAAATAGTTACAGAAATTCACACATGTATGGTTTCCTGACTGCCCAAGCACAAAGTATCTACAAGGAAAATGGATTTGGCCCTGATTTTGACTGAAATCATTTTTCAAATTTTATTTTTAAATGACTGGAAAAAAATAGATCCTAGCATTTCCATGAGCGCCCTTTTTAATTTTGTTTTTATTCTTCTACTCTGGCCATTCTGAATCAAAATCATGTTCTGAAATACAAAATACAAAACATCTCTTATTACTTGAGACAGATAAAGATCCCACTGCAACACATCATCACTGACAGAAGAGTCCCTCTGCAAGATTTGTTTGGTTCTGTTTTTAAAAATACATTGTATTCTTAATACAATTTGGGGGACATACCCCCCAAATGCACAATTTAAGAAGTCTGGGATATAAAATGGGATAAAAATTTTGTAGTTAACTGTTGTTTCCTCCAATTCATTACATTCAAATCCAACTCTGAATATTCACAGTCCAGATCAGGGAATTGGAGTTTCATCCTGTTTTTACTACAGATATATTAATATAATGCACGGTCAAGTCCTAAGATGTGTTATTTTAATACACTCTTAAATTTCCAAATAAGGTAGAGGAATACAGATTCAAGTAATTGTTCAAAGTTTTGCCTTACATTACCTTAAAAAGTGTATCTTTCAAAAGCTGACATAAAAAAAAAAATTTTGTGTGATTCCGTGTAAAGTATCAGTAACTGTAGATTTGAATTTAAATAATATTTTAACAGTTCTAATATTGTATTTAAGTTACATAGGTATTTTAACATAACCTACAACGTTTACAACAAATACCAACACGACAGAAGCAAGTATTACAACATGCTAGGCATTGGTTTCTAAACCACAATTTCACTGGTCCCAGGTATCTTAAAATAATACGACTAAGGCAGGAGCTATAATACATAAACAATTATTTAAGAAATATACTTAATGCTGAGAATCGTGGAAATATAACAAAATACAATTCACATTTTCAGCATAAGGCCCTTTGGTTTCTTAAGCAGCAAATGAAAGAACAATTTCTTCAGTGAAAGGCTTCGAAAAATAAAGTACGTAGGCTTTCCATAAAAAAGGTAACTAGTTCTTTCCTTCTCAAAATAGCCAGCTATAGTCTTCAAAATATTATTTAAGAAAGTTCCTGAAATTCCTAGGAAAGAGAAAGTTAAAACCCAAATGTAACATCTGACAGAGCAGAGATTCTATCATGGGCAAGCTGAACATCTACCTGCTGGGAAGTAGAAGAAACTACTGCTTGGTTTTCTGGAGAACTTTATTAAATTTGGAATAATACAATAAAAAGAATTTGAAATATCTGTGTATTTACCACATATTCTACAGCTCACAAATCTGTATTTTAGAACTCACTTCATATTCATCTATCCTTCATAAGGACTTGACTTAAAACAAAATTTAAAAAGTAACAGTTTATTCTAATCAAGGCAATAAATGGCAATCTGCTTTTTCATACAACCATGTGCAACAGTAACTTCTACCAGCCAATCCTTTTCCATCCTCCCAATGGAGTCCAAAAACTATGAAGTAATTCAAAATATTTCTGTGTAATTCAACCAATTGTAACAAGTTGGGGAAGTCAGCATTTGAACTTTACAGAGAGGTTCCATAACTAACCTTTTTTTTTCTTTCCCCAAAACATAATAGCTGGAAGCAATACCAAAATAGCCAAAACACAGAAATACATAATAAATGTCATTAGGTATTTTAAAATCTTATGTAGGTGGCACAGGGCTTTCGCTCTGAGGCTGGTAACTATGGTCTGACATTACAAAATAAGACATAAACCAGTATGTCTACTGGATCAATGTTTTTCCTCTATCCTAGATTTGTACCACCTTTTAAAATCATTTCTTATGCCTCCTGAATATTGTGGTAATCAACTACCACATTAATCCTAATTTCCTCATAGAGAAGAAAGTCAGAATATTGGATTTTCTTAGCCCGCTGTATAGTTGTGGACTAGAGATTTCTATGTAACATGGCTAACAAAACACTCGGATGAAGCACGAGTTTACTTCTCACATACTGTCATAAGGCATAATGACAGTTTGTGCCAAATTCAGGCTACACAAATCATCAAGAGTTGAATTTAGCAGACACTGAAAAGACTGATCCATAGGATAGCATTAAAATTGTATACATTAGCATTATTACCCCTTAACAATTTTCAATTAAATTAGGAAATAAAACTTCACATAAATGCAGGAATTGATTGAATACTTTTCTGAGTAATTCTGAAACATTTAGCTTATTTTTTTCAGTGAATATATACATCCTATCTCCAATGCTCTGAAGTTGGGTAAAGAAATGGGAATATTATGACACAGGATGACTCTGCACTTATGCTTTCCACTACATTACCAGGACAATGTAAAAACAGTTTTCTAGTGCGAAATATTTATTTTGCTGAGTGGAAACTTTCCCCAAGTCATACTTTTCCTAATCAAAAAAGATGTTAATCAGCTTACCCATGATTCAAATTATACCAACCGCTGAAAGAACAAAATAGGACATTTTACCCAAAAAGATCTTTTAAGTCATTGCTAGCTGAGCTGCTGTTTGTCATCGTGTTTGCTGGTTGTGCAAAGTTCTGAGGAGAAAAGAAAGGATTACCCTGTATACCAAAGCCAGGCTGTCCCATCATGTTCATCTGAGGCCCCAAGACTGAACCACTTGCACTTGGAGACCCTTGTGAGGGTACAAACTGATTAACCCACTGGTTTGACTTCTGTTGAGCCAACTGTTTCATACTGACTTTGGGCTTTTGAGGACCAAAAAGATTATCTAAAGCAGACATATCTGGGGGTCTGTTTTGTTGTGCCAGCGGAGAGACTGCAGATGTAGCACTCATGGGACTGTAGTTTGGCATATTGGCAGTTGGTGCAATGTTCATCTTGCTTGTTCCTGTTGTGCTCGGACCACTGAAGAAATTCTGAGTGGCGGGGCCAGTTCCCATACCGAACCCGGCAGTCTGAAAACCCATACTAGTATTTAGTCCATTTGTTATATTTCTCTTCGTGCTGTCAACAGTTGATGAAAATCCCATTCCAACACCCATAGAAGGGACAGAAGGGAAGCTGTTTGAAGATGCTGCTTTAGTTTTGTTGATAGATGTCAAAGATGACATATTATCTATCAGGGTATCTGTCAAGTCCTTCGTCTGAAAAATACAATATAGTTAGAAACTTTTTCTGTACAGACACATTAGCAACAATCTTCAGCAACTGCTCCTGCAGTTAATATAAAAGCGGCACTGATTTTTAAGAAACTGGAATTTATTGCTTTGAATTAGGCATTTAATGCAATTATACATTGAAGTAATTACATTGTTTTCATTCTTCACTACTTAGAAGTTTAATGGTTTTGTAATGCAGTTTCACTACTAAGACTATACAAACCAAGTACCAATGTGCCCATATGCTTACATGCTTCATTCCTATCCCTCAAAATGATTGTATATTTAATTAGTAAAATCTTCAGAACAAAATATTTTTATATATGCCTTTTCCACATCAACAATAAGAGTAGTGATGTCATCTTTGAAAATCACTTCTATTAAAATGTTGGAAAAATAGCTAATAATGCAAATAGAAGGCAGATAGTTTTTCTGAACTTTACCATTATTACTACCAGTGACAACAAAGCAGAATCACAGAGGAAAAAGTGCTCATTTTGTACGGTACTTCCAAGGAAAAAGCATCACAGCTGCAATGGAAACCATTAAGTAGTTTATGAGCTGCTCTCACCTGCTTCAATGGAGGTGTTATCACAGTCGTCTGTGGCTTTAGAGGCTGCTGGCTTTTCAATTTCTGTGCCTGTTCTTGTTCTTTAGCTAATTTTTGCTTTTCTTCAAGTGTAAGAGATGCCTTTGAAAAGGGAAAGTACTATCAATAAGCTGGACAGTATAAGTATTTATGTTGTTATTTTTATTTCATAAATAGCACTGTCATTTCAACAACATGTGGTAATAATCATTATTCATATAAAAATTAAGTGGCTAAGCACAAAATCTATTATTACATATATCATACCATTAAAAAGCACTTAAATAAATACAAAATTAAAGGCAACATAATGATAAATTCTGGGCAAGTATCAAAAATAGGTATTTTATCACAGTAAAACCATTTTAGCTTTGACTTCTTAATGCTGAGCAAAAAGAAAAGTGTTTTGTTTTTTTATTTTGATATGAATACTTTACCAACTATCATTTGATAAAGAAGTACAAGTGCAGCTGGAAAGGAAATCATAATTTAATAACCATGAGAAGGATGTTATAATTGAACATCACCTATGAAGGGTAAGCTATTTCAAGTCATGCCTTTTCTTTGCTTCTTTTATTTATCCCCATATTTATTGTTCGTTTTCACTTAACTTTCAATTTTTATAGTAAATCTTAGTCCTACTGCACAAAATTCTACATTTGATCTTCATTTCCTTCGTAATTTTATAATTAAGATGCCCAAGCGTTTTGATTTTTATAGTTAAATCCACTACTGAAGTTCAGTGCAGCTTATTATACCTGAAACTAAGGAGGAAAAAATGATCAATAATACATAATTCCAACTGATGCATATTTTGCACAAAGCTACTTTCAAGGACCTGTTTACATGGAAAATCAAGGCTGTGGTTTAAACATTTTCAGTGCATTTTCACACGTGACTACCCAGATTTGTGCTAGGAAAAAGCAGTTATTTTTTCCCTTTATAGCCTCAAGTATGACAAATATTTACACATACTCTTCTTACGCCCATCAGCCTTGTATTAGACAGATGCATATAACAGAACTCCCAAACACAAATCCCACACCTTTTTCTGTTTGGATGACAACTCGTTCTCTTCTCTGTCAGATCCACTAGTTAGAAGGTCAGTTCCAGTATTACCAAATACTTTGTCAATCTGTTTAAATTAAAAGAAACAAAATCATAAGGTTTTTGAAATGTTGTAATTTAAGGTGATATAAATATTGATTAGATGTCATTAAAACTTCTATATGTAACAAATGCAATAAAACATTGTCCCTTACCTGATTATTTGTGCTGGTAGATCTTGCCTCTTCAGACACACTCATCTGATTAGCTATATCCAAAGATCTATACAGTACAGAGTACATAGATTACAAAATTACAACTATACAGTCACAATAGTAATTCAGCAAGACAAATTATTTCTCTGCATTTAAACAGTATAAAAAATGTTATATCACAGCACTGCTATATTCAGAATAGCTGTAGGAGACTGGAAATTATTAATATTCTAATTTATAAAGGTTATCTATCCTTCTAAATAGTTTTACTTAGTGTTTTAAGTGGCTAATGTAGACTTCAGAGAGCAAGTTAATTTGCCTTCCTCAGCTTGTTTCATCCTCCATAAAACAGGCGTAGATAGCTTCAGATACCCTTGCCTTCTAAAGATCTGACGTTTTTATGTTTTTTCCTCTTTGGTGTGTGTTCTTAGTAACTACACAAAAGGCCTAAAATCAAACTACTGGAGCTCAGTATGAACTTTTATGTTTCATAAATTCACTTAAAAATTACACAGATTAAATAAAAAAACTCTTCCATGTAAGTGTAAATGATCGTAGGTAACACTGATCTCATAATACTGTCATTCTAAGACTCAGATCTTTGCTGACAGTCATGCTTATCTCAGGAAACTGCCAGTTACTGAAGTGAGAAATAACAAGATTTTACGTGGCTGCAGATAGATTTTTCTCACGTTTACTACAAAGATTAACTGAAATTCATCTCACCTCACTTGCTATTTTCCTAGCACACAAGCAAACAAACACTTACTTCTGTTGTTCTTGCATGACATGAAGCTGTTCAAGTTTTGTTTTATGCTCTGCCTCCAATCTATTAAGCATATCTTTTATAACACAAATAAAAGAATTGAACTGTGAAAGAAACAGAGAGGAAGTCCGGATTTTGCAGTGACAGAATCAAAGAACTTAGAGCTTAAAAACTAATATCACATACAATTTATAATGTCAGAAAAACTGCACATTTAAATAATTTTATACTCTAGCTTCACTGCCTTGGATGACATATCCAGCTACAAGAAGCAGAATGTATAGGCAACCCAGACAAAAAAAAAAAAAAAAAGAAAAAAAAAAAATCACAATTAACATTCTGAGATCTGTTCTCCAGAAAAATTGTATTAGGCATCCTAATTCCTCATTAATTCAGACCAGCATGATTTCACTTCTACACTATATGTAATATTCACAAATAAAACTAAGAGGAAAAAAAAAAAGATTAAGACTGTAACATAGCTTTTTATTTGGACTATAATTCTTCTTCAACATGGTATTTGAAACGCAGTATACTCTTATCCCAGAAATTCTTTCGTCTCTGATTTATCTCATTTGACTTTGTCCCAAATGTTTCGCAGTGTATTTCAAAAGCTGCACCATCCATCCATTTTAAATGTCCTACTAACTTTATCACAATCACTTTATTTTTCTTATGTTTCTTCATATTTTACAGTAATATCACCAGGTTTAACACTTCAACTCAATAGTAACCTCCATTCTGTAGTGTATAATATGCAAGTGTATAATATGCAATATAAAAGTTGTTTTAATTTCCTCTATTTTTAGCCCCACAATTTGATACATTTAATTACTTCTTGAAGGCTAAGTTGCTGCCTTAATGTTGACAGATGCCAGTCAGATTTACCCTAAAATGTCAGAATCAACTCAGAAATTCTGAACTAAGGGCTCAAACAGCTACCAACCATAACACAAGTCTGCTAGGTGATACATTTAAGGAAAAATTTCTTGACAGTGAGGGTGACAGAGCCCTGGCACAGGCTGCCCAGGGAGGCTGTGGAGTCTCCTTCTCTGGAGATCTTCCAAACCCGCTTGGACGCAGTCCTGAGCCACCTGCTGTAGGTGACCCTGCGTGTGCAGGGGGGTTGGACTAGATGATCTCTAGAGGTTCCTTCCAACCTTAAGCATTCTATGATNGAGATCTTCCAAACCCGCTTGGACGCAGTCCTGAGCCACCTGCTGTAGGTGACCCTGCGTGTGCAGGGGGGTTGGACTAGATGATCTCTAGAGGTTCCTTCCAACCTTAAGCATTCTATGATCTTTTTCATTTAAAAACCACATTTCAGTTTAAAGGCTTAACTTTTTTTTTTTTTCAGCCTTTACTAGTGAAAATGCTAGCAATACAACTTCAAAATTTTCAAAGATTTTAAAAATGGAAAAAGATAAGGACAAAAGCCAGGATATACAACTGATGCTACTTTAGAACTACAATAGTATTCATCAGTTAAAACCACTAAACAAACAAACGCATGAAAATATAGTAATACTGGAAGCATTTTTCACAGCACACACAGATATACAGAAACCTACAAATTCTTCTGTGACAACAGTTTAAACCAATTCTCTACCAGCTTATCAATTAAAAGCATGCAAAATAGTCACGCTCCTACCTGATTGAGATTAAGATTGTTCTCAATGCTGAGAGGAATCAGATGAGGCAATACTCTTCCTGCAAGCTGCTCTTTGGTAATTCCAAGCTTCTTATGAGTAAATGTACATTTGTAAATACCTGACATTAAAGTAACAAAATTGGTAAATTTAAATTTAAGTGAACACACTCCAAGCAAGTTTCACTCTCTATAGGTACTGACAATCTGATCATACATTCGTTCTGTGTGCAACCAAGCACAAACATGATGGAGAAGTCATAACAATTAGTACTTGTCCACAACACAAATGTAACACGAGGCTTTGCTAACAACCAGAGCAAAAGAAAAGTCCTGGAGGCCCCAAATAACGCTTTGCTGTTATGAAGCCCCAAAGTCAAAGGATTGTTCTTGTCTATTATACAAGAACGTGGGTCTTGGAGAAGACCATCCCAAGCAACTGAGTTACCACAAATTAACAAACTAACACTTCTGAATCCTGCTCCCTCAGCGAGGCGCTCGCTGCTGGCACGCTGCACGTGGCTCGCGGTGAGCACACGCGCAGCGAGCTACCGCACTGCTCTCGCTCTGCATTTGCCAAAGGCTCTTACCTGGCAGCTTAGGGCTTTAGGGCTGTGCTATACATAGGATCAGAAACTGTGAATAGGTCTTATCTGTTTTAAAATCAGTAAAATAGGAATGAGGCGCAAGGGATCCAACATTACATCTTCTAGTTTTATAGTATTTCTGACAGCCAGATTCCCATGTGCCTGAACACTCTGCTTTTGGTGAACGCTGAACGGCACAACTTTCCTCACTCTCCGTGCTACTACCAGACCAGGGCTGCCAGCTGGCCAGAGAAGGTTTCACACACAAGATGCAACGTACTTAGGAAAAAGAAAAAAAAGAGGACCCAATGTATCCAAACTGACTTCAGCTCATCATTTCCAAAATCCTGTTCTCAGACATCAGGTGCAGATTAAAGCTGCTGGCATGAAGGGAACAAGGGCAGCTTTAATTTAGTACAGGCAGATGCATTGGTGATGACTGAGAGCAAATTAAAAATGTGCGATCACATACTTGTTACAGTGCTCTAGTGAGGGTTGCTGCCTCTCCAGCTCAACAGCCACAGAGAGTCTTGTGCCAAGTGCTTTGCTTTAAGAGAGACGGTCACCGTCCCCCATGCTCGATAACAGAGTCTCAGCTCTCCTTGGTGGTGCCTCTGGTCACCTGGTCTTCTTATGAGCCCATTCAAGTTGTTGCAAGCACATATCCTGAGCAGACAAGTGCTACAGTGGAAGCAGGGAAGCACTAGGAGTGAGGCCTTCCCTTCCAGAAGTACCAAGCCACCCGCCTCTGTTGGCTGTTCATAAATCTCACCCAAAGCACGCACCAGTACAGAGCAAAGGCAGCCACGTCTTTGTTTAGAAGGCAAAATTCATTTAGCAAAAGCTGCAGTGAAGAGCAATAGATTGATAACAGATGATCATTCACAGCATCTGATATACAACAGTGGTAAGTGAAAGCAACAGTAGCATCTTAAAAGCTCTGGCAAAGGGTTCAGTAACTGAAGGGGGAGAGATTTTAAGCTGCTCTGAGGGAAGTTGCCTCTCTGGCTGCGTTGGCCATGGAGACCACAAAAGTGTCACAGACCAAGAACTGCAAAGAGTACTCAGAGCTGTGTTGGACCTTCAGGACTACAAACGTATGAACTAGTGACAGAAGTACCAGCAATACATTCAGTAACTGAACAGGGACGTACTTAAGAATGAGAAATAAGTCATTTTAGCTGGACTGTGTAAACATTATCAGTGATTATACAGACAGCTCCAAGACTACAACCTCAAAATACAAAATGGAGAAATTAAAAATATTACCTAAAATTCCCATTAGCACTGCAGGTTCCTTGGATGGAATTTGTTGTAGAAAAGGTAGAATATCATCAAGTACAAACCACTTATCTAAGTACTCCAAAATCTTTCCTAGGCACACTAGTGAGTTTACCCGGACCTACGAAGAATTAAAGAACATCTTAACTATTCATTTGCCGAAAGAAAAAAGGCACATAACACTTAAAATGAAAAGAAAGAAGGTGCTTAAAGAACTATAACCTTTATAGCTGAAAATTCAAGGCCAGTTTAAAATAATTAAATAAATAAATAAAATGAAAGGAAAATACAGAGTTGCATACTGCTCACAAGACCTGCTTTTCTGCAGGACAAACACTGTTAGCACACAACATGCTGGAACATGTATTTTTGGAGTAAACAATCTTGAAAAGAAATTGGGGCACATTGGTGTGGTTTTTATTTCTTTATATTTTTCTGTAAAAAAGCAACAGCAGAAAAAAAAAGTGCAGGTAATTTTCAATTTTCTGAAGACTGAGAAAGAAATAAAATTATTAGGGTACTTACAGCAAGAGATGAAGTTTGCAAACATGCATTCTTAATTCTTGGAATCAATGAGTTTTTCATTGATGGATAATCTATTAGATTGGCAAATGTGGGAATTATGTTTAGGCAAAGTTCCTATAAAAAAAAATCCATATACATTTAAAAAGAAACATGCATATTTTGTACAGAATTAATACGAGTAAAATTCAAGTTCAAAATCAATTAGTCTTTCCAAGTATTCTTTATAAGGAAATACTCATCATATTCCCTAAAATGACCTATCAGACTCAGTTAGAAATAGCTACAATAATAAAACATCATGATATGTAGATAGAATCTTGGAAAATGGATCAACAAACAAAAAAATATAAATAAATATTATCAGTAACATTCTGCAGGAGAACAATCTGACACTGAAAAATAAAACAGCATATCAATACTAAGGATACTTAAACAGGAGAAGGAAAAAGAAAAACCCAGTTGTAGCCAAATCTCAAAAAATAGAGACAGCAATATTAAAACAAATTTCAAGGAAATACTTGAGTAACTAAATTCCTCCTGTAGAAAAATCTCAAGCAGTTACTTAAACACAAAAACTTTATGCACAATATTGGAAGGATTTTGCAAGGTCGAAAGTGACATCTGATTATCCAAATCTTTCTTTATCTGGTTATTTATTTGTTTACCTCCCTTACACACTCCTGCTTATGGCTAACAAAACTAATTCCATTTGAAGGATGACTTCCAAAAGGAAATCTTTCTTTTTTCCTTAAAGAAAAAAGATTAGCTAGCCAGTTTTAAATAAAAGCTGAAAGTATGGCACCTGAATTTGAATTGAAGGTGCTTCCAAGGCTCTATAAACCATTGGTAGAACGCTGTTCTTTATTTCATCTGGTGGAGTTTTGGTTAGAAGTAAATCCATTTTTTGTAGGAAGATCAACAGGATCTATTAAAAAGAGGACATTTCAGAAGCCAAAAGATTTTAACTTCACCAACAAAAATGTAAAATTTATTGCATTGTATCATTAAAACTTCAGAAGGTTTCTTGTAACTCAGTAAATGTGATCACTTACCATGTTGCTTGCCTGAAGGCATGGAAAACAAAAAACACTGACATATTATTGCATTTTAGAAACAGCAAATACAGATCAAACAAAGTATATATATTTTAGAATAATCTTTCTGAAATAAGAAACTGTAATGGCTTGGGGAAAGTTGGGAGGAGGGTCTTATTTCAATTTACAACACCGTCTTCTGTTAAAATCCATCCACAGAAAATCTTGATATACACATCATTATTGAAAAGGCTAAATTCCTCAAAAATTATGGATCAAATACTGTTTTCAAGGATCACAAATCCACTTATAAAAGCTAGATTCCTTCTGTATTTGGAATCGAAATTTAGACTGAATGCAAAGAACATTATTATTATATGGATACAAAATAGCTTTATTCTATTTCACACAGAAGTAGTATATCACAAACCAAAAAATCACAAGCAAAAAAAATTTCACATAAGGTTAAGTTCACATCAGGTTAAGAGGGATTTAGCTGGCTTATGTTTATCTGCCTGAAATTAAGCTGCCACTTTAAATGAAATATCCAGGTTCAGTCTTCAATACGGAGAGCTGCATTGCCAAAGTTAATCTATCTATCCTGAGAGGGGTGAGACAACTTCCACAGATGTCACTGACGCATCTCCATTGATATTTAAACTCCTTTTTCAAAGCATAGTATAATCACATTCATGATAAAAAGCCAAATGTTTCATAGATGGGAAAGATTTTAAGTATAAAAACATGTAGCAAACAGAGCTCGTATGCTAAATAAGCTGCATCAGAACCTAGAAGAACAAAAATAAGTTCTTCTCCTTTCCTTAACAGGGAAGGGAATTAATTTCTTTTGAGGGCTGGTTAATGTGGGCTATGTTGCTGTGTTTTTATAGTTATGTAACCATCTACACACATGAGCGTGTGTGTGTGTGTGTGTCCCCACTCAGTCCCTAATTCATTCACTCACTCCGTGGACACTGACTCTAATGCAATACCCTGAAATCTGGCAAAATTAGGGCAAGATGGATCAGACCAGTTTTAAATTTAGATTTTGTGTTCATTCTTGAGTAAAGAATTTTTATTTGTCCTAAATGTGTTCAAAACCTAAAATAACCCTATAATACTGTGGCATGACAGTTTCTACGTTCAGTTAGCCAGACAGTTTTGGGAGAGAAGGCTTGAATTGTCTTTGCAAATTTGAAAAAACAAGAGATGAATAAAGTCTGTTATTCAACAACTAAAAGCTTTGCTAAAAATAAGCAGCAGCTGTTTGGATAGACCGCTGGCAAGCTAAACGGTGCTATATAATCATCTAGATTTCACAGAACAAAGCAGATGTTATCCACTACTCTAGTTGTCAATTCTTTTCAAATAAGCTAACATAAATCTGATTTTTTTTTTTATTATCTCTAACCATCTATATCTTCAACAAGAACGTAATTTATGCTGTTCTGGTGAACTTTTTTTTTTTTTTCCTATTCTTTTTATCCATTTAAGTAAAAATTAAGATGACACAGTAGCAAAGACAACACTTATAAATACATAAGCAGTAGCAGCAGTGTACTATAAGCAATAACACTGATGATTTATTTCATTTATTAACATAAAGCCCAATGCTTGCTAGGATACATTCTGGCATACTGAATTAGAATATGAATTTACAGTATCTTGCATGCTAACTCTTTATGAATATCGTAAGCATAAATTAAGGGACTGTCTACATGGGGAAGTTATTTCACAGTAAGCTGTTAATTTACAGTATATGAGTTACTTCACGCTAACTCCAAAAGCACAATGTGATGACAAGTTAAATATTGCATTTTCTTAGTATAATCTGCCTTATACAAAGACATTATCAACATTAGATAACAATTTCTTTGTTATGAATTACAGCTGTCTTCTCCTGATACATTTGTTTCCTAACTCAAGTATCAGGATGTTTTGGTGCACATACAGATTATGAATGTCAAGCAAGAGGTCTGGCACAATTCCAAAACATTATGGGAGTGGGTTTGGAAAAAAAGTCAATGCACTGCCCTCTGCCTCCCCACCACCCCAAAGGTGGTTACAAGGCTTTTGCCTTGTACAAAGGCAGGTTGTGCATCTGATGACACCGATCACACCAGGAATTCTATCATCTGGCACTCAATTTCCTCCCCTCCCCAAATTAATCTGGCATATTAACTTTGGAAACCTGCCCTGGACTACATAGACAAACTTTGCCATACTGAAAAGGCCATAAAAATAAAATTGAATAAGTTGGCTATTGCTTAAAGTGCATCAAAAATGTCAACATGAGAATTTAATATAAAGTATCTGGAAAGCTGCCAGACTACATCACCCTTTATTGCACAGAAACTTCACAAAGGTCTTTTTCTTTTTTATAAGCCTACTCCAAATCTATACCTTACTTCCCTCATTTCTTAAGAAATAAAAGAGCTTTGGGGTCCCCTTTGCTCTAGATATAGCCTTAAGACAAAGGAATCTCAAAGCTTTTGGAATGAAGACTGTCTCATAGATCCACTGTTAAAAGAGCAAAATCAAGCTATAGCAAAAGGTTTATCAGCTTTTAGTCAGCCAGCATCTTTTCACATTTTCTATAATAACATAAAACTCTGTTATAAAAAAATAATATTAATTCTAACAATCAAATAGATCTGCAAGTATAGGTGTTCCCTCCTTCTCCCGAATATTCAGAGTTCTCTGCTGTGGTTTGCTAGACCACAGAAATAAAAACCGTACTCGTTCACCACAGTGTTTGTCTTGCCCTTTAAGTCCTCTGCAGAAAAATAACAGCAGTCTGCAGTAAAAAAAAAAAAAAGGTGAGCTAGAAGGAATGCACAGCTGCCTTGTTGTCTGACAAGGCACGGTGCCTAACCTAGTGACAAAATCCTCTAGTATTGTCACACATACGGTGTTGACAAAAGGATGAAAATGCTTTTCTCCTTTACAGTAAAAATAGTGCCTTACTGCTTTCATAAATGTAAACAACAGAAAAAAAGGTATCATATTGACACTACCACAGTACACTTGTCAAAATAAAATGAAAAATTTCCACAAATTTACATAGCCCTCAAATAAACACTATTTTATTAGCATGAATAAACAAGGTATTTTTAAGAGGGTGTCAGAGTGACAACTTCTCCACCTCAAAATCCCACTGTTAACAATCTGGAATTAAAAAAAAAGAAAAAAAAATAAAATCACAGGTTTAGTTAGTGGTACAATATATGCTAAAATTTGTTTTGTACAGTCTTGCTATGATAATCTAGGTAAGTGATAAAAAGCTCACAACTTTACCTGCTACAATTGACCAAAGATAGAGTTGAGTGATAAATTGTATGTTTCCCTTTGTTAATCTATTCTCATTTATAAATACAATTAAAGCTCCAGAAAAACAAAAATAAAACAACAACAAAAAAAACAGGTAAAATAGCAGGGTTAAGTGAAATTGCTGGAAAAAAAACTGCTTTGCATGAGTAATTAAGGCTCATTGCTTGGACAACTATAAAATAAGTTGATTTGATGGTGGACAATATGAAAAGTTGATAAAGGGAACTAAACCACCCAAAGTTTTTCCAGAGAAAAAGCACTGAGGACAAAAATTGTCATGTGAACAACATTAACGTACCTGTATTGGTTCTTGCTGCTTAAAAACAGGACCAAGATCAGGCAGAATAAGCCTGATATATTCTTCTTTGGTGCACTCTTCAGCAATAAGGAGAACGTTAGGCAAGACAAAGGGTACCATATCAGGATTCACAAACTCAGAGGTCAAGCAAGGCAAAATTCGCTGAATTATAACACGCTAAGAGACAAAAACAAGGATGCATCATATTGTACTGCGCTGCATTAAGTTATTATCATCTCAGCTCAACAGCTTTAGTGATAACCTGATACTGAAACACAAAAGCAAACAATTTCCAATACTGAATTCTTATTTTCACAGTATACTCAAGTCAATATACACTATGCTGCTTTGCTTACTTTATTTGCATTCAAGACACAATTGATCTACAGCAATCATGCAGGCCCAAAAGAGCTATCAACTGCACAGAAATAGAAATTTAAGTCACATATATGAATTATAAAAATCTCATTGTACACATTTACTTTAAGAACAACCTAAAAACATTTATCACCAGAAAGCCAAGTTTTGAGGTATCCTATCACTCACTAAACGTACATCTAATCCTACTATACCTCACTGTAAACTCCTTATTAATTCCTCAGATGGTATTCAGCTGACTAAATGCATACACACACACACACACACACACACACACACACACACACACTGGATGTCTACATTCAAGTTAGGCATTCTCAAATGCCTATAAAGACAATGAAGAGAAACACACACCTCAAAGGCACAATCCATTTCCTCCTAAGAAATGCTTTTAAAACAAAACAAAACAAAAACCCAATGCCCTAAAGATGATTAGGTCAGTTTATGACTAAGTGAAATAAATCCCATCTGCTCCCAATGCCAAAGCATCAACAGTTTTTGGTCAAGAGAAAAAACATCCTGAATAAAAAAGCAGACAATAGTAAAAGTGTGCTTCAATACTGTGCATTTCAAAATAAAATTTATATAAAAATAAATAAAATTAATGTAATGATTTAGAAACTCAGCTATTTTATCTATAAACTATTTTTCCATCCCATGTGCATTATGCCTTATACAAATTAGAGAATACGACAAAAGGAAAAAAATTCGGCCTGTACTGTGCCTAGCACTGCACAAAAGAAATCTTGAAGACATTTCCCTTTGAGATGTCTGAGTGCTGTTAGCAGGAAAAAAATGCTTTATCCATCGAGGGAAGGAAACTTTGCATCACTCAACGTTAAAGTACCGCCTGGCTACAAAAAGAGTATATCTTACGTATAGATTTGGCGAAAAGGTTGGACAGGATGACTTCAAAAAGCTCTGATAAGATCTATAGATAAAGGGAGAAAACTTGTAGGTGGGGGGAAGATATTTCCCATTTGAACTGGCACGAACTGTAAGAGAACATGGCAAATGATGGTTCCTCTCATATACTGATAGCACAAGATGCCACTTTCTATCTCCAGAATTACTTAGAGCTGAGCTTATCTCCACATAAATATCTCCTCTTCCTATTACTCTACTCTGACAGTCTCAGAGCGTCAGAGTATGGCAGTCTTTTATGGAATCATGTTACACACAGTCCAGCAATCCCAGATTAAGTTTATTAAAAGATGTTTTTGTATTTTTAACTCATGATTTCCTCATGACAGTAGGAACATACCTTAGGTAGTTTTGGCAGAACCTTTGGTAACCCTTTAAAAAATTGTGACTTCTGAAGGTTATCCCTTTGAAATAAAGAGTCAAAATACTGAAGTGTCATTGCTCCCACATCATCGAAGAACGGTATCTAAAAATAAGATTAAAAGCTTATAATTTGGAGGAAGACAACACTAATGTTGATACAAAAACTCCACATCTATAATAACATATATGTACCTTTTCAATGCACTATAGGAAATCTATACAATGAAGTGGTTGCAACTAAGAACCGTAAAAGTAAATTTTTACCTACTAAGCAGCATAATACATGCAGATAAAGATTGATTATAAAGAGAGCTAATTTTCCTGGCATTTTAAGGAAGTAAACAATAATACACATTATGTTTTTCTAAGTTAACTTATTTTATATGAAATAATGTTTTCATCCACAAAAAGAATTAAAAGCAGAAATCTTGATTAAAAGTTCTCCTAAGAAAAATGACACTATTTAGTATTAAAAAAAAAAAGAAAGATTTCCTGCTAGGACATCCATATCTGGTTACTATCCCTGGAAGCTTATAATGAATCAACAACCATTTATATGCAAAAAAATGGGTCATTATACAAATTTCTCTCCAATGTTCAGGTTTGCAGGCTCACTTTTATATATTATATTACACATCTTGCCCTGTGTTTGCATTACTTCATCTGCATTGCCAGTTGGCAGCAAAGATAGGGCTTCCTTAGTATTGTGTAACAACGTATACATAGGCTGGATTTATAAAAACGCCACGAATAAAACACCAGAGGTTCATCTATAGCAGTGGTGTATCACAGCAATAGTGCTGGAGCTGCTTCAACATCGATGTAAGATGCTAAATCTGTATGTTGATGCCAAGACTATTTAAAATTCCTCGCATACTCAGCATCTCAGACCTATGCAGACTGGAATGAAAAGTTTGAAAAGTTCTACATGGGTAAGATCCCTCCTTCATTCTCACTCTGCATTTCAGGCAGGGATACATTCATCAGGCAGGGATACATTCATGGGCTTGTCATGGTTAGAGACCCAGCATGGTCTCAGACCACGTCTGAACTGTTTTCAGTTGAAAAACCTGTGCAAAGAGCAAGGATATAAAAACATAACGCAGCTCTGCTGAGAGGCAGAGAGGTGAGCTGGCGTAGGGCAAAACAGAGTATAAGTTATCAACAGAGAATTCAAGCTACTCAATTCTCTTCTATGTGAACTTAATTCTGTATTTAAGTTCATATACCAAAAGGAGTCTAACCACGACAGCAAGGAATTCTACATGGACTAATTCACCTTAGTTTAAACTAGCAAGGTAAATCAAAGGCTCTAATGTCCTTCTAAGAGAGGCTTAAAGGTTGAATTGTATAAAAATGTACTTTAGGAAATACTCTGACTGCACTGGAAAGCAAAAAAATACCCTTGAAGTGACCACTCTAAGTTCTATTTCAAGATCCTTCTTTCATATTAATAGAATAAAAGTCAACACAAAGATAACTTTGGACATCAGCTAACATCATTATTTCCAAAGAAGTTCAAAACATATTTTTTTCCTTTTAATCTTTTTAGTTGAAATGTAAATAGCTCCATTATTTCCACAAATCAAACACTAGTTCCCTCTTTTCTATATGTGCCATATTTTCCATGAACTCACCTTAGTCATTTGATCTGCATCTGGTCTTACTGCTGGAGCAACGTTTAAGAGCAGCTTTACATGTTCCCGCACCTCTTCTGGTATATTCTGAAGAGTATTGCAGCTTAAACGGCTCAGCTGCGTAAGCAATTAAGCACATGCAACATGGATTCAGAAAATCCTGCATATAACTTTTTTCCAGTATACAATAGTGCTATACTTGATGGCTTCCCTACCCAAACCGTTAATATTTCTCCCTCTCGCCATTTATGACCTGCTTGATTCTGGTCTCTCATAGTCTTCCTTCTGTCCCCAAGCAGAATACTGCTTCTGGTCACATTCCCCTACTCCCAACTTCGAACTGTTTGCAGGTTTTTGGAGAATACAGGAAACTATTTTTTCAAAGAAGTACAAGTTATAACTGAGATGTCAGTTATACACATGAAAATGCAGTAGTCATGATTAAGGCAATGGACCCCCTAAGAAGTCACAAAGAAGGAAACTTGCACAAGCATACACTATGTCCCCTGTTCCAAGCAACTCTGTTCTGTTAATATTCATAGTCCACGAAGAACATGAAACAACTTACTGCTAGCTAAGGGAATAACATGCACAGTGTCAAGTGACTGAATCACTTGAATCAATGGAATCTCCTCCAATCTTACACTGATCATTCACTGATCACTACCTTGTGTCTGATGCTGTGTGTCCTGCTCATGTGTGCCCACCATTACCAGGGTGTACAAAGAAAATAGGTGAGAAATCAACTTTGTAGCTGATAAATTTGGTACACATAACTTCCTCTCTCTACATTATACCTATATATTCTTATTTACCTTATTTTACTAGCGTTTACCTTTTCTTATTATGAAGATGGCATGCATGGTAAGCTATCATTATAGGACTGTTTACACTGAAGCACTGACACCATGCTCTAAAAATTTAAATATATTTTAAACCAGCCACTTTTTAAATATGAAAAATCAATGTAGAACATTTACGAATAGAGCATATACCTGATCCAGTTGTCTGCTAAAACTTTTATAAATATCCTGCTTGTTGACCTCAAAAATTGGCTTCCCTTTATTAAATACTGCATACATAACAGCTCCAAGGGAATACATATCGCTGGCTGTCTCGCAGCTTACAGAGAGAATATATTCAGGTGCCAGATATTCAGGATTTGGAAGACACAAGGACGGCAAGTTTGGATCCCATTCTTTACAAGGGAATTTTGGCTACAAAGAGAACAGTAAAACAAAGTACAGTGATCAGGGAAATCTTAAAGAACAATTCAAGTAAGAGACTCAAGGAGCAAAAGATAATCAGTCCTCTCAAATTCAATTATGACTAAAATGGAAATGGAATAAGGCAAAAACTGATAAGCATCTCTATCTGTAACAGATTAATTACCTCATGCTGTTAAATCTGGTTATTAAAATTGAGAACTGCACTACAAATGTCAAAATACTCTGCTGTAAGAGAGAAATACGAGTTATGATAGGTATTCATTTAGCAGTTAGCAACCAGGCGTTGAAAGGATGGAAGAACCTGAACATGTCTGCCAACAGACAAACTGGCCCAGGCTTCTGCATCTGCCTCCCATTCTCTCTAGTTTATTTTAAGCCTACTAAGCCTGCTCTCACTCTTTTTTCTTGTGATGAGCAAATGTATCACGTCAGCCCAGGTATATGCTATATGCTTATCCTTCCTGCCAAGAAATTGCAGAGGTTAACATTAAATAACTTGAAACTGAAGTTCACGAAACCAGTTTCAGACACGGATCTTAGTTTGAATTATTTCAAGAAGACAAATACAGAGATCTATTACCTCCTGTTCAGATGGATTTGTTGACTGGATACAAAAATCAAAGCCCATAATTTTCCACGCTCCACTCTTGTTCAAAATTATATTCTCAGGCGTAATATTCCCATGGACCATTTTCACACTGCTATGTAAAAAGGACAAGCCTTCAGAAACCTGTTAATAAAAAATAAAATTCTTTCAGATTAACTCTTTCCCTAAACTTGCCCTCAGACATTTACAAAATTTCTGTTACTACTACAACCTTTTTTTCCTGTTGTCATGGTTAACTAGAAAAATTGGCTAAGAAGCAATTCTTCATCATCAACTTTAGACAATGTTTTAGTAATTATATATGAAGGGTGGGTAATCAGCAGGTAGTCCTACACTGGAGGGTAAAGCACAAAAATGACTCATAAATGGAAGTGACAGTAGCTGTAGCACAGGCCACACACTGTTTGTTTTCACCTACCTTATAGAACAAATCAAAAAGAAGGTAGGTCTGGTCTTTTCAAAAAACGAAGTGGTGACTAAGGAAAGGAGGAAACAGAGACCTCTGCATCACTGTATATTTACAAGCAAGGAGGAAGGCAACAAGAAGGCCTTCCAATTATGCAGAAGAGCAGAGGAAGCTAGAAAGTAAAGGTAGGGAAATAGGGCCTACATTTGTGCACAGTATATATGAGGATGAAATGAGTAACAAAAAGAAAAGACCATGCTGAAATTTGCCACCAGCTTCCAAGATTAAATGAAGTAAAGAAACAACAAGCTCCACAGTGCAGGAAATATCTCCACTCTTGTTAGAAAGAAGAAGTAAGGGATAGGTCAAATGTAAGAATTTTTTTCCATGCAGAATTCATTTGTATAGAATAAAAGAATTATTAATTTTCTTATTTTCCATGTCAAAATAAGCAAAAACAGCAACGAAGAGCACCCACTCTTTATCATTTGTTACAGTTCAACAATCAGAGCACTGTCATCTCATAATGATTTAAGTTACTATAGAGAGACAAGACAAACTTTGTAAAGCTATGATTAATACTAAAAGCACATGAAACTTATAAGGACAACTGTGCAATACCTGAAGCAAGCCATATTTGGTCTCCACATCATAAAGTTTGTATTCTTTAATTTCAGATGGTAAAGGAGAAGGTAGGTTGTCCCAGCTGCCAAGAACATTAGCTAAACTCGCACAGACAGGTTCTGTACAAAATGCCAGGCAATCTCTATAGAGGAGACAAACAAAAAACATTTGTTTTACAAAACATTAGTCTTGGGGTGAACCAGCAATATCAAACAAAAAATTCTATCATTGTAACTTGTAGGATCAGGCTTTTAGCTGTGGTTAAAGGTGAATCAACATTTACTGTGGTTAGACTCTAACCAGAAATAAAATTAGTAAAATGCAAGTTAGTATATGAATATTCCTTTATTTGGCAAATGAAAGGACAACAAGAGGCACATAAACAAATACAGCTGTTGTATGAACTGTAATTTGCCTATGGAAGCAACTTTTTTTTTCCTCTTCCCCAAAAAATCACAGGTCTGGTTTAGTGGCTTTTTGTATCAACAATGTTTGGAAAGAGTAAGTAAACCAAACCTCAAAACATACAAAGGACTGGTTGTACAGGAAAGAAAAGGAAAAATAAGAAGGAAAAAAAAAAAAAAAAAAAAAGAAAAAGAAAGCCTTTGAAATTTCAGGTCCTGAAAACACTGTATGTCTTAGTGTTACAAATTTCAGGTAGCACAGATAGAGCCATTCGAAATATCCACATCCTTCAAACTGGCCTGCACAGCATGGAAAGCCCTAGACAGTCACTGCACGTCACATCTCAGACGTTTCAAAGTTTTCTTTGAAGACAGCAACGGCTGGTAGCGCCCACAGCCAGTTTAAGAGTGTTTATCTCATATGTGAGTAATGAGACATTTCCCCAGAAACACAGAAAACCTAGTAACTGCAATACAGATACATTTCTCAATTATGAAGTTACAGGCAAGAAGACAGCAGCCTAACTTTTCACATACTTCCTTAAAAATACCACAGAAGACATCACACCTCAGCAGAAATCTATCACAACTTTTATACAACTCACTAACTAACAAGCTTGGGTTTTGAAGTTGAATAAATAAATAAATAAATAAAATAAAAAGCTGATGAAACATGTAAGCTTCTTATTACTCATCTAGATTAAGGGAGGCAACTTTAATTTTATCATCATCATTTATCACTTTAACTTTCTGAAGGAAAACCAATTGAAATTAAAATCTACTGATTCATAAATGTCAGCCATTCTAGGGAATTTCTACTACTTGGTTCCTCCCTTCCCATTTTGTTGGCTCCATCACTTTCACCTTTTTTATTAATAGAGCTATGTCTATAAAATGTATTTCTATACTAATCATGAGGAAGAATCAGAGCAGAGAATAACATTTTTTTTTCACTTTTTAAATACTATTTTAACTTTACCACAGAACCTACAGATTTAGTTATATCTAGGTATAGGTAATAGAAAATCTCTAGGAAACAATACAGTAAGTCTTCAAAATGCAAATTAGGTGATTGTGGTTGTTTTGGAGTATGAAAAAGAGCTTGTTTTTTACTTTGGGAACTTATTAAATCAAGACCCATGTCAGAGTCACAGAAGGATGGGGCAAATCCAATTAAAGCAAATTAATATTGGAGGAACTGAGTCAGTCATATGCTGTAGCAGCTTAAACAGTTCCCTGAATAACATCAAAATGACATTCAGAATAACGTAATAAAAAGAAAACAAGTTAAAAAGAAAGATGATTGCAAAAAAAATGCATATGCTTTGGAAAAACTGTAACAGATGGACTGTCTAGTAAATTAAATATTTGGGACTCTTCACACTACTCATTTTTTAATAAATAGCAATGGCATTATGAATAGAGTCATAATTTGGCTTTTTATTCTTTTCTTCAATAACAAGTTAAATATAGAATATTACTCATTTGTGCTGTTAAAGGAATTGAAGATAAGCTGTACATACAGATATATTTATGGTAAATATTTAGTACGAAGTGTTTATATATTTAATATATTCATTGAATGTAAAATGACTGCAAAATAATATGCATAAATATATAGAATGTTTATAGAAATCATACTTAACATATTTTGAGTAGAAATTTTCTGCCAATAGTGGAAAAGTTGTCTACACACTGGTGTCCTGTATGGTACGGCCTGTAATGTCTACTGCTTCTCCAAGAGAGGCATTCTGTAAAGCCCCTCAGAAATGCTGAAGCAATGTAGCTATCTTACAACCCTCTTGCACACTGGATGTACAGTCTGACCAAACCCTTCTATTATGCACTCCCCAAATATCACTACAGCAATCTGTGGCACACAAGCCACTGGACAGGCCGGGGCTATTTAGCATGCAATAGTTATTGGTTAGGGTACTGAAAGTTGTTTTCAATTACGGAATTTATCTGCCTTAAGCTTTTGTGAGGGGTACACAGAATCAGAGGGCTAATGACAACTTAGAACTCTTGTTACAGTAAAATTTGTTTAGAATCGGAGAAGAGATATATCTGAATAAGCAAGTGTCATTTGATGAAAAAAGTCTTTCTCAAAGTAGGCACAGCAAAGACAGATTTAGTTCCCAGGTACTCCTGGCGCCTACAAACAGAAAAAACTATCTTAGGTACATTTGGAAACATATATATTGACAGAACCTATCAAAAATGTAGAATTTTGAAAGGCAATGTATGCAGGGATTTATGTTACCTTTCAGAAACACCACTTGGCAGGCAGAACCTGAAGACTTTCATAAGCTTCCTCAGTCAAATCAATAAATACTTATTTCAACATGAAACACATGTTTGTCTGTCTCTAGTGTGTTGTACTATCATTGCTAGAGTTCTATAATAAATCCATAAGATTAGCCCATTATTGTGCTTAGTGACCGATCTTACGTTAATCAAATAAGCACTACAAAAATACACTACCTTTTGTCTCCCTTGTTTGGCATTTCAGGACCTTCACAACACGTTATGAGGCCACAACAGATAGAGTGAAATTAACTGAATACCAAATTTTCATACTGTAAAAAACATGCACAGTCTTGTAGTTGCATCTGGCCTAAGACCATGCAATAAATCATGGACTAGATCCATACCAAGAACACATTGTATCGCTTCTATTCTCATGTGAATAAATATAGAATAAATGAACCTCATTAGATATATGTGCTAAATGCTCCCGATATTTAGATCCATTAACAAAACAATGATTAAGAATGTTCTGTTCTCAATTTCATTACCACTTACCTGGATTCTTCTAATGGATGTTGAACAGTGAGCAGCCGAGGGTGTCGAAGCCTGGTTAGCTGTTGAACACCTCGTTTTAAAGAATCAATAATCTGATCCTTTTCATATTTTTGAAACTTGTCTATTAACTTTTTATCAAAGACAAAGACAGCCACTTCCTAGAAACAAGCAATAAAATTTACTCAGTATAGCAATGCCAAAAAAACCAAAGCCTATACACAGTCACATATGCACAGATGCACACTTCTTGAATCAAGAGCACAGTCCCACCAATGGAAGAAGTATTTCAGTGTACGGTTACATACATGTTCTCACGTGTCCCCAGTCATAATCCTTCTGGCTGCAATTAACCTCCAGATTATATATTTTAAGAGTTAATGTACTACTGCCCCTACCTTACAAGCAGTAATGCATGAATTGTAACGCTGTCTATGCTGCGACAAGGCAGAACATCCATAGGATAAAAATGTATTTGATTTTAGGGAAATGAGCGCATTTATGTTAACTGTGAACAATTAAAATATTCTGATATATGTATTCATTTAGCATTACATATATATATATATATATAAAATATGAATGTGGTGCTCTATTAAGCTGCACCCTTAGTCTTCTGTTCCAAGCTTGTATGATCTATATTAAACTACACTTTCATGAGAGATGATTTGAGTCAAACAACACTATCTGACTAATCAATCAATATGATCAAACTGTTCTCATGATAAAAAAAAAATATTTTTTTGGACACATGATTGAACATGTGTTAAAAGACATCTTGGAAGAAACAGTATTTCCAATCAACTTCTGCAAACGGTGTGGGAAGAAACTGGGGAAGTCATATGAAATTTAGACATTATAGATGTAGACATGAAATAAACAATGAGATTACAGTAACATCTTGGAAGACATTGAAGATAGATAATTCAAGTTGTTTCAAGGGAGTACATAAAAAACAAACTAGTGAAGGAGCTGATACTCCTGGAAGTTAACCACCTTCTATCTTTGAAAGGAAAAGAAATTTAAAACTCTATCATGAAACAAAACTGAGACTTTCTTGTATGTCTACAAGATTATGTATAATAATAAATAAAAATGTTGGAAACTAGTAGACAATAATATGGCAGTGCAAAGTTCTCAGTCCCAAAAGGAAACCTATACTCTTGTATAGCATATTTTATAACTATTATTCTAACTGAAATCTCCCAGGAACGTTATTGATTATTATTTACATTATCGATTTCAAGAAAAGCTACATATAGGCTAGAGAAAAAAGAAATTCACTCTGATACATGGAAATCGGTTAATGCTTTTCAGCAGGTATCTGACTGGTTCATTAAAGTGTCAGCAAGTGAACACCTAAAATTCACTCTACCCACTACATTTTTTCAGCTTGTATACAAATTAGCTCTCTTTCCTGGCTTGAAGGGTGATGGAGGAAACACTAACAATAACACAAAGCAAACAGTCACACGGGGTGGCAAATACAGATTTACCAATTATTTTAAAAATACACACTTCCCTTTAAAAAGTGTGGCTACACTTCCAGATTTATCGATATATGAAGTTTATACAAGTATTTGAGGTGTGAAGATGGTTGCTGTCACATTGATTTTACAGGGGCAAATACAATTTACAATATAATCGTAAATTATAAATTCAAGAATCAAAATTAATTTGAACTGGTGACAACTTGCTCTCAATATCCTAATTTTCACATAAAGATTCTGATGCAAGAAAAAAGCACAGGGTTTTCTGCTGCACGGACCAAATAACCCTGTCAAATTTTGTTTTTGAACACAATATTCTTGTTTCTCCTTTTCTGTTTTGCACACCCTGATATTCAAACCCAAAGAGAAGTACTGCTGACTGTAGCTCATAGGGATTCCATTTGCTGGTGATGTAATCACATTTGTGGAAACCAACTGAGATGAAGGTCTGCAAAGATTTATACAAAGTTAATAGAAAGTTTCACAGGAGCTTCCACTTTGCATTTTGCATTTCATAGGTCTGAAAGGTTAGGAGGGTGAGGGGAGGGTTCCTCCTGCACGCAACTACTTGCTATTTAAATTCTTGTCTCATAATTCCAGCTTTGTTATATAAAAATAAAATTAGCAAACAAGAGATTGAAATGTAGCGAACTACAACTCCTCTCAGCTAAGAAAGAGCTATTATCTTTTAAGACAAACATTTCCACTCATTATGTGATAGGAAGCAAATACATCTTGCTCCACGCGCTCTTGTTTCAACACAGAATATTGGTAGCTCCACCACCAAAATTAGGTTGAGAAGCAGGGACAAGTGTGTAGGGCTCTAGAGTGGCCAGTCAAGGGATCTAAGTTTCAACCTCAGTTGCGTTACAAACACAAACTAATCTACACCTTGTGCCTCACCTCTGCCACGTTTAATTCAGCAGGTCTTTACTTCAAAAAGATGTCAGAAAGATAAAGCTCAGTTGTGACGATAAGATAGCTGTATATTATGAAGTGCACCATATAATATTTACCAAGATAAAGATGTTAAAGAATTCACCTGCAGTTACTACCAAGCACTCAGATTTTTTTAACATGAATCAATGAAAAGAGCAGTGTTTAAATTCAGCTATCATTTTACCAAGCAACTAAAAGTCATTCTAATTGTTTTGCATGCAACTAATAAAACTGCTGGCAGTTGTGCAAACAGGAGTAAAAACTGTCCACATCACACAAGACACAGGACGTGGTTTAGTTAGGCTAGAATTGTACTAAGACACCTGTAACACCACCAGACCCTGAACAAAAAAAGTAGATATCAGTTCTCTTTGTGCTTATCTATTTCAGTGGATGGGTGTTGATCACTGTCCTTAAGACCTGCCATCCACTGATTTACCCCTTTATAAACATTTTGTCTCCCCACAGTATTAATCAATAAACAGTCCCATTTCCTTTTCCTGCTTTCTTTGGGCAGTTTTTCTCCAAGTTCACCTCCAACCCTGCTTCACGTGGGATCTGCACTCCTTGCAAAACGGACATCTGTTCTGGAGACTTGCTAACACCGGCAGCTTGAACCATGTCTCAGCTAAACACCTTATAAACCAAAGAGACAGCAAAAACATTACCTCCCTCTCATCCAGTAGCACACGTGGGAGGAAAAAAATATCCTAAACCTTATGAAGGCCAAGAGAAAAAAGTCCATATAAAGACAAGTCCCACTCTGCTCTCAGTCAAGGAAAAAAAAAAAAAATTATGGCTGATGCCTATATTGGCTCATCAACATGAGCCATGACCAAGGAAAGGAGAATATAAATACTGCACATAATACCTGCATATAAGCAAGCTGGGCCCCATCACTTCCATTCTAGCTCCTGATGCCCTCTACTCCTAACCAGGAAATGGTGACGAGGACAGTCATGCCATGCATCTTCTCCTGCTACCAGGAGAAAATGAGCCGTACAAAAACAGGAGTATACTGAGTCTGTGTGATATAAAGGTGATAACAAAGTTAGAAATTATTTTTAAGGACAAGACTCTAAAAGCTATAAAAATGTAAAGATAATAGCAATATTTCTTCCTATCCACCTCCATGTATATTGAGGAAGTGTATTAAAAATACTTAAAACATTCAGGCACTATAGTGATAAATACCACAGAAACCCAGTTGTTCTATTTTCAAGTGCATTTTGAATAGGTTGCAGTGATAATGCCAGAGACTAAAAGAATAACTGCATTCACCAACTGTCCTGTGAACTGAAAGATCTAGTGCTCCTCTGGAAAATAAAAATGTGATCATGTCATTAAAGACTATGTCATAAGCTGAAAAGCATTGGAAATCTTACAGTAGCCAGAGCGCTTGATTTTAGAAACTTTATATTTGTTTTGTCTTTTCTATTTGTTCTCTGTTTTTCCCATAGGCATACGCTATATATATTTTTTTTAAAGAATAATTAAATGCAACTCAATATGCAAACACATGATGTTTAACCGAAACCTCCTACAATGCAAAGTAAAATATTCTCTGAATTAAAATACTGGATAGAATACCAGTATCACTCTGACATTTTGCCAGAGAAGATTTTCCTCTATTTTTGTTAGCGTTTTTTTTTCCTCCATAATTTTGCCTTTTTTTTTTTTTCATAATCCTACTTTCCATCTGTTCATTTCACTCCTAAGGTATACAACATAACATTGCACTTTTGAAACAAATTAGCCTTTTAAGTTTGCCTCACAGGAAATACTAATTTCAGACATATTATACGGAAAATAGCAAAAGCAAGAAACAGCTGATTTACCTAACGCCAATGTATTAAGTACAAAATAAAATATAATATGAATTAAATAAGACTGTAGTATTAGAAAGGCAATCCAAGATCTCTTTAATTCTGCTAGTTTTTATACAACTGAGCTGCTGACAAGAACAGTCTTATGTGATCTCGCCCTGTTTCTTTATGACTGCACTTTCCGAATAAAAAGAAGTGTCACCACAGCCAAGAAGAATATAAATGCATTTAAAGACTAACAAATCCCAGATGGGCAGAACAAGAAACATGTTACTTCATGTATACAAGCATAACTGGAAAGATTCATAAATCTGTCAAACAAACAGAACAGCATATCAGCAAATCAAAGGGCAAATCAGCAATCATCCAGCATCAAAAAATGCATACAAGTGCATATTTTTGCATACAATCATATGCACACGTACATATAACTTCCTCATAAACTGTGAACACTCAGGAATCCAAGAGAAAAAAAACAAGGCATAAATCAGGTGCAACTCTGAAAAGAAGAATAAAATATATGTCTACTGTCACTAGAGACGGATTTTTTTCACCATCTATTCACCTAAGATTGGAGCCAAAGCAATCCAAAGTTGAAATCCTAACTTCAGCTCACCAGCTTCCGTAAGAAAGCTGCTTTCTGTCCATCCTGGGAACTACAAGCTTCAGATCAGTTCCACTGCTACAGTATTAAAATTTTAGCCGTTATATCTGGCCACGAGGATTTAAATTACTATTTGTGTTGTCACAAAGTGTATCTGCAATAAAGCCCTAATCTAATAAATGAATCTGAATCTACACATGAATGCACAATATACACTTATTATAGGAAACAAACAAAAATACCCTAAGCACTTGCAGTTTCAAATGAAATATCTATGTGTGCAATACAGGAAATGTGTACAACACTTTACAAGTGACTAATGTCACTTGGAAAATGAGAGCCAACCACTTCCATGTTGCCAAACAACATTAAATAATGTTCAGGAGGTACACACCAAACAAATAAAAATAATCCCCCACAAATCGCTTTCTCATGCTGGGTAGTTTTCTTTAGCAATGTCAGACTGAATGTTGACATGATGTTACCTAACTGGCAACATTAATAATGAATGGTAATTGCATGTCAAACCACCAGCCAAGTAAAATCCCCTGCAATACAACTGGCACCGTATTTCTAATGACCAGTGATTGCACATAGATGCACTGTTTAGTCTGGGTTTATACAAATGATACAGGTTGAGAGCTGGTAACATCTAAACTCAAACACTGCAGAATCTGGGGCCAGAACACTCATTCCAAACTTGAAAACATGTCAGAGGAAGACAAGTTACATGCACTGTGTCAAGTAGCCAGAGTGAAAGAAAATCTCCTCTACGGATTCTCAAAGCCGTGACTCCTACAGGTCACCTGCTTATTGTGCACAGAGATTGTGGGTAAACTATTAAAATTGCCACACTTTTAATGTTGTATCTGGCTAAATGTGACAAAAAAAAAAAATCTAACTGGTACATTTGGCAAAATCAGTAAATACTAGGTGCTTGCTTGATATTTTTCAGATTCTGAGACAACCAGATCACACATTCACCACAAATTATTTATCCTGCTTAGTATATTTCTTCCTCACTTCCAACAGCATTTTTTCCTACCATGTGACAGACTGTGTATATTTTAGAGTCATTCCCTTGTGCTCCTCTTCTTAGTTCATCTGTAGTAAGCTGATTCACAACATGATATTTGTAACCCTTCAATTTTTGTGATAGTTGAGCAAAAAAAAGAAAAAAAGAAGTCTCATTTGCTGAGATCAAATGATGTTACCACGATCATTTTACACTGTAAAAGGTCAGTATTACTGCCACAAAAAAGCTATAAAGCAACTCCAAATTGGGGAACTAATCCAAGTTAAAACAAGTATCTTTCTTCTCACCAGATCAGTTTTAACTTGGAATAATTATTGATCTGCTTCTGGATAGAACACAGAAACGTTTTTAACAGAGAAACTGGAAGGAATAGGATGCCATGGACATGGAAGCAATTCTTTCTCCTGCAGTGCAAGCTTAAAGCAAAGGCTTTAAAAACTTTCATCTGAGCTGAGAACATTTTATTTCAGTAATTTGGGGGTCTTCACTTCATTTGCTTATTCTCTGTTCTACCATTAGGATACCTACCTAGCATTGCCCAACTGGAATTTGTTTTTAAAAGCTTCCTAGCAAGTGGCACAACAGTATGGTATCTAATGCTTACAAAGTTATATTTATATTTCACCTTGACAACCCACCTGTTTTGTTGATTTTTTAGTTCCATTAAATATCTTCCAAGCGAGTCCATTACCACCACTGGCAATATGTCGGCCAACATCAAATTCCCTGGTCACAGGGTTTCCCATGACCGCGCTGGTGACATCGGCCGTCACCTTCGTAACGGTGCTCTTCAATTTATTCAGCATGGACTCCATCGTCTCAGGTATATACTAAGGTGTTATCCTGCAAAGACAAGAAGAAAAAGCTTCACAAACCTCCCAGAAATTCTGTTAACATAAGACTCATGTCTTATGCTACAGGACATCTAACCAAGGAACTGAGAGGATAAAGGAGTAACTAACACAATGAAATACAGCTCTTCAAAAGGCTTTGCTGTTATACTTCCTCACACTGCGTACACATATCTGTGTGTGCATGCCAGGGAATTACACGTCCTTGCTCCTGCACCTCCTCAGTAACTTCTGAATCTGCTGACTGTCCTTCATTAGATCTGATAGGGAGACTACAGAGTGAAAGATAAAACCACTCATAAAAACAGATGATTGAATAAAGGAAAGAGCCTATAAACTATTCTCATGAAAGGAAAGGCTCAAACCTTGAGCAGCAAAAAATTAGTCAACATGAGAGTCATACTTGAAGAAACTAGCCTCAATTAATTTCAGCATTCGCTGAATGCTTTTCAGACAGAAAAGCTTTCTTAAGATCCCAATAACAAGAGCACAGGTGTGTATTACACAGAAGACAATTTAAAAATGTGTTATTTCCTACACTACACCTGTCAAGCTGCAAGCTAAATATTATTTTACCCACAAGACTTGCTGACAGTGTTATTTATCTGATGTAAGTAATAATGAGCTAATCAGTTGCTGTTGGGAAAGGAAACATGAAACTGTCTTTATATACTTCATTTTAGAGCAAGATTATGTGAGTTTTTTACATCACCTTACAAATTTGAGTGCTAAAAGATTGTTACCTACCACTTAGCCCTCTTCCCCTGTACTCTGCACTTCCTTTGTTTCCTAAGTTGCCAGAATTCCTTCAAAAAAAAAATCTGCTTTACCTACAGCACTAAGAAAACAGCGCTGAGCAAAAGCTCTAGAGCATAAGTCTCATTTATATATTGTCTCTCTGATACAGGATAAGCAAGGAAGAATGGAGACAAGAAATGAATATTGAAAAAAGACAGATGTTCACCTTCCTTATTAGTATGAGCAAAGATGAAAAGAGAATACAAGCAGAAGTGGTTTTCCGGAATCAGAATTAGGTGGTATATTCAAAAGCAACATTTAAAGACATTTCTTCATTCTCTTTCAAATAAGGTGAGAAATAAATTAATTTCTTCAACCTAGGAAAAAAACAAAAAAAGATAGTACATTAGCAAATATGTAGAGATCTGCAGAGATGTTTTCATTTACAGCCTCATTTGCCACATACTTGATTCACTGATATCTAATTTGTGCACCACGTAATTCAAAGTGACTTCTTTGGAAAATAAAAAATGTCACCATCAACCAACTGGAAGAGACAAGATTACATTGTGATAAAGAGGAGGGTTTCGAAGTCATGGAAGCAAGGCCAAAAGAAGCAAAAGAAACTTGCGTGTTGTTCAGTGAGCATGGGGACGAATGAGCTCCCAAATCCTTCTCATCTAATGTGAGGTATCTGTAAGAATTAAACTTTTTTTCCACTGTTCATAAGGTATTTTTCTGGCTTACATGGATTCTCTGGTGTCTAATGAATTATTCATTTATGCCACAACTTTTCCCACACTGAAGACAGAGATAGAGCTTGTTTCCCCTTCGCAGCTCTTCAGGTCTCACGACACCTGTAGGACGCTACCCTTGCCAGCGGGTAGCTCTGTGAGACCTGACTGAAATCAAGAGTCCTTGGGATATGCACATTTTCTTCTTACGATAAAACAGATCTGATTCCATTGGAAATCAATACTGGAAAATGAAATCTGATTATATTGGAAAGATACACTTGATTCCTAGGAGATGTAGTGAACATTAGCAAACTAATTTCCTTTAAAATTATTTCAGTTACTGAACAAATCATTCCACTGCTGAAGTCCTAGTCCTGTGCAAACTCTAGCACAGTGCCAGAAGCAACACAGCTACACTGCTTTATCCTGACTACTGCTGCAGTGATAAACCATCTTCAGCAGAACAAAATGTAGAAATACATGATTCCTGTGTCCCTGTAGACATTTCTCCAATTTCCATGTCAGCAGGGTGACACAACTGCCTGTAAACTGAGAACCACACTAGGAGTTTTGGCTCACCAAAGAAAAGGAATTGTACAAAAAGAAAGATCTCAGTTGAAATGATCTCAGTCTTGCAAATGCTGAACTTGAAAACTGAAATAGTAGTTATAGCTTCAGCAGGAGGATCAGAACCAGACACGACTGCAAGTACCTTCAAGACAGTGTGACACCTTGCTAGTGTATTAATTTTAGTTTCTGGATTGTTATGAAAAAATATGTGCAACTCTTAACTGTGCTGCCCAAGACCAAATAGCTACTAGACACAGGCCAAATTCCCAAAATAAAGAAACTTTTTATTAACCTGATAAACAGGGTGAAAGAAGCATCATGCAATATTCTGAAGAAGAGGTACAGGCAACTGTAACCCTCTGAGATTTTATTTTGCAGCTATTCCATGGGGCAAACTCTATGTGCTGAAGGACTATAAAATCAATCCTAAGGAGTTTGAGATGAGTTTCTCTAGCTGGAGGGTGGAAAGATGGTGCAGCTACTGACCAATTCTAAGTGCCTCTGCTGTGGGTGAAAAACAGCAGCAAAAAGGCTGGAAATGACTGTGGGTGAGAACACACACACACTTACACAATCCCACTGTCAGAAGGGTTCCGATTTAAAAAGCAGGGCTGGGGAGCAAGTAGCCCTGTCCAACCTGTTTCTTCCCAGGCTGGCACTGTGCAAGCTACTGATTCACTCAGCGAGGGGAAAGGAGTACAGAGAGATTTGTTTCTCAATAAACAGGTTGGTGTCCAAGTTTATGTCCATCTAACACTGTCTGTACATTTGATTAAAATCCTCCTGTCACTGTTCAGACTTACCGCAAGCTAGCAAAGCTTTCCTGCTTTTGCTCTAGGAAAACGTGTGTTGTTACTGGCTTCAGTACCAACTCAATATGTGTCAGCAGGAACAATACTGACAAAATCCATAAGAAATGAGAAAAATATAAAACACTCTATTTTGTGTGGCAACTGTAATACTATGAATTATGGTAGTATCAATCATTTTTGAGATATGAAAACTTAGTTCTCAATTCTAAGAAAATCAGCTTATTCTTTTTTTTTAAAAAAAATTACAATTTATAGAGAAATTAATAAGCCAAGACCATAAAGTAATGTCAGTCACCCACACTGACAACTAAATTACCATTTCAAGTTAAAAGGTAAAAAATGAGTGCACAGCCTTCACAGGAAGAGCACTCAGGCAAGCAATGTGGGACATGCAATAAACGTTTAACTTTATTTTCTTCCTGTTTGAAACGTAATATTGCTGATACTGATACCAAGTACATGAAACCCTGAATGAATCATACAAGGAAAGCTGCTTTATGATCAATATGTTGTCCTCATGAAGCTCACTAACAATCAATAACAGTGTTTATGCCGATGTACATCAGCAACAACACGTCAGCATGATCAGGACCTAACCATTTCGCCAGGTACTAAGCAACGGTCAGCACGAAGAAACGAGGCAAAACATTACTGATTTTGAAATCAACATAAAACCCAAGCAATGATTCCTTATCGTTCTTCAGTTCTCAATTCTGAGAAGGAACTACACAATCCAAATCATTAACCCGCAGCCCCAGCTGATGCACTGACACAGGCGCACTCAGTGCCACCTTCGTGCCTTATTTTTCCGTTTCTTTTTTGCTTCTATTTCCGTGCCGAGCCGCCGCTGAGAGCCCGGGGGGCGCTCCGGGCAGGAGGCCCCTGGGCGGAT
>VZSV01000207.1:867173-881994 GCA_013398735.1 Nothocercus julius | reverse complement strand
GGGCGCCGCGGGGGTGGGCGCCGGGCCGGAAGTGACGCAGCGCAGCTGCTAACGGCCGCGGTGATGGCGGTTTATTTGACCCCGCGGTTCAGGCGGATCCGCAGTCGGAGCGAGTTGGGGCCGGGGGGCGGCAGTGCGGGGCGGCGGAGAGGTGGGGGCTGAGGGTGCTTCCCCTTCTCCCTACCTTCTGCAGCAGCCTTGGGACTGCCAGCGGTTCCTCTCGGGCGGGCGAGTGGGAAGGGAGGTCGGCGCGTGACCCCCCCGTTTAACGGCTCTCTCCGGCCGTTAGTGCCGCGCGGCGCCCGGGGGTGCCGGAGGAGGTGGCGCGGGGGCCCTTGGCCTGTGGCCGCGCGGGTAGAAGTTAATATAAGGAGGGTAGACGAGTCTGTTTGCTCAGCGAGTGTTCCCTCATCTTTAGGACACACTGACTGATTAAGGAGGCTTGGCTACTCAGGCTGAGCTTGGGGCTGGGTCTAAGTTTATGTTCAGAATAAAGGGAAAATTGGGATCAGAGGTGTTTAACTTACTGTGGATGTCCATTTGTCATTGGCTGAGCTTGGAGGGGAGTGGAGGAGAAACATTCTGGGGAAGGTATTGAGTCACTTCACTTAGTAGTGTATAGTGATGCTCTGGTGTGTTATTGAGAATGCAGTATGCAGTTGTATCAACAACAACTATTTGCTCTTATTCCTTTTTTTTTTTTTTTTTTCCTTTTTGCTTTTCAAGCAGTCTCTGAATCCTTTCTGTTGACTTAGTGCTTATCTAGCAGGTTAATGTTGACTTAAAGGATGGATTTATGGTGTGTTTTCTACCTTTTTTTTCTGTAAAATCATTGTTAACTTCTGGAGAATGCTGGAGAATATTGACTTCACACAGTAAAGTAGTATGCTTAAATGTTAAAGTACGCATAATTATAAAAATGTTCATCTCAATATCTTGCAGACTGTGCTGGACCTTTTCAAGCAACTCAGTTGTGGAATAGCATTATTCATGCTCTTCAAAGTCAGGTGGAAATCAAAAGGCGTAGGCAGCATCTAAAAACATATAAAAACTGTTTTACTGGTTCAAATGCTGTTGATGTAGTACTGAGTCATCTTATGCAAAGCATGTACCTAAGCTGTAATGATATTTCCCGGCTGAAGGGAGTTCGTGTGTGCCAAGCACTGATGGATCACAAGGTGTTTGAGCCAGTTGGAGCAAAACTTAACTTCTTCAAGAACGAAAAAGAGCAGGAATTTGAAGACACGAGTAGTAGTCTCTATAAATTTGTGAATACCAATATCGCTCCTCTTCTGAGAAAGAGTAAAGACAATGAGAGTGTGTCCCCTCAGCAAATTTATGGACAGAAGACAAAATGTCATTTCAAGTGAGCATTCTGAACTTTGATTTGTGTTTATTTGCTTTTTTTTTTTTTCCTTTCTAAGTTAAGATGGGTACTATTATGGGAATTTATACCCTGTCTTGTGTTGGAGACCTTTGAAAACTAGTGCTGCATGCCACTTTTGGAAAATGTTTTTGCCTGAATCTTGGATGCTATCTAGCATTTCATTGTAATGTTAAACTGACCACTTCTGGGTTATCTAGATCCATTCCAGAACAGTAGCACCAGTCAAGCATAGTAGCATAGGCCTAGGAATTTTTTTGCTCCTCTCTGCACACTGGCCTTTTTTACTATAATTCTGTTTCTTGACCTCCCCAGCTGGCATTTGCTGGTTTTCAGTGAATAGTAATGCATCTAAAAAGCAGTGCAAGTGGCCTATTAGAAGTCATTATGTCTTCTGTCTTGACCAAACAATCATTGGAAGGACTTTAGGAAAAAAATCAAGTGTAGACCTCTGTAAACTATGTCTTTCTTTTGTCACATAAAGCCTGCATAATAATGCTGAACTCTGAGTGCTGATATGAATGCACTGCTGGTGGAAGCTGGCAAATGAAATGAAACCCTTAAGCAGAGCTTGGAGGCAATATCCTTCCCTTCCAAAAAACTTAGGTGATTGCTTTTCTAACACAAGGATAAAACCCTAAGGTTGAGGTTTGGAAACTGAGAAGATACATGTGCCATGATTGTAGTTGTATAAATCTCATCTTTTTATTTTTTGTGTCAGGATGAAGTGTGAAACAACCCTCTCAAATCCCTTAGCATTAGAAGCAGCTGATAAAAAGCGGATAGAAGAGTTACTTCAATCAATAAATATTTATCCATCTTTACCTCCAAAGATTAGGGTTAATGAACCAACTCAGCAGCTTTCAAAAAGAGGTGAGGGTTGAAGTGTTCTTTTTAAAATGTTTACATGTATCAATGTTACTTTTTTTAATGATAATATTGATTTTGGGTACTCAGTGTTACAGAAGCTAAGTCTTGATTGTAACGCAGCAGTTTGTTTTTGAATACTTCAGGAAGTGGCTGAATCCAAAAACAGTGGGTAGTTCTGTTAGTAGAGGCTCTTCTGTCCATTCTGTTATGCTAAAGATTGGAAGGACATGATACACAGAAGTACTAAGCTAAAAATATACTTGAACTACCTTACTGAAATTCCATGCTTAGAATAAAAATCATGTTCCAACTGAGTGCAGCTTAATGCATGGTACTATGTTTCTTTTTTTTTTTTTTTTTTTAAAGTGCCTGATTAATAGTTTAAGGATGCGTACTTAAAATGTATCCTTACAAACCAGTAAATATTGAACATGGGGCATAGCTTGTATATTTTAAAAAGGTCATTGCTCTGATAGCTGCTGGCCAATTTTACCTTTAAAAGAACATAACTATGCAAAACACAATAGAAATAGGATTTGGATATCAAATTAGAGATTTCATCTTTTAGCTTAAGTTTTCTCAATTTACTGGTCTTAATCCTGTAAGAAATCAAATCTGTAACCAATATTTCTAGTTTCTTTCCTGTTTTTGAAGTTGTTTGTTTGTTTTATGGGGGAGACAGGTAGTGGCTAAATTTGAGAATCACGACAACTCTTCATCTGGGGTGATTTCCATTTAATGGAAATAATTCCATTAAATGTTGCTCCTCTGTCTGAGTCCTGAACTTAAAGTGTCAGTAATGACAAGCTAGCAAAGTGAATATCAAATTGATAAAGGAGCATAGCAAGTAAACTGAAAGAAATGAAACAGGATCAACCCTTTGCAGGACTGTGGAAGGTCTGTGTATGTTGGCAAATAGCACTTGAAAAAAGAAATGTTTTTGTAAGACTAAATTACCCCTTTCTTTAACAAATACATTTAAGAAATTTAACAAATTTATATAACAAATATAAATATATTTGTTATATAAATTTGTTATATATATTTATATAAAAGAATTTAACAAATATATTTAACAGTTTCTTTGCAATTCACTTGCATTTTTTTTGTACATTTTACCAAAATACTGGAGTAGCTTAGTTGCCTCTGACATGATAGAGGAGAGAGATGCTGTCTTAACAGTCTTCTTGCTTAGTACCTGTGTTCTGATCCCTTGTCTCCCCAACCAAGAAACTTACATGCTGTTGTTTGTTTTCTGTTAAAATTTAAAAGATTCTTGATTGAGTAGAAACATAGGTTATAATTGTATATAAGATGGCATTTCTGGGTGGTTTAATTTTCTGATTTATTTATGTCAGTTATAGAAGATATCTGGAAACAGCAAACTCTGCTACGACTACTGCAATTAATTGATGTTCCAGTTCTAGAAAATATTTTGGTGTCTTCAGTAAAGTCAAAGCCAGAGTGTTTTGGCAGAGAAGAAGACCTGATCATCTCAAATACTTTCCTCGACAGAGAGGTTATGGGTAGCCTAAACTTGCCTGAGTAAGTTATACATCTGTGTGTATGATTTTGTCCAAGCAGCATTTGAATATCGCCAGAGAAGGAGACACCACAATCTCTCTGAATAACTTGTTCCAACTGTTGGTTGCCTTCCTAGTAAAGAAGTTTTTTCTCAGGTTCATGAGGAAGTTCCTGTGTGCATTTGTGCCTGTTGCCTCTCATACTATTGCTGGGCACTGCTGAGAAGAGTCTGGCCCTGATCCTCCTGACACCCTCCCTTCCAATGTTTATACACATTGATGGGATTCTCCCTCAGTCTTCCTTTCTCCGGTCTGGAGAGTACCAGCTCTCTCAGCCTTTTCTCATGAGGGAGATGATCCAGTCCCTTAATCATCTTACCCTTAGATAGGGACTTTTTAGAAAAACTATTTTCCATTGCCTCTACATTAGGTGACCTTCTACATGGCTTAATGTTACAAGCAGGCCCTAGAATAAATAGCTGAGCAACAGGACTGATTTGTAAGAATCTTTTGAATTGTCCTCGTCCCCAGCCCCAATTAATTATTGACTTCCACAGTCTTCCAGGTTTTAAATTCTTTTTGATTGTCCATGTTTTCGGATTGATCATATCCATTTTTTTCCTCAAACATACTAGTGCCTGGTTATTACACTCTGATCAGCTCTGGGTTTTCCATGGTGCGTGCTGGGAGTGGTGGTGTTTGATTTAAATACTACCTGAGTCTAACCAATGTCATAAGACTGTCACTGACCTTATGCGATCGCAGCTGTCTTTTGATATGGACATTTTGGGCATATAGTGCAGGAGAAATGAAAGCTAGTTACTTTGAGCGTGTCTTCAAAACACTATAGTGAAGTAAAATACATAAATTGCTTAATAAGTGGCAGAGTTAATGCTGTGGTTCAAACACATGGTGGTACCTGCATGGTTCTATCTGATTTTCTTTAAGGGATGAAATAATGTTAGATGGTTCATTTTAAAATAAGCACTAAAACTAACTTTTCCTTCTGCAGGCTTGACAAATGGCTTTATGCTGCAATTGAATGCTTGGAGTATTTCCCAGACCAGTTCATAGTGATGGTTAGTCAGCAGTTATCTCAAAGCAATAACAAACCAAGCAACCTGGATACTCACAAGAAGCTTCTATTTGATGTTATAGTTAAATATTATAGTCAAAAGAAGGACTCCCTTCTTGACATTCAGGATCTTGATATTCATGCAGGAATTATAGAACTTCTAGGTAAGAGCAACTTTGAACAAAAAGTAAGAATGAAAGCTGTGTAAAGGGTGTAACATACTAAGTATTGACCAGGTCGAATCATCACATATGTTATTGCGGATGTTCTTTAGATTGGGAAGGATCCCAAAGGCATATCAGTAGTCTGAAGCCCTGTTCAAATGAAGGGTTAACTTCACAGTTCAAGCTGTGTAGGGTCAGGTTCAGGTGAGTTTGGAACTTCTTCAAGCATAGAGATTTTACAGTTTCTATGGTTTATCTGGTCTAATACAGAACTAGTCTCACTGTGGAAAAAGACTTCTCTCTAGTCAGAATTCGCCTTGTTGCTACATTTGACCAGTAACGCAGATCTACGATCATTCTGTCATACGGTTTGCTTAACCAACAAGGCCTTCTTCTAGTTATGGATTTCTTTTATTAAGTAATAATTATTTAAAATGATACAAGGGGCTGTTGAAGTTTTCCTTCAGGCTATAATCTACTCCCCAGCCTCCCACTGCTTTTTGCAGGTAATGCAGAAGGGTTCAATTAAAGTTTAAGATTAATCCTGCCTTAGGCCCCGTTACTTCTTCAGTACTGTAGGGTTTATAGAATATTAATGAAAGCTCTAGTGTTCAGAGACCTCTTCAGAGCTTGCTGGCATAGGAACACAATTGTCCTTTGTGAAAGTTGGAGCAGAGGTAGATGCTGTGTCCAAACACTCATGGAGATACAAAAGGCAACTTTACCAACTGTATTTTTTTATGGAAAAAGAGTGAAATTACAGGAGGGGCCGTGAAAGGAAGAACTATGACAAAATTACATATCTAACAGAAGAATGCTATTTTGAAATAACTGACTTAGTTGAAGGTAAATTAAAGATGTTTTAGTTTAAATATCCAGTTTTAATACAAAACTGGTATAAGACACTACTGCTAAACTACAGAATCAAAACAGTCACATCTCTGGGCAATTTGAAAGAGTGCCATAATTCTTTGTATTTAGTGCAATGTTGTAATTGTCTGTAGCACTTTTTGTTATTTAAGTAGCTTTTTAATCTAAACATGTCCTGTGGTTATCTTCTTTCTTATTCTTAACTTTATTTTCTTATTCTTATATCTTTCTTCCAAGTTGGATAAAAACATTTGTGAGCAGTTTCCAACCAACTTTCTTTTTGAGGAAGTAACCCTAAAGTTGTCATTAGGAAATGACTTCCATTTTTTGGGGCACAGTTTGAGTTCTTAAGTCTTGTCTCAGCTCCATTCTTGCCTCCCCTAGACTAATCTCAGAAGATGGTGCTGAATTTGCTTACATTCCCTTTGCCCCCGTAGGGCTACGGGGCTGGTTATGGCTGTCAGTGCACAGCAGCCTGCATTCCACTAGTGGTTTTCAGGTAGAATCCAGTACAATTGGCTTGGATAAAGCGCTAGTGTTCTAACTCCAGCTCAGAATAGCCACAAATATCTACATATTTCAAACTCTTTCACAAATAATTTAGGGAGGTTTTATACTGATTTGTATGTTATTTTATACAACTCCATTTTTCTTGTTATCAGTGTGTACAGTCATGTAGAAAATCCCTAAATCCTTAAGCAAGTTGATTTAAGATGGGTGGCAATGCAAATGTGTTGTAGGTGAGCATGCTACTGTGCCTTCTTGCCTAAAATAAACAGAGCAACAGGTTTATTCTAATTATGAGAAGGACAATTGCAGTTAGTCAAAATAACCCAGGGGCTTCACTGAACCGTAATCTTTTGAACTCTAGATTTTATTTATTTATTTATTTATTCTCTTTGACTTTGCTCACCTCCTTGGGCCATTCTTTCTTGCTTTTTGTCTGCTCTTCTTTTTCAAGTAGGTCTCTTTCTCGCTCTTTTCTGTGGTGGTGGTGGTTGTTTGGATTTAAAAAGCTGGCCTGTTGCATACCCCTAAAAATTCTGGATTATTTCCTGTCCTAATAATAGGACAGAGGCCAGAAAACTACACCTGGCTTTTACTCTCTTACCTGTCCCGTGTCTTGCTGTAGCCTTAAGCAAGTTTCTCGGCTTCTTGATGATTTCTCATTTTCAAAATCCATATAACTATATAATAATAAACGGAATGGATTATTTAGAAAGTTGTTTCCACATTATTGCTGTTCTGTAAATGTCATCAAAAGAGATTGGGAAGGGAGGACTTCAGAGCAATGAGCAAGACAAAATTGTTCAGTTCACTAATTATTTTGAGATGAATCCTGGATTATGATGCAAAGATAAATGTGGAAACACAAGCAGTTCAAATGTCACTTCAATGTTTTCACATTTTACACAGAATATTGTTGAAGGTATTTTCCAAGCTTATCTGTTACCTGGCTAGCTATAGATGAGGGCTTTAAGGTTATCTTGATTGTATACAGTATTAAGTCTTTTCAGAAGATTTTTTTTTTTTTCTTTAGAAGACACTGACTTAACCTACTTTGAAATAAAATGGGAATAATTTTGGGCTTAAAATATATTTTAAATACATATTCTTGACTTTGAAAACACAATTGTACTGGATACACTATTTTTGCTCCATTGCAGAAAAAGGAAAAACAGAACAAGCTCTAGAGGCATCACAACTTTATTTAAGATTATTAGCACCAAATATCCGAGAAGAACTGCATAGACTGCTGACATTTATAGCCATTGCATCAGAATCTGAGGGTTACAAATTGCAGAAACAAGTATGTATCTGTTATCTTTAGTGTGGGAAATAGTACCTTGTCATAGTGAAGCTAATAATTTTTGTCAGGAGTTAAAAATGTCTTATTTGTTGCCTCCTAATGTGATCTATTTTAAAGCAAACCTCAATATGTTCTTCCTACACTGAAAGCCTCCTGTTATATTTAATCTTTGGCTAATACACTGTAAGCAAATATAAAGCTAAATCTATGTTCTTTTTCTAGTTTGATAATAGATCTGTGATCATCAAGACATGTACAAAGTTCATTTTACAGAGCAAGGCATTGTCAAAATCACAGGTAGAACTGCTGGTTCAGTTCCTGATGGACAATCACTCTGACCTCTTCAAGGTAATATTTTTTTTTTTTTTCCCTCTCTCTCTCCTCTCTCCCCTCCTTACCTGAAGATTTTGTGATTTTAAGTGTGAAGTAGTGTATAGTGGCTTTATGGGGATGGGAGGTCAGAGATGAGGGTTGAAGTTCTACCAGTTAGTCTGGTATAGCCAAGTAGAGTCAGAGGTTGTTCCAGGCCATGGGAAATGCTTTATTGATAACTTGAAAATCTGTGATATACAATATTCTCTTTATATTCACTTCGTTTTAACTAAGAAAGTATTTTGAGTATTAAAAAAAAAAATATTGCATAATCCTTTTGGCACCTTGTTTTTGCTGGTTTTTCTACTATATGTTTCGGCTGTCTTGCAATGTTCTTCAGAAGTTTGTTGACATATTCTGAGTTGTACATCAAAAAACTTTCTTGGTATCCTAGCATGTATTCAGAGCTCTGTCAACTCCAGGAGCTCCCAAGGTGTTTTGAAAAAATCACTTCTAAATTAAAGCAAATAAATATGACCTCAAAATGAAATGGCCTCCCTATTTAATCATGTTTAGTTATATAAATAGTCTATTGCCTGCTTTAGTTAAATTCCAACATATTTCATCAAATATATGAAAAGATGAGCCTTCCCAGATCTTAAATTAACTTGCTGCATTTTAACCAATAAATTGGATAATGCTTCTCTACTTTTTCTTTCTTGGTTATAAAAATTTCTCAATAAACCACTAAACTAAGTAGTTCAGATCATCTTTGCTATTACATAATCTGTGTACAATGTTGTAGGTATTGACAGCATTGTGTCATTACAAGTAAGCTTCACAAATATTTGTTCAGTTTCAAAAAAATGTTAATTTTAGTTCTTGTATGAACATATTCATTTCTACTTCTGCCCTCTGCTAAAGTTAAGATATTTAGAAGTAAGTTTTGTTTTGTTTTGTTCTGAATTTTATTTTTTTAAATCAGCTTCATTTAGTTTGGAACCTGTAAGTGATAAAATTCTGGGTTTTGTGTAAGTTCTCTCGAAGGCTCATAATCTCTTGCCTTTGTGTACTCCTGTCTTTTTGTTCAGAAATTCAGAAATAATCTAACATGCATGTGTGCTTTGGTGCAATTTTTTGGAGATTTTGACTGTATAATTGATTAACTACAATAGCCTTAGATTGATCAACAGTTCATTTTTGTTGTTTTAGACTGATAATCTAAAAAACGTACATTCTTAAAAACACATAAAGTGTCTTTTTGTGATTGTTCTTTATGGGGTTTGTGTTTTCAGACTCCTTTAACTCTTCTGGAACTAACTGGCAGGAGATTTGAAGGCTTGCTGGAAGGACAAGATGCAGATATAAATTCAGGTAGATTGTATGATGATGCATGTTCTGTTTCAGACACTGCTACAAAAATCAGTTTATGATCAGTATTGGCTAAAATTCCACATTGAACACATTCCTTTATTGTGAGAAGAGCATGGAAGTGACTAGATAAATAGCCAAGTAGCTAATTCACCAAATAATTAAATTGTCTGCTTAAAGTAAAGCACTGAACTTTGAACACTGGGGAACAAGATTTCTCTGAATTCTGTAGTCTGACCATGTTACAGATATTTTCATTAAGTAGCTAGTTCCTGAGAAAACAGTTCAAAATAGGTTTTTCCCCACCTGAAGTGCCTTGCTTGTAGTCTGATTTCTGTGTTTGACTTAATTTTTATCATTTTAGAGGTGACATTCTTCTGCCATGAGGTACCTCATGAGTACCATGAGGTACTTACTATTCTCATAGCTCAATAGTTAGAGGTGCTAATAGGTGTCTAGAGCATAGACTTTGATGGTTTTGTTTAGAGTGTTACTAAGTCTTTTCCATTTCTTGGTTAGCACAAAGGTTATTAAGAACTTCAGACTTACAGAAGTAGTCTAGCCTAAAAAGAAGCCATTTGACCTTTATTACGTGCCTGGAATTAACGTATTTTTCATCACATTCATATGTGTGGTGTGGAGGCAATTTTTTCCCCACCTCCCCTGCCCTGGCATTTATTTGCACACTCCTACTGGGCCTTGCCATGGACCAGATGCACTCACAAGGAGCATGATGACTGCAAGGTGGCAGGTCTTGTCTTGTGTAGCTCTCGTCTGGATGGCTCCTGTTTGCAGAATTGTATCATTTCTTTATCTTGCAGGTCTCCTTCCCATACTGATTACCTGTGACCTCACACTTGTAACACTGCTTTTCAATTTTATTTTTGCAATTGATATTTATATCTTCATCCATGCTCAGTGCAGGGCTGTGCATTCAACCTCATTTGTAGAGAACTGTAACTGTATATGAACTGGAATATTGACATACCTATGTTTCTGGTAACTTCTGTAATCATGGAGACTCTTATATGGTGCATAAAACTTAATCAGCCATTTTGATTTCTTATAAAGGCTTCACCTTCTGTCAGCGTTTGACACCTAAAGAATATGAAGATCAGAAACAACAAACAAATTGGTATCTTCTGGCACTACTTCAAGAAATGGACAATGATCCCACTATTCTGTTGAAGCAGAAAAAGAAAATAATTAAGGAAGTTCAGAAATACCATTTTCTCAACTTTTGTAGTGGTTGTAAAACTAGATGTAAATTTTGCACTGTAAATGGTTAGTCATTGGTACACTTCATGTTAAGGCAGGAATGTGTATGAAAAAATGTTCATGACTATTACTTCTAGGTACAAACCATGCTCTGCTTGTATCTCAATCTTTAGTTGCAGAAAACTATCATAAATTACTATGCAGTTAAAAGGAATAATAATTAATCTTTTTGCACAAAAAGTACTTTTGTGCATCCATCTAGTCAAAAACGGCACATGACCTGTGCTACTTTGAGTTCAGGTTTGGCACTTATTTCCTTCTCTCTTGGTATGGTTTTCTAGCTGAGCTAAGACAACCTTCAGAGCCTTCCTTGAACTACTAATCTGCAAGATTTTGTTTTTTAACCTTTTATCTTGAGTTCATAATGTAATTGCATGATCCTCAAACTGTATGTCATGAGTTCTTCAGTACTGTAGAAGTATATGAAGAGTGGCAAAAGCATCCAGGCAGCTAGCCTGCCTTTTCGTCTGTAGCGGGTGAGACTAGTGAGGGGAACTGCATACGTTTGCAGTCCGTAATTATAGTCCATTATTGCCTCCCCATGGAGACAGACTAAACTGCTGCTGATTATGCTGCTAATTCCATAAAAGCAAGTTCAAAAAGACATTTGTGGGAGGAGGGAATTGAGAAATCTGAGTCTTGTTTTGGGTCTTCTGCTACGCTTGATGTCCAGGCTATTCAGCATGAGGAGACTTTGATGGGTCTCTAGACCTGACAATTTACCATAAACACTATGATGAGGTTCTGTTTGTCCTAAAGCTAGTGAGTTCAGGGTATGCTGGGCGGTATCTTGACACAGTGATAAAGAGCAGTGGCAAGGAAGTATTGATTCAAATAATGAAATAAATAATATAATGTTATGGAGATTTTGTTTTGATCATCATGGAAAATATTTAATCATTTATAGAACATACAATTGTAAAATCACTGGGACTTCTTAGGGATCTGTGGAGATCATATAGTCCAACCCTCCTCTGCTCAAAGCAGAGTGAGGCAGTGTAGGTTGCTTGGTGCTGTGTTCAATAGGGTTTTGAGGCTCTTCAGGGATAAGGAGTCCAGCCTCTCTGGACAACCTGGTCCATTCTCTTGGCTTTAAGGCTTTGACTACTCACAGTAAAACTTTTTTGTTTGTTTGTTTTCCCCCTTATGCTTAAGTGGAATCTCCTGTGTTTCAGCTGGAGCATCTGTCTTTTCACTGGCTATCACTAAGAACAGTGAGTCTCTTTCACTTCTTCACATCACATATTTGTATATGTTCCCAAAGAACCCCCTGAAGCCTCTCTTGATATTAAGCAATCCCAGCTGCCTTCTACATCTTGCACTGGTCTTCAAATCCTGCTAAAATAACGAGGATACCAAAGATTTCTGAAAACAAGCCCTATTTTCTGTTCTTTTACAAATAATAAATTTGCATGCCTATCTTAAGTAGCCCTGAGAAGTGCTTTAGCCCTGCTGGCAGGCAGGTGCCAGACCCACAAGCTCTGTCCACCTGCTTTATAGAGTTGTTGCTCAACAGTGCCTGGCTGGTCTGAAATACAGAAATAACTTCTAGAGAAGGATCCGTTCAGAACTCCATGCAAGTAAGGAGTAGCTACAGGATCATGTTGGCTGGATTCCTTTTTTTTTTTTTTTTTCCTTCCTTCACTGGAGGGTGAGCAGGGATAGGGGCCAGATTTTTTGTTGTTTTTTTTTTTTGTTGTTGTTGTTTTGGTGGTGGTGGTGTTCTGTCATTCTCCCAGGAGCAACAATGCATATAGAATGAGGTCATTGTGACATTGTGAACAAGGAAAGTATTTGCTCAGAAATTAAATGCCTCTGGTATTTAAATAATGGGTGAAAAGTTATCATTTATTTTGTGGCTGTTGCTGTCTGGTTTTGGGCAAGACCTTGTAAAATCCTTGAACAAAACCAAACTACTGAAGTACATAACAAGGAGAGATGATGTGATAATCTATGGGGTCGATGAAATGGGAATGGGCTTTAAATTCTGATTTCTTGAACTTTGCAACTTGAATTTTTTTTGTGCTAATTTAAATTGAGTAATAAAACGTAAGTGGTGAGTCTGACTATTCTTTTCATAGTGCTTTCATCAGCATGAGGCAGGGAAAAAGTAAGGAAATGCTTCTGGTGAATAGCAGAAGAGGTTCACAGCTGCCAACTCCTCTGTTTGAGTTCAGGGGACAAAAAGTGGCCAAGCCTACTAGAAATTCAAAGAGGATATCATCTTGTATCATGATGGCACAAGATGCTCACTGTAGATAGCTTACACTACCTATAAAGACAGGGGAACTGCCTTTAAATTTAGGGCTTAGAAATGATGGGTTTCATTTTTTTACATAATCTCTGACCTAATGTAAGTGTTTAAATGTCTCAGTTCTGTCTTTAGAGTTTACAATTTTGAAAATGTACTTTTTATCTTTTTTAAAACTTTATTTCCTGTAAGGGACATTGGTACATGGTCTATCATTAAAAGAGAACCCACACTGATAAAATAACTGATTGTGCAAAGAAAAGTAGAGCTCTCAGGAGCTCTTTCTCTTACCCTGAGAAGATTATTCATGGTAAAATAGCAGAATTTAATGCATAGTGAGAAGAAACCAAGATAACTTCACACAATATGAACAAACCTTCACTATTTTTATTGTTTCATAGTCTTTAGGTGTTCTACACAAAGAATAAATGAAGCTGCCAGTACAAGATGAAAATGCACCAAACTAGTACACATCTTCCATAACATTAGACTTTAGTATCTTATTTAATCCTGAAAAAGAGTATTTTCAAAAAGTAGAGGAAGGAAAGTTAAAACACCATCCTAACCCCCAGAAAGTTTTACATAGCTCAGAAAGCTTCTGTTTTTGGTGAAACATTGGCACAACACTGTACCTAATTATACTATATATCAAATTTCTCTTCACAGATATTGTGGCCATGCTCTTCATAATCTTCTCTGGTTACTACCATATCTTCAAAATCATCATTTTCAGAAATGAGTTTCCCACCTTCCCAAGAATAGGTAATAGGACTGGAAAAAAGAACGGAGTCATTAGTCTTCTGTAAACTCACTTAAAATGAAGTATGCAGTAAACATCAAGACAAGAATTTAACCACCTGCCTTAAGACAACATTAAGGGAACTAAAAAAGACTGTCAAGGTAACTGTCTCAAAACAGTTCAGGAGCTAATTTGGCAATCGAAGTTTCACATTTTAGCAGGACTGACCCACAGTGATATCTAGGAAGAGGTATGAAGGGGGGGTGAAATTAGGATCTTAAACCAGCTCTTTACTCTTTAGTGCTTCATAAATATAAGTTATAGACTACATCGTATACACTTCTTGCCTCAACTGCTCACATTGTGCATAGCTATTACAAATTCCTAAAGTGCATACAGGAACAGCAACTCATACAATCAAAGTTTTTCTTTGAAAAAGATTAAACTTCTAAGGTATTTGCGTGTGCGCTTCACTTAATGGCAGCCTTAAGTTTATCTGCAAGTGTTTTAAAGATCAGACTTAGTAGGCAAAGTACAACACAAGCAGGTAGTCTCAGCTGTTCAGTTCATTTGAAAATCACTTAAGAAAAACATCCTTCTTGTACAACTTTGGCATCATCTTTATTCCTTTTACTCAGTCTCTTTCCAATTAGCAAGAAAAAAAAAATCCTACTTCAGAGTTGATTCTGCTAGAAGAACAAAGCTTGTTGTGCTGTCTGGGACTTACTTTTCAGGAAGAACAACAGAAACATCATAATCAGTTGGAGTAAGGCATCGAACTTCAGAATAGACTCGATCTCTGAAGCCTGGAAAAAGGGTGTTTCCTCCAGTCAGAACTATGTTCTTGAAGAAATGAGGCTGCATTTCTTAAAAAGAAATAATCTTTAGTTAGAGACTACATCATTATTTATTCTTTTTTAATTTGTAAGAAAAGAAGAGATACTCAAATAGCTGATGCTTAGTTCACTATCCCTTAGAGTTGTTTTCTTCTTCTTCCAATGAAAAAGAAATGTATTTTAAGACACAAAATTATGTTCAAGCAATCACAGGTATTTTAGTTGTGTTAGGAAAGATTGGGAGGAATTCAGTCTACAGTGACTAACTGGGAGAGTGGTGGAAAATAACCAAACAGCAGGAAACCTATATTTACATAAGAGGGAATCTTGCAGGCAGT
>VZSV01000207.1:793159-856210 GCA_013398735.1 Nothocercus julius | reverse complement strand
GCCGCGCGCTCAGGGACGGACGCGGCCGTTGAGCGGGCGCCAGCGCGCGCCGGGGCCAGGGGAGAGCGCGGGGAAGGAGCGGGGGACAGGGGGGAAAGCGAAGAACCCCCTAGATGAACGCTCAGGGGGACGAGCCCCTCGCTGAGGATGTGCGGAGCCCGAGCCGCCTCGCGCGGGGCCAGGCGCGGGGCCGCGGAAACTCCCGCATTTCCTGCGTGGCCTCGGAGGTGGCTGACGTGCCTCGTGGTAAAAATAACGGCCGCCGTTGGATGTCGCGGCCGGGAATGGCCCCGCGCGAGTGTGTGCTCGGGAGATGGGGCCCGTGCAGAGCGGCTGTGGTGACACCTCGTTAAGACTTCCCTAGTTTTATTTTTTTTTTATAAGCAACAGTTAAATCTTTTGCATTTTGTAAAGAGAAACCGAAGTACATCCATATATAATCTGCCATAGTATTCCAGATAGTTATTCTTTGTGATTTATTTGTATAATTAAAAACATAGTCTGCAGCGTTGGCCCTCTACTACTAGTTTTTTGTTTTGTTTTTTGTTTGTTTGCTAAAAATGTTTTATTCTGATTGTGAATGGTATTTCCAAAGGAAACTTCTTTTCCTCAGTATTAATAAACGGTTCAGAGAAAGCCAATCAAAATAAATGACAGATTGTCATTTGACAGTGTACAGAGACAACAACATGCCCATTTCAAACCCTTTGCTCGCTATCTGTCCTGTAAAGATTGGTAATTACAGTGTATGAGTGAACAGCAATACAATTTTTCTCCTCCACCCTTCTTGTGAGATTTTGTAGCTGGTGAGGCTGGCACAGACATCTTGCTTTCACCCAAATATAACTGAGCACTCTGGGAGCAGAAATGGGAGTATTAAGATGTCTCCTGCCTTGAGTCACTTTTCTAATAAGAAATGTGCATGAAATCATGGACTTATTTGAAGGTCTGACTAATGCTGGTCACTTGCTATGGGCTGCACTGACACTGCTATGTAGGAAGCTTTATGAAAAGAAAAGTGAACGTCAGTTTCTGTGCTACAGGTTAAGGTCTGCAGTGTGTCTATTAGCTGGACATCACCTGTTTTTAACCAGTTTTTGTTAAGTCAACAGCCGCATATATTAAAATTAACCACTTTTTAATGTTGATAATTTCCTGTGTTTTGTGATAGTGTTTATTCAACAATGCTAGATTAATTGTTACAAGTTTGGCAATTTAAAAAATACTTTTATATATAATCCCATCCTTTTTTATGGGAAATAGCTGTCAATCTGTGGTTTGCAGTTTGAAACTGGGGCTTGTGAACCAGGCTGCATTTACGCTGTATTCTTGCAACCCAAGAAGTGGCCTGGCTCCTGGTTATGTGTGTCTTTAATCACATGACGAGATATTATCCTTTCTCCCTGCAGAACTGACTGCAGAAGCTGGTTGTACAGGAGATCAGAACTCAGTGGCACAAGTACCTGTAAATCTGGCAGTTTTTAAATGTGGAGGATTTGTTTTACAGCCCACATGATAGTGCTGTTCTTTATTTCTTTTAATATGTGTTTTGTAAGAACTGTGGTTAAAGTAGTGTTTCTCACAGTATTCTATTTCAGTCTGGAGCCAAATACATAAGGAAGTTACCACAATAGTGAGAATGATCAGGGGCACTTGCACTTCAGACTGTATTGCTATATTGGTTCCTGTTCTGCACTTCCCTAAACTGCTGCTTGTTTGCCACCTCCAAGAAAGCTGCTGCCAGTGGCAGCATTGCAATGTACTGGTGGAAGTCTACACATGGTAAAGGAAGGGAAAAATTATTCATCCATCTTTCTTTTTTATATTTCCTTTCTTTTTACTTATTTTCCGCTCATTTTCTTTGTTCATGTTTAAACAGAGTCAATTATAGAAAAATAGAAAGTATGATCTTGTACCTGTAGTTACAGAGAAGTACTTTTTTTTTTTTTTTTTTTTTTGTCATAGATCACAGATTCAGCAATGTTTTCTGTGAAGAATCCTGGGATATCTGTTGCATGAAAATGCTAGCAATTTTCGCCATTCTAGTTATCTAGATGCTATATGCAGAAAAGTAAGAGCATAATTTGTATCATAAAGCAGTGTGGCTTTTATTTAACAGTTTGCAGTGCTTTTACACAGAGTGATATGTACGCTAGTGTTGGGAAGGAGAATTATTCTGCATTTGTTAGCTAGGGAAAAGTTTTACTAAATATGAGCCTTTAAGGTATGCAAACATGAAGAAGAGGGAGACACAAACTGAATTTTGGAACAGTTTTGATACTAAATTGCTACACTTTGTGAAAGGCTTTTCTTACTGACATATTGCAGCTTAGAAACAGTAAAAATGCGTAGAGCTTATTTGCTCTGGTGATGTTTCTTTTTTTTTTTCTTGCAGTCTTTTAAAACTTTAAAAATATAAGTTACGTCCCTTATCTTCAACGTATGTTGTTCTTCTCCAAGACTATAAAAATGAGGAGAAGGAAAGAGTACAACAAAATACGTTTTTCTGTTATTCTTGAGACTGTGGTGCTTGGAGTATTATATGAAACTATATGGTATCTGCTAAGTTAAAAAGATGAGTGTGCTTCTCAGACCCTATGTGCCTTGAATGGTGTGTAGGTGTTTGCTCCTTACTCAATGTTAATTTTGGTAATATTTGCTAGTGTGGATCTTCTAGCTAAACAGCATTTTTTTTCTTCCAAAATTTTCTATGGATAGCTCCTCTAGGATAAGCATCATGCCCTTCTTAGTGTTACTTACTTTTCTGTGATTAGGTTTTGCAGACAATTGTATAAAAGGGAATTTTTTGCAGTAGTACTGTATATTGCACTATGTAATACAGCAGTCATATTAGCAGTAATATATATATTGTGCATGTCCGAATTTGCATCTGTGTGGAGTTGTCCAAGTAGCCCTACAAAATATGTCACTCTTCAGTTTGTCAGTGATAGCATATACCTTCAGCTCAAAAAAATATGTTCTATTTAAATCTTATTTGCTCTCTTCAAACAAATAGAGATTTAAATGTATTTAGTATGGCAGAAATTGGAATCATTTTCAGTTTGAGTCTAAAAGCTGTTTGTGCAGAACATCAGGTTTTCACGCTTCAACTCAAAATTTCTTTGTTTTTGCTCCCTGAAACAATAGATGTTAAAAATATGAAGTTTTTTATTAGAAGACAATTGCACTGTAGTTTGTGTGGCAAAATATTTTACTTCATAGTTGCAAAATCATTCTAAAATGCATATGAAAATGAGTTTTAAGAATAACATACAAATTGTATTACAGCAGTACTGGCTATCAGGAATCAGAAGATGTTGTAGGAAGTGGTATTTAGACCTTCAGGTCAGCCTCACTGATCTGCTTCCTACCTAGGTATTTGATATGCATATCGCACTTTTTATGCCACTAGGTGGATATGTCTGTTGGTAAGGGATGGCCCCATCTCAAGCAATTTAACTTGACTCCTTTTAGAATCTACCAGTGCAAAATGAATTATTTATATGGTCAGAACTGACTAGCTGCTTCTTGTAATTAACCAAAGTCTGGATGACCTTTTAAACTTCCAGCTTCTACTTATACCAAAAGGAGTGGGATTTTTGCTTGTTTTCTCATTTTTATGTATTCTACTTCTATATCATTTAGTCTTGTGAAAGTTGTCCAATTCTAATAGTTCTGAAAATACAGCCAGAGATGACAAATGTGGGCAATTTTCATTGAATAAGAGTAAACAGGTTCTGTGCTTACACCATTTTTTTTTACAGGATGTTTTCTATGTGACTGACTATGGGCTTGTGCAGTATGTGAAAAGTTTCAAAACATAGTGTAGGTGGAATAATAAATGCTCACAGAAGTGTATTAGTCTAACTGAGTTCATTGTAAACAAATGCTGCACCTAGTAAAAGAATGAGTGAAAAAGAATAGGTCAGGTAGCAAAGCAGAACTACTTCACACTGCAGAGGAAAAGGACACGAAAGAACAGTAGGAAGTTTTGATTATGAGTCCTACATTTCTCAACTTCCCTCATGTTTAAAATTCAGTACTACTTGCACTTAAATGAAGATGTCATGCTAATAATTTCATCAGTGTGAATGTGCTGGTATTCTTCTGATGAGCATTAAGAAATCAGTAAATGTTTTTCAACCAAAATGGAGGGCTTAAAGGTCTTTACATTTCTTTCAGTAGTTTCACACATTTTGATTGCATTTTAGACTGTTGCAGAAGAACATCTGCCAAAAAGCCAAACTGATATGTCTGTAGTGCTTTACTTGACATTTTATAAAGGTATTTTAGAAATAAACCATCAGTAATACATTCCTGGTAGAATTCTCATTACAGTCATCACTATTAATAATCTTTTATTTTGTAAAATCTTTTAAGTGCCCATTCAAAAAGATCTCTTCAGATTTAAGTAGCATTTGGGTTAATAAAATAAACTTACAGATTTTAACTTTTAGAATTGAATGCTTAACATTTTTTTTGCTTTTTTTTTTTTCCCCAAATGTTCTATGAATATGAATGTTGATTCTGCAAAAATCTTTTAAGTTCTTTTGGATTTCATAATGAAGTCAGGCAAGTTTTGTGGTTGTGTTTGATTAATTAATTAGTAGGGTTTTAGTTGTATACTATGAAGCATCTCTCATGATAATTTCATTGGAAAGTAAGTTTCAGAATGAAAATTGTGTTGAAGATTATTTCCTATACAGGTAGCTTAGTGCAAAGAATTCTCAGGAGGAATGTGCATCTAAGTAAAACCTGAGGAGTAAAATTGTGTGTTTTGTTCACACAACTGAATGAAGTATACAATTTCAGAAAATATTGTGGGTTGTATTTTACCCTGAAGAGACAGAAAAGTATGCATTAAATCAGAGTAAGAGATTTTTTTTGGGAATACATATATATATGTATTTTTGTATAAGCAGACTGGACAAAGGAAGTCAGATAATTTCTAATGAAATATTAGGAGAATTATAAAAGCTTATAGAAAAGTGACTATTTCACAGATTTTTTTTGTCAAGTCTTGCAGGAAAAGCAGATAGCAAGTAATTGCATTGTGGATGCTGGGTGATTGCGGGGAACCCAGAATTTTTCATCTGCAGCTCCAACGGCAGTTCTTTTATGTACCCAGTAATCCTGTGGATCTAGTGCCGATTAGAGTTCAGATCGCTGCTTTTGGAGATTAAATGTCATTTCTTTTGTAAGAAGAAACAGAAGAGGAACATAAGAAGTGTAAAAGCTCCCACCCAGGCTGTGGCTTTCAGTACTTCCAGACTTCCTGGTGCGGCAGGCACGCTTCCAACAAGTCAGTCTTGTTGGGTGAAGTGCCAGTTTTCGTGGCAGCTTGAGAATACAGCAGCTTTTATCTCCTCAGACTAGTTGGTTTCTTCTGTCCTTTGACTCCTGAGGAAGTCAGCCTTGGGATCCAGCTATGCAGGAGTGTGGAAGTTACGTGGTCACTTACTTCTGGAGTGGTTTTTGTGTGGTAGGTCCTCTGTGGCTGGGATTTGAAGAGCTTAGGAAAAATATGTGACCTGTGGCTAGGCATCTGTAATGCAGATCTATGAAAAATTTCTTAAATGTATCCCAGTAAAATGCCTAAAAAGCACTGTCCAAATGCTACATTTTTATTGTACTCAACAAGCTAAAAGAGTGTGAATTAATTATATTTAGTTTGACTACTGTTTTCAAAGTAAGGACAGTTTAAAGTTTTTTTTTTTTCTATTTTTTTTTAAATAGTATTTTAAAATTATCACAGGGTTTGCTAATTTAAACTTTCAATTTCTTTAATTTTTGAGAAATTTAATGTTCTTAACTCATATCATGCAAAGTAAAACGTGCAGGTCTTTTAGCACTGCCAAAAATGTAACAACAAAACCAAGAAATCATGTGCCCTTACCTGTACAGGGTATCTGTAGTGTGCCTTCTAAACTGGTGTGCCTTCTAAACTGGTGTGCCTGAGACACTGAATGGGAGCAAGTACGCTATAGTGCCAAATCTCAGTCTAGACAAAACAAAACTTAGGTCCCGTTGAAAATTATGCTAAGAGCCTCCCTCTTATGCGGCCTCTCAGGGATATCTTCCTTTTCACATTCAAAATATACTTTCTGAGAATCTCTGAAAACCCTTAGAAGTAGCTCTATTCTTAAAGCACTTTCTGCATGATTGAAACTTTCTGTATAAGCTGTTTGTGTTTGTGTATAGTTACAGGATTATAGCATCAGACAGCAGTAGATCTTCTCATGTGATTCTATCATTTTACACAGATCTATTTCCTTTTTTCTTTTTTATTTACATAATGTTATAAAGTCTAACAAGCTGTTGTAACTGCAGTTGTCTTCAGCTAAAACTCTCTTACATTATTGTATCACTCCTTTTTCCCTTTGAACTTGCTCCCTTGTGTGTCCCCTGTGTCCCGTTCCCTGCAGCGATCCCTGCTGGCTGTGGTGGAGATTGGTTTGCTGTGAATATCCTTACTACCAAAATGAGTACCAGGAGCTTCTCAGAAACCATGGCAACTGACCACTTGCTTGCACCAGGAGTAGGGGCCTTTTGTGTGAATACCTTGTCCTCAGGTAACTTCCCGTCTCCCACCCTTGTAGATTAACTGTAAGAGGCGGTATGCGTTGTACAAATATGGAACTGAACTGAGATCTGTAAACATTAACTGGGGTTTTCTCTCTCATTCCTTTGGGTTTTGTAACCTATAATTCAGCAGAAAGTAAAAACTTGCTACGCAGTTTTTAAAGTGCTAAATTAAATTTGCAGATCTGGTTTCTAAAGTAAAGCAGCAATCCATATTATAAGCACAGTATGTATGTGTAATTTCTAAATTTCTTTTAGGTGCTTTCCCATGTATTCGATATTTGTTATTTATCTTTTTTGTCTATTTCATTCCTTTGTGTAACTTAAAGTTTACTTTCTCTGTAATAATATGTATTTGAAGGTCGGTTAGTTCTTCAGCCACTTTATATGATGGAATAGTTGGTTCCTTTTTAAAAAGATTTTTTAAAAAAAATTAACACTTACATGTAATGTCATACTGAAAAATCTCTTTTTTATTTTTCAAAATATGCTTAGTTAGCATTAATAAGATATCTGTTAATTTCATATAAATAAATGGTGCAGTTTCCAAGAAGCAGATACAGTATCATGCTTTGGCACTGCATTTTTATTTCTTAATTTAAATTCATAAATTTATTTAGCATCAAGTGATTTTTCATTGCATTAGCGATAAGATGTGTTGTTGAGTGGAATGTAATAGTTCTGAAGTAAAAAATAGTTCTGAAATTGTGATTCTTAAAATTAGATCTCTTTATTTGTGCTACTTGCAATACAGATATTTGCATATACCTCACCAGGTATGTTTTAGTATGTTATGAATCTGGTGTTTTCTTCTACTAAACATAAATGTTGAGCTGTGTCATGTATAGGATTGTCATGTTTCAAAATAGTTTTTATTTATTGGTCAGTTCTGTGCTTATGTAAGTGATACATTAAGAGGCTTGTGGAACAGAAAAGCTAATATTGGTTCATGTGAAGTTTTATCATAAATGAAACAGAAATTTACTGAGCAGTGTTTTACTTACCAGATGCTTACTATTCATACAATGTAAGCTCCTTGGTTTTGTGTATTGCCTGGCTATTTCTGAGCATTTCTGCCTCATGACAGATAATTAGATAACAGCCATTGATAACAGTAGCTATTTCTTTTAGGGTTGTTTGTACTAGGTCATCTCTGCGTACTGCTTTTTTTTTTTTTTTTTTCCAAATAGAAAGCAATTCTACCTTAATACATATGGGATATTAATTTCTTAGAGGAAAATGTATATACGAGAAAGTTAAGAGAGTTGATAAGAATGTCAGTATTTGAGAAAGTATAGGATGGAACCTTGAATTAATGTATGAGCACTTCAACTTGAGAAAAACTGGGATTTGCTTTGCCTTTAGGAAGTCAGCTGGAGTAGGAGTTCACACTGAAGGCCCTTATGTGTAGCGAGGAAATGGAAGCAACTCTTTGGAAACATTATCAGAGCAGATGTTATTCAGGCACCTCACCCCATGGGATGGGAGAGGTAAGGGAGATTGTGTAACATAGCACCAGACAATTTACTGCACTATGTGCTTGTTGTCAAGTCCAGGTCCTAATCAGTGATCTGTTTGGCATGGAAAATTGGAAAATCTAGTTTCGGGCTATGATAGCTTGAAATGTCTGATGAGTGTTAGGTGGTTCAGGTCCTGTAGCCTGAGAGGTCCCGCCTGAACCATATAGGTGTGATTAGTGTCATGGTCTTGTCTGGTGTGCTGTGACCCATGGCCAGCTTGAGAACCGTAAATCTAGGCTGGGCGTTCCAATATGGGAATGTCCCTTGTCCTGCTCCAGTGGGCTGGCTTAAGAGCATCTCCACAAGGTGGGGGACAGCAGTTCATGTTGTGCCTCACCATACTGGGCATCCAGCAAGTCATGCAGGGTTCTCAGCCTTGCACTTAGCCACCAAATGTAGGCCTGGCAGTTCTGCAGAAGTTCAGTTAAGTAGAGCAGGAGGTGCTTGTGATGTGACCACGTTATGCATGCACACCTTGATGGCAGGGGGAAGAAGGTGTCAGTATCTGGTATCACAGATAGTGAGGAGTGTTCTTGAAAACTCTCCTGTTACTCTTGAAGACTCTGCAGGTGCTGCCATGGGTATTGCTATCTCTGGGTCTCCTGTGTGTCCGCCTAGCTTGTAAAATTAGGGAATGGTCGCTCCAGCAGTTCGTGTACTGACAGGGACCTCCTGGAAGGAGCGTGTGTGGCAGGTGGTAATCCATGCTGGACAACAGCATTGTTGCTGCTGTAGTTGACCTCTGGATAAAGTGCGGACGATGGCCCCTCAAACTGCCGCAGTTTTGCCCATCGCAGGTTTGTGTATGAGTTACCCAGAGGCTGCTAGTATCATGGTGGTAAGACTTTACACTGCTGTGGCTTGTTATTTTCCTTGTGCAGGTTGTGAGGATGCCACTGTTTGTGGTTTTTCTTTTAGTCCAGAAATACGGAAATTTAGCCTTGCAAAAATTCATTATCTACATAATGTACTGTGTGTACTCTTACCTTCACTGAAGAACTGAAGTGTCTGAGAGAGTGTCTGGTAAACCCTACTGTGTGGTACCAAAAAAAAAAGGGTTCTTAGGTTCCTCAGAAACTCAGTTTATTTTAATGTTACTGCCAACTTTTACATGTCCTAGCTTGATCTGTAGAGCCAAAATCATCTACTCCAAATGTTACTTAAGCCATAGTTAATGGCTTCATGCTAAGTGAAATACTATTTTAATACACTGCATTAAAACTAGAAAACATCTCCAAAAAAGCCATTATTCATATAAAGGCTTCTGTTGCTCCACAGTTGACCACTTTTTTTTTTTTTTTTTCCATAGCATTGCTAAATATATTGAAATGTTTTTAGATTTTTACATATCCGTTTGACATATTAGATACCATGACTCTTGTGGTGTCCTGACCCGTTTCTAATAACGTAGAGAGCCCCTATTACATTGTTAATTTTTGTAGCACCTTTGGGGATGGATGCCTTGGTGAACATTTTTTGAAGAGCCAAGAAATAACATCAGCTGGCTGATTATAATCTTGTTTCATATGTTTGAAGGGTTAGAGTAGATTTCTTTTACAGAAATTGCATTTCCCTGGTCCCTAGTTCACCACTTTGATGCAAACTTCTTGTTCTCAGTCAATGCCGTTCCATCACTTGTTGTGTCTATGAAGTCTGTCTTCTTCAGGCAATACCTTTGCTTAACAACAGTGAAATCTTTTTAATCCTGTGACTGTTTTAAATCTGTCCTATGCTTTCTCTTCTCTCTTTTCACACTTGGATGAAAAAGGCAATGCTATTCAGAGCTCTTTTGAATGTGCTTACACTTAATGTCATTGGTATGTGGAGCTGTTTTTGTTATAGGAGGCAGTTTTCTTTTCTCCTCCTGGACTTGGTTATCTAAATGGATCTAAACACTTTTGTACTTGGTTTAACTATTGATACGCTGCTATTGGGAAAACTATAGCAGCGTTTCTTAAGTCAGTCAGGTGAAGTTTTGTTCATGAGAGACATTCATGCATTCATGTTGCTCCTGGCTGCAGGAAATAAACACAGAGAGGAAATTATTATGTTGCTTGCAGCATGTTTTTTTTTTTTTCCTTCCTTGTTTTTGGCTTAATGAAAGGTGGGAGGAGCAGAAATTTGGGAATTTTTCAGACCAGATCAGCTGTTAAAAATCAACTTTGATTTGTGATATTACACCACAATACTGCTACAGTAAGCAGAATAGATACTAGGCCTCCTTTCTTCTGTCACCTAAAATCATGGAAACATATATTTTCCTCAGAACTGAAATTTAGAAATGAGGTTGTGCTTCTTGCTTCAGAAATTGTATGTAATTCCTTAGTGAACATTAGGTTTTTGTTCAGTTAGATGAATTGGAAAAAGAGAGTCATCTTTCTTTTCCATTCCTCTATTTTATTATTGACACAGTTGCCAGTTCTTGTTAGGACATACTGTCCTTTTGCAGAGCGTGTGTGTTTGAACCATTAATCTTTTTAAAGAGTTCTAATTCATAGCACGGAGATAAGCAAAAAAAATGGCATGTCTTAGATTTAATAGTCTTATCATGGTTAGAGCACATACATAGGAACAACTCACTGAAGGAACTTCACTTAAAAAAGGGGTGGAGGGATATGGTGGTACCAGCGGAATGGGTTATATATTCAGTAGATGTGCAAAACATCTGAGAATCCCATTCAAAATGTGATCCAGACTTTACATATTTCTATATTATATCCAGAGGTTACAGTTTCAGTTGAACTTGACAAGACATCTGGTATTCTCTTCAAGCCTTTGTGGAAAAAAAATCTAAATTTGATGTGATTTGTGGCATTTATTTTATAAAGCATATGCTTATTTTCTCAGAGTTTTCTGTCCTCTCTGGTGTTTTTGCTAGTTTTCCATCTTGAGTCGAGCACTGTGGAGAGCTCTGTTCAGAGCTCCACACCTATGTTGTCACAAACAGAGCTCTAAATTATGCGTATTCTGTGCCAGTTTTTAATTATTGCAAATGCATATCCGCATAATATTAATTACACTCCTAACAAAATACAACTGTAAATTACTGCATCACATATGACTCTTACTGCTGTGATGTCACTGTGCAATCTCTTATTCTTTTCACTAGCCACTTAAGTACTCTGTGTATGAAAATTGAACCTACTGCATAATAATATTTAAAATATATGTGTTACACACTCATATATGTTTGTGCAAGGAAGCTAGGTTGAGCTGCGATATAGTTAAGTTCCTATTTCCTGATTCTTGAATTTAAAGTCCCAAATATTTTATAGCATTAGTATAGCTTGTAGAACTGAACAGTAAGCTGAATTGACCTTACAGATGCAGTAAGTCAAACCTCTGAATATATGCTTTGAGAAAGGAAGAGTAGTTTGTAAAATTAAATGCTTTAGTTTTGCAAAATTGAACCTATATCAGTGAAACTATTTTTTTCTAAGAATATCTCATGGTATTACCAGACCAAGGCTGTGCCATCTCAGTATTGTGATGTTTAACTGCAACAGCATAACAACAGGACAGCAGGTGAACTCAGATGCCATTTATTTTGTTTCTGTTCCTCTTGCTCTTCCTTTTAACTTCCTCTGGTCTATTTTATTTTTATTTTATTTTTATTTTATTTTTATTTTATTTTTATTTTATTTTATTTTTATTTTATTTTTATTTTATTTTTATTTTTACTAAGTTATAGATATTAATACTCTGTTTCCTAGAAAAGGGACACTGCTCAGGAGTTTATGGGATGTTGCCAAGGGAAATGGCCGTATTCTGTAGGCCTCTGCTCTCAGTTTGATCCAATTTTTAGAGAGTGACCCAACTTGCTCTAAGGAATGAATGCTAAAGTGAAGTCCAAATTACAAGTGTTTATGTGTAGGGAAGGTGTTTGCATGTGCCAAATCAGAGAAAGAGTGTATGCATGTGATGAAGCTGGTTGCATTCTTAATTCCAAACAGTAGTATGGAAGCCTGTTGTTAGAGAATTTAAAAATTTTTTTCATGTAATATGTTTACTATATCAAATTACTGTATCTCAGAATAACAAGATTGTTCACTAGCCTTATGAAAGGTGCCTGTCTACTTTACATAAAAATTGTGTAAGAAATATAATAACCTATCAAGTTGTGGAAGTTCATACAACTAAGCATTACGTGTCCAAAATTCTTTAGGTATAGAGAAAATATGCCAGCCTCAAAAGACCTAATGTTTCCTTTTTGAACTTTAGCTGTTAAGAAATGAGGATGAAAACATCCTCAAGGCATTGTTAATACCAGAGAGGGAAAAAAAAAAAAAAAAAAAAGATGGAAAGTAATATTATTAAATATTTAATTATGCAGATCTTTCCTGGGGAACAATTTTCTCAGTGATGCTTATGCCACCTCCTAGAAGGTTAGTGCTGCATAAGAGGCTCAGCAACCTATCTGTGGCGCCAGTTCTTGCTGAGCCTCTACTCACTGAATATAAGATGGGAAGACAAGTCCAGGCTGCCTGGCTTGGCAGAGCGTGTCCTGTCTGGGTGTACGATGGGATACTGGAACAATGCAGTATGGAGAGATGTGTTATCCTAAGGGCATTTTTGAATTCAAATGGTGTTCTTTTTGTCCATTAATTTTGTCCTTGAAGTTCCGAATGCTGTAAACTGCAGTGGCTTTTGTCTCACTCCCAAAACTAAATGGGACATTTTGTTTTGCAAGCAAGTGGCCCGTAGGGGGTTGTTTCTAATTTTTTTTTTTTTTTTTTTTTGTGCAAGTTAGAGGAAACCATGTAAAACTAAGTGGTTTTCCCCTTGTTTGAGGTTGTATGAAACACTACAAAAGTGCTGAAAATATCTGAGAGAGAAACGAAACAAGAACATTCTATGAAGCAACTTGACGCTACAAGAAGCAGGGAATTAGCAGAGGAACTTGAATCATCTTGATGTCCCCTGGGGAAAGTTGGCTCTGGATGAAGCAGGTAGAAGATTTTGTGTGGTTGTCTCATATTATGAAGTTACTATAGTTTTTGGAAAAATGCCACTGCCTTCCCCAGTATCTGCTTATCAACCATGTCCCCCCTGTGGAAGTGGAATGGAGAAATCTGCTACTAGAGGTGCGTCTAGCCCAAAGGTATTAGATTTGCCTGCAGGCTTGTGCGGGATAGCAATAGGGGGTGCTCAGAGGAATTATTCCACAGAGCACCAAAGTCTTCTGAGGCCCTGAGCCTCAGCCTTATCCTGCTGCTTCATATCTTTCTTCTGGGCATGTTTTGTGGTGTTTGCAGCTCCTCAGAGCCAACTTCTCCCAGTCTCCTCTCCCCACAGATGTCAAGGCTGAGTATTCCCTTCCTGCTTCTGGGTGGAGGGCAGTGCGTGTGTTTGTACGCCTGGCCATGCTTGTGCATTCCTCCTTACCCTCAGTCTACATTGGTATAAATTGTGTATACCAAATTTAGGTTTCTGGCATGAATTCTTGTATATGAAAGTTGGTGATGAAAAATATATAATGAAATTATAGCATAACTTCAGTGGCAAAATATTTTGATATTTATTTAAATGCAACTTAAAATAATGTTAGCTTGCGAGTCTTAACATTGGTCACTGTCTAGAAAATCTAGACAGATGAAAGTATTATGGTATGGTTGGAAACATTTAATGGCTGTTTTATTTTTCTAGAAATGAATTAGCCGTGTTAGATTAAATTTCCCAATATGATTTCTTTGCTATGAGGCTTTGTTTCCCATTGACTGACAGGATTGCTGCATGTTTTACTCAGGCAGGTTATTCAGCTTTTCTCAACACCTTTTCTTTTTTTCCTTCGATAAGAGCTAAAAGGGACAAACAGGGATAAATGGAAAAAGTTAAATATTTTAAATCCTTTATTCCCCTCTTCGTGCTTCTAACTGGAACACTTAGAAGTACACGGAATGTCAGGAAAAGGTATCTGTAGACAACTTTAATATATTTTTAGCACTGGAATTATTAAACTGTATTGTTTCTGTTTTTAACAGAGCCAATTCTTGCTGGGTAATTTAAGTTTTTTAAGCAATAAAGAAACAACTGTAGCTCTTCTGTCATAAGCAGCTTGCTAGTATTATTTGCAGATACTTCCTGAGTAATTTGAGGATGAAGAAAGAAATTATTTAGAACTGAGTTTTTAATCGTGAACAAACTTGACAATCTCAATCACTATTGCCTTAAGAATGTCTTGATCTTTTTGTAGGCTTCCTCTTTATGATTAAACTGACAGATAATGAAATTCTGCAGGATTATGGTATCTGACTCTTTTATAGCAACCTTAAAATAAGCATTTGGGTTTTGTCAGGCTAGGCAAAGGGAAGTTCCCAAACGTAGCACAACAAGAATTCTTCTGGTATTAGACTGATAAAGTGCCTGCCATAACTTCAAGTCATGGCTGGAGACCAGTAAGTTGAAGAAGGCATCTTGCCAGTTTCTTTTTTTTTTTTTTTTCCTTCTTCTGATGTTTTTCCCCCATTTTATTAAAAGAGATTTAGAAGTTTTTATAGAAAATGATCTCTTGAATGCAAAGGAAGTAGGTCTGAGTTGCATCTCCTAAGGACATTGCTTCAGAGCCACGTTGGACAAATGGACCACTTTGTTTTCTGCCTGGAGAATATCAGCACAGGGAGATTTCAGTGAGCAGAGTCCCAAAGCGTAGGGCAAACAGTTATATTCTCTGCTATCTGTGAAATTAAACCCTAATGAGTGAGGAGGAGCAAATTTCCATGGTGAACATGGAAAGAACAAAGGCATTTTCTTCAACTTGCAGTAGATTGGATATTGCAGTTGTTGATTTGAGGGTTCTCATGATTCCACCATGTTATGTCATAGGGATGAGAATCATTTAACACAGTTACATGGTGTGGTCTATTGTATCAGTAAATCACAGCAGCTTCTAAGAATAGTGAAATTTAATGCATATGTTTTAAATAATTATATATTTTTAGAGTTTATGTATTATATTTTCAGCGTATATACTAAATGCATGAGACTGCTGCTATATGTACACATACAGCATGTGTGTGTGTTTCTTATTTATGTTCTTTATTGAATTCTATGATTAAATGTGAATATTGTAAATAAAACTTTTCTTTTTGAAATATAAAGTGTAAATATAGATAGAAAAAAACTAGGTAAAGGTAGTACCTTTTTGTTTCTCTTCTTAAGTCAATTCTCAGCCACTCCTGCTTGCCCCAGGAACAGCAATGTATGTAGTTTTGGAGGTAATTTTTTTTTCCTTCTACCAAAACCTACGGAAGCATAGAAACCTATAGAAATGGATTCAATTCTGCCTTACAGATTACAAAATCAATACTTAACTATATTCTTATTAAAGATTTGTTATTCAGGGTGATGGACAAATAAGAAAGACTATCTTATAATCCATATAGTTCTGTGTATTTACTTGCAAATGAAGGCGATTTGATGAAAGAAATTTGGAGGGACAAAGCACATGTGAAACACCACAGTACTGTTTCTTTCTGGGGTGAAATTATACATTATACACATTACCTGTCTTTTTTCTTTTTTTCCTTTTTTTATTTTTTATTTTTTCCTAGAACTTTACTGTAGTTAAATTGTCAGATACATGTGGGAGAGCTCTGTTTGCTTTATGTGCATTTACTTAGAGTGCATGTTTGCTTTTAGGTTCACCAAAAATCTGTCGCCTGACAAGATCAACCTGAGTACGTTAAAAGGGGAAGGTCAGTTGACCAACCTAGAGCTGGATCAAGAGGTGCTTCAGAACATGCTGGATCTACCAACGTGGCTGGCTATAAACAAGGTCTTCTGCAATAAAGCATCTATTAGGGTGAGCATTTTATTATGCTGGGATGCTAATTAACCAAAACTTTCCCGTTTTCTTTTTGTCTCTATCAACTTTCAAGCTGTATGTTATGGTTAGAAATTGTGATGAATCCTTAGAATTTCAGAGAGAAAAACAAATATCAGCAATAATTGTGTCTTAATTTCTGTTTCCCATAGGGCGGGCATGAAATGCGTACAGAGACAAGAAATTGTTTCTCCTTTTTGAGTAATTTTCATCATGTACATTTTAAAGTAGAGGTAGAGATAAAAACTTGTCTTTTGCCCATGGTAATTACAGTCTCTCATTATTTAGTGTGTCTTTTGTATGTGCTATTCCTTCTCTGTTCCTTCCATTTTCTGTTGCTATCCCTGTTGTTCCTTTTCTCTCTCCAAATAAATTTTTTTGAGGGATTTTGCTCTCTGTAGAAAATATGGAAGCACTCTATTTAACAGACTCACTGCAGAAAATATGGAAGCACTCTATTTAACAGACATTACTTTTTTTAATCCTTATGGCTGCTAAGAGATGAAGCAATGTACATTGTCTACACTTTTATATAAGTAGAATATGAAGCTATGACTTGTCTTTTTGACTGAAGCTATGACCTGGTCAAGACTTGGCAGTTCTTCAGTCTTTTTTTATAGGAGATAAACCTGATTTCTTTTTTCTTTTTTTCTTTCTTTCTTTTTCCTTTTTTCTTTTTCCACTCAGTGAACATTCTGAATACAATGCTGTGTTATAGACATCCAGTTATTTATAGGCCAACAGTGCAAATGTGGATTTTCTTTCCTTTTAAAGGAAGGAATGTGGAGGACAGTGTTGCTTTTCTTGTTGTTTGACAACTTGGTATTAAAGAGACAGATTCTATTTTATCTCTCTGTCTTTTCCTTTCAATGATATGTAGGTTCCAAATTTTCTTCTAGGTGTCAAAAATAGTAGTGTATCTGCCTAAGTTTATTATTCAGTATTTTCAGATAAACCTGACATTTGGAAAGTATTATACTAATTTGATCGCAGGAGTTGTAGCTATACATAGCTAAAACACATTATAATAAAGTACTTCAATTTACTTTAAAATCATACTTTCTCTTACAGATACCATGGACAAAATTGAAAACACTTCCCATCTCTTTGGTGAGTTCTGAAACAAACTCCTAAATAGCTCTGTGTGGGAGAATTCATCTCATTTATATAATTTCCTTGAACTGACTTAGAAATAATTTAAATATTCGCAGGTCCTATGCTAAGCTTCCTCTCTATAGCAGATCAACATAAAACACTTTAGTGTCTCAGGTAATTAGTTTATTTTTACTGTTTGTGGCTTTGGGTCTAGTCATCATAATGTTTTACTGTGTAAATGATCTCTGTCAAAAACAAAAAACTTCTTCAATCATTATGTTGTATTTCAGCTTTACTTGACAGGTAGTTTTTTTGTCCAACCTAGTGCTGTTACAAGCTCCTGCCTGTCTTTTAAACTGTCACTTAAAAGGCTTTTTATATTTTACCTCTCTACCCTACCCAGTCATCCTAATTCTGGCAGATTTGAGAAGTCACATTTACGGGGTTTCTGCAAGAGCTGAAGAGTTCACCTTGGCTGTAAATTGGATGCAAAAGATATAAATAAGACTCAGCACCAACTGGAATAAGTGCTAATTTGGGCTTTTTGTTTGTTTGTTTGTTTGCTTTATTTTGCTCTTAATTTTTAAAATGTATCACAAGCAGTGTGAGTGCACAGAATTTGCTGGAGATCGATAAGCCTTCTTAAAGATACTTTCTTGCGTAATGAATATTCTTTTAATTGTCATGCTTCCCAAACTCACTATGAATACTTGAATGTGTAATTCTGAATCGAACTTGAGAAAATCTGTTGTTTTAATCCTTGAAGCATTTGATAGTTATCCCTCACTTGTACTACTTTGTCTTGCAGACACACAGAGCTTAAAGTGTGGTAATACTCAAGTGGGTGATGTAACCTTTTGACCATATGATGTAACTGCCAAATTAGGAAATCTCTTTAAGCTGTGCTGTTCTTAAAGATTACACACTTTGTTTTACCATAGCAAGGCCTTACTATTTGCTTAGCATATAGTGAACTTAGTAAGCAGTCTTTGAGGCTAAGATAACATAAAAGGTCACGTTTGTGCTACAAAAGCTGTCCTTGAACCGATGTGTTAAATGGAAATTGGTAACAAAAGATTGCTGTTTAATGGTTTAAGAGCCTTTGACTTCTAAAGGAAGGGGAATTTAAAGGATTAAATGTCCAGCTTCAGCCCTTCATTACGTCACTGAATTTCCACTCTTTGGTGGGGCTATTTTTACAGCTGAGAGTTGGACTAAATTTGAAGTAAACTTATATACCTGGCATCTTCCATATGCACAGCTCAGGAGGTAGGTGGAGCCTGGCTGTCTTGTGAGAGGTACTTTTTCTTGGAAAGGAGTAATTCTTTGTGTTCAAAAAAAAAATCAACCTAGTGAAAGATGATAAATACTAAGTTACCTTTGCTCGTAATCAATCACTCTTTTTCTGCATCATAAACAACATAATTTTGAGGAGGACTGCTAGAGAACAGTTTTTTCCTCTATCAAAATATAAGTGGTTACCAATGAGGAAAGGGAGAAAGGTTAAGTAGATCTGCATCCAGATGTTTTTAGTTAACTTTTATTTATATTACAAGAATTCCTTAATCGCAGAATCATTCCCCTAAGCTTCTTTTATAAAGGACTGCTTTGTGTAAGAAAAAAAAGTAGTAACAACATAAAATTATACTAGAATAATTCTTTCTAAAAATTACTTGCTCTATTTGATCTTCTCAAGGTTTGTTTAACCAATTTTTATTTATATTCACATTTTGTTTAAAGATACAGCACAAAACTTTAATTACTATTTTGAATTTGATTGGAGTAATTTCAGATACTTTCCATTAAATATTTCTGAACATATTGAACCATTTAGAAAATTTAGGAATAACTATATAGGTAAAAAACAGATGAGAATACATTATTTCTTGTCCTTTTCAAAATGCAATTTTTGAAGAAGTGTATGGCAGGTAAATAACAGGGATTCTGCAACCTATGACTGGGAACATCTGTTAAAATTCACTAACAAATTTTTAAAAACATAATTGATGTATTCTACAAAAGCTGGTGGAAAAAATCTAGAGTCAGAAATATTTTATAAATATGTTTTACAAAATGTTCTTTTTTTTTTTAAATAGACTAAATAGATGTTATATCATCTCTTACATGTCCAAATTTTCACTTTGCTTTGTTTTGCAAGTCCTTGGATAAAGTTGTAATGGAAATGAGTACATGTGAAGAGCCACGTGCCCCTAATGGACCCTCTCCTATAGCAACTGCATCAGGACAAAGGTCAGGGATAATGCTTATATAGATGCTTGATCCATACATGGTTGAATTACGCTTTTTTTTTTTTTTTTTTTTTTTTTTTTAGCGTACATCCTATAAAACAGTTGGATCTCTATTTCTTGTAGTGAACAGGGTCACATCTTGCCATTTCAACCTCTTAAAATTAATTGATGACTTCTAGGTGTTAACATTGGTGTTCTGATGGATGGGAATGTTTAATTTCAGACCCTACCTTGGAAAGAATATCTGAATTATATATGCATTTTTCTGGAAATATTTCATTTGGGCATAACTGTTCTAGGAAAAGTATTCTAAGATTATTTGATATTTAATTTTTTGAAAGTTAGATTTTGTCCTTAATTTATTTGCAAAATACTTAGGACGATTTTTTTTTTTTTTTCATTCAGTTGACTGAATAGCATTAAGGGTTATTTGTTAGATAGTGTGGATTTTTAAAAGTTGTATTTCCTTCATTTTATCAGTCAAATCTAGCCAAAAGATTCCATGCACATTATAGAGCCTAAAAAACATATAAAAGTCTGGTACAATATATTAAGTATTAGTAACATTTTTTTTTCTCCTCTTTTTCCTTTTTTTGCTATTTATGGACACAAACCTCTTTCACAAAATCCTATAGAAAAGAAATGAATTTAATGGTACAAACCAGTGCTTTTTGCATTATAATTTTTGCACAATCCATAGTAGTAATCCATGAGCCTCTCCATGCCTTTGGATATGGATTTAAAATCATTGCCATAGAGATTCTGTGTGATTCATCTCTATCTGGATGAGAGATACAAAAAGGAAAAAGAATAAGAAACCACATAAAATGTCCTTCTAAAAGGAGCCAAAAATGCCCTCCAATGGAAAAAATGTTAGATATTAAAAGAATTGTTAACATACAGTTTTCCTTTCACTAATCTAAAGCATTCTAAATGCCAAAGATTTTTTTTTAATTAATTGTAACTACCTTATCTTTTTAAATACTGCTTTGCATTGTTGATATGGTACATAAATGCAACCCTTTGTGATGGCTTCTTTTTTAGAAAGAAACAAAGCAGCTACTTCAAGTAGTCTGCATACTTTGCTCATAGAGTTTAGCAAGATTGGATTTGTAGTGTAGTCAAGTCATATATTTGGCATAAATCACTTCCTAAGTATAAGCCTAAATAGGAGTGAGATTTCTACATATTGGTGTAGACTGCTTTTATACATATATTGTGCAAAGTGACATTAATTGTGAACAAAGATCAATATCCATGAAGTGTAATCATATGTGAATTAAAAGCTATATCCAGTATATTTAATAAAAATCACAGTTAGGAATTGTAAATTTTGTGGTCTCTTTCATGTTGTATTTAAATTGGTAAATATGAGTAATTTTATGTATTTTTATTAGATCTATATTTTATATGTTGGCATTTCACCTTCCAGTGAATATGGCTTTGCTGAAAAAGTGGTAGAAGGAATTTCGGTTTCTGTGAATTCCATTATTATAAGGATTGGCGCAAAAGCCTTTAATGCCTCATTTGAACTTTCCCAGCTGAGAATATATAGTGTAAATGCAAACTGGGAACATGCTGACCTGAGATTTACCAGAATACAAGAAGCTCAACGTGGAGAGGTAAATGCTTCCTTTCGCTAGCTCTTTTCATTGTTTTTGTAATATGGGATAAGGTAATTGAATTACAGCCTTCTGCAGTCTAGAAAAAATGTTGTTTTCTAGACAAGAAATTCTGCAGGAAAGATATTCTGCAGTAGAGTCAGCCTTCCTCTTGAAACATAAGGACATAAAAACAGTGGATTTGAGTCATATCAAAGGTCTGTTTTGACAGTGGCCAAAGTGGATGCTGAGGGAAAAGCAAAGACCTGGGGGCAACTATGTGTAATGTTCACTGCTCTAAGCCATTCTGTATGACCATTTTTAAATAAAGGACACCAAAAGAAAAAAGAATGGAATATTAAATGAAAGAAAAAAGGATGGAATATTAAACTTGGGGAAAAAAAGATGTTGTGCTTTAACACTCCCCCCCCCCGAAAAAAAAAAAAAAAAAAACTGTCATTGGTTGTCTATTCGCTTATGAGAGTTTGCCTAATTAGAATGATCTTTAAGTAGTTTTAACTGATTCTTAACAAAGGCGCAAATTAAATATTTTTCTTTAAGTAATTAGGTCATGCATATGTAGAATAACAACTGAGTACTGAGTTTTTCCAGAAAGCAGCTAAGTAATATTAAAGTCAATCCAACATTGATGCGCACTATTTTGTAGTTTTCTCCTGTTTAAGTACAATAAATGTGAACTAAGTTCAAAATTGGTTCTGAATGTTGTCTGTTGTATTGAAAATGACTTTTTTTTTTTAGTGTGAATTTAGCTTTGGATATGCACATATTTTAAATATTGACTATGTTTTGTTTATTTAGAATTGGTTTTCCCAAGCAAACAGAGTTTATTCAGAGTCTAGTAGACTCCTGTAGTCAGGAGACTAGTAGTTGCTTTTTACATCCCAGAAGAAACCCAAAGAGAATGTTATAATTAAAAATACTGTAAAAATAACAGGAAGTTCAAAACTGTTTTTCTGACAGTTTGCATTCTCTCTCTTGTGCAGCTTATTACTACAGTCATGCTTGTATGTTAATGAAGGCTAAGGAGTTACAAGTTTGACTAGATAGAGTTTTATGTTGCTGCATTTTATTTTTATTTTACACTTTGAAACAGAGTTTGTTTCTGAAGAGTATCCCCATACACAACAGTGCTATCCTTGAGGATTGTTCCTATTAATACAGTGAACTCTGAGAACACAAATTTGAAGAGACTATGGCAAAATGATTTGACACATATTTACATTAATAATAAACGGTGAAAGAACAACCCTGACGCTACTATAAAGGCAATTTTTGCTAACAGCATCTTAAAAGGATAAGTGCTGTAAGGTTTGCGTTGTAGCTATGTTCTTAATGTTATGAAGATCTCCTGAGAAATTTTTAGGAGCTTCCATTCACACTGCATCTCCTGAACGAGGAGGGAATGTCTCTAATTTTCACAGGATCACCGGATTGCTGGGCTTGTCAGGGAGCTCTGGAGGTCATCTAGTCCAAACTCCTGCTCAAGCAGGTCACCTCGAGCACGTTGCCCACATCTGTGTCCAGGCAGCATTTGAATATCTCTAAGGATGGAGACCCCACAACCCCTATGAGGAGCCTGTTCAGTTGCACCACCCTCACAGCGAAGACTGACTTTTGTTCAGATCGAACTTCCTGTGTTCGAGTTGGTGCCGCTTCCTATCGTCCTGCTGTTGGGTGCTGCTGAAAGGAGTCTGGCCCCTTCCTTTTGACACACCCTCCTATTAGATATTTATAAACCTTGATAAGATTCCCCTGAATCTTCCTTTCTCTAGGTTAAGCAGTTTCAATTCTCCCAAGCTTCTGCTCGTATGTTCCCGTCCCTTAAGGGCCATCTTTTTGGCCCTCAGTGGACTTGTTCCTGTAAATTCCTGCCTGTCTTGTACTGAGGGAGCCCAGAACTGCACACAGATGTTCCACAGATAGTATTTCTCAGACTACTTTGCACTGTGTCTTCCTTGCCAAACACAGTTGGCATGTTCTACTCCGTTCTTGTCTTGTTTTCCCAGGATGTGGGCTCCAAGGTTTGCAAAAAGGCAATAAGAGGAGAATCGTGTCCGAAAAACAGGCACATATACGAAACATTCTCTCCTTTTACTCTTTTCCCTAGCTGGTCTTTTTTTTTTCATCTCATGATTTCAAAGTCTCTGCATGGTGTACAACATATTTAGTGTTTCACCTTCTCTCTTAATAAAAGAGAATACTCCAACCCCCCTCACTTCCCTTTCCAATGTCTTTCCTTCCCTCCTAAATCTGTTCGTATATACTGGGATCTAGTATTTGAAAACACACAGAAACGTCTTTATTTCTGTTCTACTAAATAACATAGTATGCAAGAAGTGAAATTTATTTTCTTTTTAGTATTTTACAGAAAGTGGAAGTTACAAAAATAAATTCATACATGAAGCACCGCCCTTGTTTTGCAAGGAACTGTGCTGCTTGTTATCTCTGCCTGTTGAGAACTTGCCACATTTCTGTGACCTACTGAAGTGCAGTATCAGGGCTTTAATTCCTGATGCCTGTTAAGTGAGATGCACAAATAATGCTCTCAGAGCACACACACATGCCTACTTGCATGGGCTTATGGACAAGTAAACTGGCAGATTGCATTACTTTTTTCTCCTCTCTGTCTCTTTAAAGGTTTTGACTTTCAAAGAAATCAACTGGCAGATGATCAGAATAGAGGCAGATGCAATCCAGAGTTCTAAGCATGAAATCATGAGTGCTCCTGTTCGACTCATTACCAACCAATCAAAAATCAGGGTCACGCTTAAACGAAGGGTAAACTTGTAAATTTTGAATTATTTTATTATTTTATGAATTCATATTTAGCTTGTACTCTGTGTGTGTGTGTATGTACGTAGTAAGGGTTTTAAATTTAGGACATGTAAAAGGTAGAGTTCCCTAAACTAACTTTTGATAAATATAACATCACTGAGATTGTGGAAAAATTGCAAGAAATATTTTTGCACAAGTCAATTTATCCAGGACGCTTTATTTATGATGACATTTGTTGTCTTGCCTTGCTAGTTTCAGGCAATATTGCATTGCTTATAATTAAATAAATATATCATTTTAATAGCCAATGCACTCTCCACAAGTACAAATTGAGACACAAATATAGGTGCTATAGTACATTTTAAGCATCTTTTGTTAGTAAGAGTAATGCAATTTAAAATGTATTTGTTAATATTTATGTGTTTATATGTGAGAAATTTTTAGGAATTTAGTATAAGAAATAAGTATTTAGATCTGCATTTAACTTGTTTAATTGTTTACCCTGCAGTTAAAGGATTGTAATGTAGTGGCATCAAAACTAGTTCTAATTCTGGATGATTTGCTCTGGGTATTGACGGATTCCCAGTTGAAAGCCATGGTGCAGTATGCCAAATCTCTTAGTGAAGCCATAGAGAAGTCAACTGAACAGAGAAAAAGCTTGGCTTCTGAAACGACACAGGTATGATAATTAATTGCCCCACACTGTTATAAAATGTGGCCATGCTAAAATACAACACAGTATGTTTTGTGTGTGTGTATGTGTGTATTAGTTTTATACAGGAAAAAAGATGAAGTTACTTACTATCTTTAGAGTGTATATCTTAAATCAATTCAGGAATGACTCAGAGTAGTTTAGTTTAAAGCAGTTTATTTTACAGGATTTGTCAGTTACAGGAAAGAAAAAGTTGTGTTTCTTTATCTATGTATAGCATACTTTATGTATAGCATACTTACACTTCTGTATCTGTTTTAACAATTGATTAATAGTTTAGTAAATCCCCTTGAATTTGTTATCAACTGTTTTCTGTTTCGGATTTGTAAAGTAAATTTGAGAAAGAAGGGAAGTGACCTTAATATGTGGATAAATGCAACTAGTGTAATATTATAAAATGCTTATCTAGTTTAAGTTTTCATGATTCTGAAAAGAGGCACTTTCCTTCTTGTAGGTCTCTTGTTGGATATATAGTGAAAATACTTCTACTTTTAACATATGTCTGCTGGCGTAGATATCATATTGATAGTGCATGTAAGATACTCCTTTATGTAAATCTCTGTTTCTTTTTAGCACATATGCCAGACTGGACCAACTGGGCTTTGTTTGCGAGAGTTTTTTGGAGGAGGGATCTTGTGTATGAAGAAGCAGGACAAATGCACTCATAAAAGATAGCCCTATTAAGAAATAAATAAATAAATAGCACAAAACAACAAAGCCCTATCAATTACTGAGGCTGACTAAGTGAAGACATTTCTCTGGAATCTTTTGCAACAAAGCTGGCGTACTGTAATGGAGAGTTGATTTCTTGTGCTCACAGTGACTTAGTGATGTGACAGATCAGTTAAAGCTATTTAATTAACTTTTACTGAGCAGGGTGGTTCTGATTCTTCAGCTCCCTCTCCTTTCATCCCAGCAATTCCTTGATGCTGGCACTAGCTCACATTTGACCCACACCACTGCAGTTTGGGGAACTAAACTGGCAGAAATTAGCCCAGGAAAAAAAAAAAAAAAAGGAAAAAGAATTTTTTTTTTCCTGCCAGTTTAGTTCCCTGAAGAACTTGCAAAAACAGTAAGAGAAATCTCACTGCTGCAAGTGACAGGGTGGAGATAAGCATAGGAGGTAGGAAAGATGGAGAATGGAGCAGGATTGCCTCTTTGTGACAGCCAGCTGTTAGCTCACCTTAGTTGTACTGTAAAACAGCACTGATAAATGATATAAGGTGAATACAAATACACTCAATGCTTTTTGTTTGTTTGTTTACTTTTGAGTAAGTAGAAGTATACTTGTGAAAGGATAAACTTCTGTGAAGTGATATGACTAAATATTTTCAGAGCTCTGCCCCTGCACCCAGCTCTCAGCAGGTGAAAGCACATCAGACAACAGCAGCACCCGATCAGAATGATGCCATTGTGAAGCTGTTCAATGATTATGATGTTAAGGAGACTTCTCATCATTTAGTAATTTCCCATTTGGACCTGCATATTTGTGACGATATCCATTCTAAAGAAAAAGGTAAATGTTTTCTGTGTGTGTGTGTGTGTGTGTGTGTGTATATGTGTGTGTGTGTGTGTGTTTTAATGTGTCCATGCTACATAATCTTCTTTAAAAGACATTTTGAGGAACTCACTAATGTTAACCTAACTTCTTTTTTTTTTTATTATTCTAGAATAATATTCAGACTTGTCTGCCTGAATTTCTGGGCATACCTAGAATTGGCTAAATGCCTCAGTCAGGACTCCTGTTTCTTTATTGTTCTGTAATCATTCCGGAATAAATAAAACATGATGATAGTAACTTCAGTGCTTTTTCTACCTTCCAGAAACAGATTCTGTCCATTTGGACTGTTACTCATGTTGTATTTTATGAACTAACCAGGTTATCAGAAATGAAGTGGCAATGTTACTGTGGCTTGAAATGTACAATCATCATCTGTAATAATACACAAATAGTTTGGACCAATAAAAGAGCAGTCCTCTTTTATTAATTACTAATTTAGAAAACTTATGAGGTTCTCCAGCAAACTGAAAGAATGAAACAAATTTTCCAAAGCCTTAAAGTTTAGCCTGCTTGTTTTTAATGAAAGGATATTTGCCACTGGGGGAAAAAAAGAAGACAAATGACATTTTGCTTTATCCCTGTGTACTCAAGGAACTGTCTAGTTACTAGAAAACGTATAGGAGATTACAAGGGTACAAGTCTGCTGAGAAAGAATGAGTGAAGAGCGTAAGACTTAATGAATGTACTTCGTTTTAGAGAAATTGCCTGACCCCAAAGCATGAAACCTACTACTTAGATATCTCTTTTTTTATATGTAATGTTTATACTGAAATTGGGATTTATAGTGCTTAGTGAGACCTCTATTTTGACCTGGTGTTTTTAGCCATAAAGATCAAATTTAGTAGTAGAAAAAAAAATGAGAATAGGGGAGTCGCAGAAGCCCTCTTCAGTGAAATAATATTTGACAAATAAGAAATCAGAGAAATCAAATTATATTTACAATGTTTTTCAAAGTAACTTTCCTGGGTTTGAATGACTGATCATAATCATATATTCAGAACAAAAAGTTCTATTGCAGAAAATTTGCAGTAATTTATTTAAAGAATTGTTTTTGTTTTTTAATAGCAACAGTACCCAATTTGTTACTAGTGACTGATCACAGAACACAGAGTTCTACAGCATGATCCTTGGAGACCTGCAGAGGCTTTCTGAATGAAAATTTTGAGGGAATTGAGATTGAGATTGGGATTGGGATTCTGAGAAGAGCTGGTAGAGGGGAAGGAGATATTTTAGACATTCCAAGGAAAGCATGAATGCAAGAACTTGTGTTCTAAATCCAGTGTGCACAGAGCTGAGCTTTATTTTATTTTACAGACTCAAATAGACGTGTTACAGGAGGGGCCATGCAGCTTTCCTTCAGCTATTTAACAGTGGACTATTATCCATTTCACAAAGCAGGTATGAGCGTGAGTATTTCACAATTTTCTGCAAGCATATATGTTGCTTAATTACTGAATTTATTTACATATTTATGATTGGGGCTTGCATAATAACATCGTAAGTATTTGAGATGTACACCTTTCTACATCAAGGGCCAAATACCATTTCTTTCTACATGCAAGACAAACAAACAAGCAAAACCAACAAAAGCTAACCCAAACCTAACAACCTAAAAATAAAATTAAAAAAAAAAAAAAAAAAAACACACACAAAACCCTACACAGGTCATTTCCTGTAAATGACCTATTTACCTATTTAGGCCAAACAATTTTCCTGTTCAGTGTTTTGCTTAGTCAAGAAAAAGATGTTCATATATTTATCACATAAGAATTGTGTTGATGAGGAAGGCAGTGTACAGCAGAATGTGAATTCCCGAGATTTTTTGCCAGAGAGTCGAATGCAGTCTACTCATCTAGCAGACTTATGTTTTACACAGAGAAGTCTATCTTCTGTTACAGTTTCCAGTCTTTCATTTCTATTTTATTTTGCTGAACAAGCATGTCAGTATTTGAAGTTATTTTTGTAGTCTTTTGCTAAGATTTAGATAACTACAATTAAACATTTCTTACAAATCATTAGTAGTAAATGTATTTTTCAGAAAACTGATTATACTTGTCTTATAAGGAAATAATTATGGCTTTTACACCTTACAGAATGTACTGCAATTTAGTGTAGTGGTGGTTTGATCTATGGGATGTTGGTTTCCGTTCCTATAAAGGTGGACTCAAAGTTACTGGGGTTTTAACATATGCCTATCTTGTGACTCAGCTATCTTTCTCACATATTGTCACTTCTGCGCTCTCTAGGTGAGAGGCTAATCTCACTCTTTATTTTTTTTTTATGAGCTCTCCTCTGAAAAGGCATAGACAGCAAAGAAAATAATTAAGTAAAATCAAAATTGTACATTTGGAAGGATTCTAACAGGTAGTGCGTGACCCAGATAGAGAATTTAGGGATTTTGAAGAACTCATTTGGCCAGTCTCAGCAAGACTGAAGTAACCACTGTAGGCACTTCAGAAGCTCACTGAAGATGTTCTTGGCTGATGGCTTCATGGGACATGACTCCTGCTGCAGGAACTGGGGCTCGCAAAGATCATTTGCAGAGCAAAGATAATCTCTCTAAAGATAGTGTTTTCCTGCAATTTGAAATGATATTCTATACAGATATATTTGAATAAAGAGCTCAAGTTCCCATTAATAAACTGTAAGAAGAAACTGTCAAAAGGTCTTCCCCTTCGGCCAAATAAGGTGGGGAGGAACATGCTGTATAGTTTCTTCCTCTACTATAAGAAGTTGCTTTCTTCTCACTGTTGCAGAACAGTGTGGTATTTCCATGGGCAAAGCATCGTCACAGGAGAGGGACTTTACTTCAAGGAAGAAGAGCACATACTGATCTTGGGTATTCAAAGGTCTATCCGCGTAGCTGTCTTGGTTATGTACACTACTGAATCTGGGGCTATTTACTGAGAAGAAAGCATTCTTACTTCTAAGCAAGGGCTAAGCAATTGACAATACCATGTTGGTTCCTTACAGCAGTGGGCAGGAAAGAAAGAGCTTTGCACCTGTGAGAGTGTTATGAGACTGTTTTCTAGTTTTGTACCTTGCTAGCCTGTGTAATGTTTAGAAATGTCTATTTTGGTCCCAGGCTTCCTGGGAATTGCAATTAGCCCTTAAAGAAAAAAAGCTTTCAATTATTAATCATCTCTGCAGATGGGATTTTTACAGATTTTTTTTTTTTTCTTTTGGTGGCAGATGCCAGTAAGACCTTTAATGAGACTCTGACACACAATTCCCGTAGGATACATTTCTAATTCATTCAACTTCAATCCTTTCAAAAATTTCTGTGATTTATAGTACTCTTAAGAAAAATTAAGCAGGATGTGGGTCTATTAAGTGTGATATCCTAGCATAAATCAGACGGTTCAGGTTCTTGGATGTTGTAAATCTGTCTGTACAGTAACCCATCACATTACTAATCTTCCCAGATGTGTTGTCACAGAAAGTTTTATCCAGATCCATTTTTTGTGTAGCTGATTATTGTTACTGAATGATGATCACAGAAAACAGCTATATCATTGGGAGATGATACAGGATGTTTTTAAGCACAGGAAATTCTTGACCAAGCTCATATATTGAGACAAATGGGAAGCATTTTCCTTCTGGGCAACCTGTAACAAATTAATTTGGCCTCATTTCTGTTTTCTTGTGATATTCTGGTCTCTCTTTTCACTTTGCCCAGGTCAGTATATCTCTATATACAGAACCTTAGAATAGTTGAGGTTGGAAGGGACCTGTGGAGATTGTCTGGTCCAAAACCCCTCCTGGAAGCATGGCCTGCTACAGCAGGCTCCCTCGAATCACGTCCAGTCAAATTTTGAATATCTCTAGGGATAAATACTCCAAAATATCTCTAAGCAATCTCTTCCAATGTTTGAGAATCCTCACAGTAAATTTAATTTAAATGAAACTCCCTGTATTTCAGTTTGTGCCCATTGCCTCTTACCCCGTCACTGGGCACCACTGAGAAGAGACTGTCTCAGTTGTCTTTACACCTTCCAGTCGGACACATATACACACATGGTCACATGGTTAAGAGCCACTGAGCCTTCTCATCTCCCCATTGAACAGTACCCTTGTGTCTTCCCATGACAGGTGCTCCTATCTCTTAGTCATCCTCATGGCTATTCAGTGGACACACTCCAGTGTGACCATGTCTCTCTCTTGCACTGGGGAATGTTGAACACAGCACTCCCAGTGTGGTCTCACCAGGATTGAACAGAGAGGAAGGATCATCTCCTTTGAGCTACTCCCTCATGCAGTCCAGGATGCAGTTGGGCTTTGCCACAACAGGACATGGCTGTTTCATGGTCAACATGGTGTCCACCAGGATCCCCAGGTCTTTTCTTCCACAAAGCTGCTTCCCAGGTGGTCAGCCTGTGTTGCTCAATGGACCTATTCCTCCCTTGGTGCAGGACTTTACATATCCCTTTGCTGAACCTCATGAGGTTGCTCTTTGGCCATTTCTCCAGTCTGGATGAAGGGACAGACTGCACCGTCACCAAGTTTGCAGCTGATACAGAACTGCGAGCAAAGGTTGATTCAACCGATGGTTGGGATGACAGCCGTTATGTAGCCCAGGTCGGTATGACCTGCCAGTGCGCTAGGGTACGCTCTGTCCCTTCATCTGGGTCACTGCTGAAGACGAATTGGCTTCAGGATCGACCCATGGGGTACACCCCTAATAACCGGCCTCCAACTGGACTTTGTGTTGCTGAGCACAACTGCTTGAGCCTGAAAACTAGGCCAGTTTCCAGGCCACTGTCCACTAACCTAATCTGTACTTCCTCTCTTTGTCAATGAGGATGTTAGGGTGCTGAAAGCCATGCTGAAGTTGAGATAAACAACTTCTTCCCCCACTGCTTCCCTTTTTTCCACCAAGCCAGCCATCTTCAGGTTAGAAGGCTATCAGGTTGGTCAAGCATGGTTTCCCATTCATAAATCTATGATGACCTCTCCCACTCACCTTCTTATCCTTAATCTTTGCTCTATCACCTTCCTAGGGATCAAGGTGAGGCCCATGGGCTTGTACTTCCCCGAATTCCATCTCTTGTCCTTCCTGAAGATAGAAGTGACAGTTGCTTTTCCCCAAGTCCTCAGGAACCTCTCCCAGTCAGCATGACCTTTCAGAGCTAACCAAGAGTGGCCTTGTAATGACATGGGCCCATCTCCTCAGCATTTGTTGGTGCATCTCGTCAGGGCCTGTGGACTTTTTTATGTCCAATCTGTGTAAACGCTCCCTAAGTTGATGCTCCTCTACCGAGGATAAGTTTTCCTTGCCCCAGGCTTTCTCATGCGTCTCAGAAGATTGAGATTCACAGAACAGCTGAGGCTGGAAGGAACCTCTGGAGATCATCTAGTCCAACCTTCCCCCTCAATCAGGGGCATCTAGAGCGTATTGCCCAGGACCACATCCAGACAACTTTTGAATATCCCCAAGGATGGAGACTCTACAGCCTCTCTGGGAAGCCTGTTCCAGTGCTCTGTCAGAACTTCCATGTTTCAGCATATGCCTGTTACCTCATGTCCTTCACTGAGCACCACTGAAGAGTCTTGCTCCATTCTCTTAGGATCCTGAACTCCACTGTCTCGTGTCACTGCAGCCAAGGCTCCCAGTGACTTTCATGTGTCCAAACCTGTTCTTCCCTCTTTGTCAGAAACAGATCCAGCAGAGCATCTCCTTTTGTTGGCTCCTTGATCATCTGTTATCAGTTATCACCCCTGCCCTCCAGAGACCTGGATTGCTTGTGCCCGCTGTATTGTTCCTTCTGCAGGTGCCAGGGTGGTTCAAACTCCCCGGGAGGACCAGGGCCATGTAAAAGTTAGGCTTCTTCCCTGAAGAGCCTGAAGGTGAGGCTCTTCAGCCTGAGGGTCTGAGGAAGACCTCACCTTCTTCCTGATCAGACAGGCTGCAGCAGCCACCAACCCCAACATCCTCCATGTTGGTTTGGTCACTAATCCTGATTCATAAGCTCTCATCTGGCTTCTCATGCATCCCAAGGCAGAGCTCCAGGCATTCCCACCTCTCTCTCACATATGGGGCAATTCCCCCTCCCTGCCTTCCTGGCCTGTCTTTCCTAAAGAGCATCCATTACAGCACTCCTGTCATATCACTATCCCACCATGTCCCCATGATCTCAATGTTATCGTAGATGCCCAGGCCTCTAATTCCTCCTGTTAGTTCCGAAGGCTATATGCATTAGTTTACAGGCACTTCAGAGAGGCAGCCAATTATACTGTTTTCTTATAGCTTTGGCAGTAATATTGTCCTGTAGGCACTTCTTTATTTATAAGCATGTGCTTGGGGTGATTTCAACCATATTTTTTTTTAATTACCAGGTCCATTCTCTTCACACCAGCCTACACCAGCCTGGCCCACTACTTCCTCACTTGATTGATAGTCACCTTCCCTTCCTACATCATGCTCCTACACTCTCTTTCATATAGTCTAGTTTAGTTTTCTTACCAGGCTGGCCAACCTGATGGCAAAGATGTGTTTGCCCCACTTAGGCAGGTGAATCCCATCTCTTCCAAGCAGACTTAAGGCCTCAAAGAGTGCCCTGTGGTCATAGAAACCAAAATCCTGTTGCGGATACCTGTTGCACAACCTGGTGGTTTGCTCCTCTGCAGAATCTACCCACTCCTCCCCGGCAGGACTGAAGAGAAGACCACCTGGCTCTTTGTGCCTCTAGCGTTGCCCTGTAGTCCTCTGATAAAACAATGACGTGTTCTGTAGCGCTTGATGATGTGTGGTTTTCTTTTGGAAGCTCCATTATATATTTTATTTAATATATTGGTTCAGAAAATGCCAGCTTCAGGGACCTGAATCTAATGCATGTGTCCCCACTTGCTCTTCGTCCTTTTTCTTTCCCTACTCACTTTTAGTCTCAGCTAGGGAGACAAAAATGACCGTCAGTACAGCTATCAGGCAAGAGGATGGGAGAAATGTCATCTCTTGTGGTAGCCCCCTCCCTTACAAAGTTTTCTATGGTCAAATCTTTGAATTTGGACTTGAAATCAGATTTTTCCCCCAGACATTTTCCTATTTAAATGTGCACTGTATCTCATCATTTCCAGTGTCACTTTCTGAACCTTCATTGAATCCCAAATTAAGTAAGCTCTTATATGCTGATGTTTGAAGACTGATGTACTTTTTGATAGAATGTTATTTGCGTTGTGTCGTTTTTTATTGATTAGGTTAGCAGATTGTCTTTACAAGGATTGTGCGTAGAGAGCTTAGATTCTTTCAAAACTTTAAATACTTTAGCAGCAGAAACATGTTATGGATCAAAAACTTTAAACTGGGCTTGATTTTTCAGCCCAAGGATGGGGACACTGATTAAGCTCATATTTTGGTATACCATAAAGGTCATAGAAAGCTGAAGCAAAATGAGTATGTTCCTGAAAGGGGAGCAGGAACTTCTTAAGATACAGTTCTGGCAGAAAAGAAAAGTTTGGAAACGGCATGGAAATTGCTTTCTGTTATTTGCACCTACTTTTTGCTTCTACTTTTTTTTTTTTTTTTTTCCCCTCTGGAAAACAGAATTCTTGCATGTTCTCTTATATCAAACACATTTATCATGACATTTCTCCTAACTGGAAATATCCAATGAGTTTTTAAAGGCAGGTGGCAATATTATGTTGTTTTCAGCAGTGAGCTTGTGAAGCAGTGCAGCTTATGTTTATGTAGTATACAACTTCTGTGATAATGTCTGTTATAAGTTCTGTTGTTATATAATTGCATTATAGCTGGAAGAAAAGCTGTAAAATACTAAAAACTAGTTTTCCAATCACAATCAAACTTTGAAATACTTTTTTTCCCCCTAATTCCTCCTCTTTGCAGGAGACAGCTGCGATCACTGGATGCATTATAGTGATGCCACTAAAGCTAGAAGTGGATGGGCCAAAGAATTACTAAATGAATTCAAAAACAACGTTGAATTGCTTAAGCAGGCTGTGAAGGATCAGGCTGTAGATTCTCCTCCCAAATCTCCACCTGCTATATCTCCTGAAAACCTACCAACAGGTACTTTGCATGATTAATGCTCTACTTTCATGAAATATTAAAACTGTTCTATAGACGACTGTTCGTTTCAATGATTCCATCACTATTCTTTCCTACAGGCAAGGAACAGATACCGAAAGGAACATCTAGGGCTTCCTCTGTATCTTCCCAACAACCAAAGGGCAAACTGATGTCTAGTCCTATTGTGGTTAGACTTGCAGATTTCAATATATATCAGGTACATTTCTTCTAGTTAGTACAACTGGGTCTACTTTGCCCTTGACTGTTGTGTAGCTATGGTTTCTAAGGGGCGGATCCAAAGCCCACTGAAATTAATAGAAATCTTGCCAGTCGTTACTGGATGAGACCTTTATGGGCCTGCTTCTTCTTTGTTAAAATTGATGCACATTCTCTTACTGACTTTATTAGATGATACACTGTTGCAGTTATCTTTGGATTCAAGTTTTACTGTGCCCCAAGTCCTGACATTCAGACTTTGCTCATTAATTGTACTTATGTTAGGTACCCAGTATTTTAGATATGGGCTTCTATTTCATGCTTGTCCTATTGATACCCTTTTCAGAGTACCCTGAACTCTGGTGTTCACTCTGGTGAATTACCAGTATCACTCCAGTGATATTTTGAGTGGATTTTTTAACCATTCTTTTTTTTCATTTTTTTTTTTAATGAATACTCCTAGATGCTAGCTGTATTTCACTCTCTGCAGAGAGAAGGCAACTGGATGCAGGAGGAGTATTCTCCGGTGCAGAATTTAGAGGGTCTATTATAAATTTCAGAAGCTAAAAAAAAAGCTTGTGCCCTTAGCCAGTATGTCTTTTATTTGTTCTTGCACCCATTTCCAATATTTTTCTTGCCATATCCTTTCTGGCAGAGTAGGAGGTTGCAGCTTGCTGCCAGGAGCCTTCATTTGGATTTCAAGTGGTTTTATAATATCGTTTTGTACTGTTAGTGTTTTAATTTGCCTTCTGTTCTTCTTTAGATGCTTGTCTCCTTCTCTCCCCTTATAGCTACCTTTTCAGTTTTTTTCTACCATAGTTAGCTCTGTACAGTACACAAAAACTATTTCTCTAAGTAAATCCATCTATATTATTACTTAGAATTTTTGTGTGTCTTAATAGACATGTATGCAATTTTAAAAACAGCTACATACTGTGAAGCAGGCTTATAAAGGGTATCTATTTATAATTTCCAAACTAATGCAAAATAAAGTAGGCCTCAACATACACTTAATATTAAAAAGTCTGCTAATTTGAAGATAGTAATCTGGCATACAAGGCATTGGATCAAATAGCTTTGTTTTGGCAATGTACCTTCTAAGCTAGAGTGTATTCCAGGAAATCCAGAGTCAAATATATTATATATCAGAAGAGTATCTTTTTATTGCTTTGTAAATTACATTGGAAGGAAACAGAAATGGAGAATTACTGTTCTATACTGTCTTGCTTCTCCTGCCAAATAGACATTGTCACATAGCCAAATACACAGGTTACTGCTAGGTGCATGTTAAACACTTGCTTAGCAGAATACAATCCCCATATCCTGGAGCCTGTCCATATGACAGTGCCAGGATTCAGACAAGTTATCTGGTAGCCTTATTGAACCTGTATCTGACTGTGGGATCCTTTCAGGTGGCCACTGTGCAAATATACCCTGTTCTGGTGTATTTGCTTATACAGGATCTGTAGTGTTTGCAGGAAAAGTACCCAGTCATTCTAGGCTTCTCCTGAGTGCCTTTGAAAGTGACCTGCTGCTTCCTGCCTCACATGAATGAAGGGGTTATGGTACCATTAATACTTCATGGTTTTCTTGTGAAACTCTTATATGCAGATTGCTTCCACTACAAGGCAACTAGATGCTTGTTGCTGCCTGTATTTTGTGTAATTTGAGATCTATATGTGAGGGCAGTGCACTCTGTTACTCTACTAGGGCAGTGCCTTGGCAACTACAAACATTTAATGATTAACAAAAATATATATTAATGAAATTGATCTTTTATCTTTTACAGGTCTCTACTGCAGACCAGTGTCGTTCTTCCCCTAAAACTCTGATCTCTTGCAATAAAAAGTCACTTTATCTTCCACCAGAAATGCCAGCTATTCATTTTGAATTCACTGAATATTACTACCCAGATGGAAAAGACTTTCCTAGTAAGATTTTTTTCTTTTTTTTTTTTGTATTGATGTATAAATCATACTAATTCCAGGTTGACAATTGAAAATTGGTAATGGCTTTTTAAAAGGAAGTCACTGGAAAGAACAAAACACTGCTCCATTTCAAGTTTCTGCTCCTAGCAAGCCCCTACAATTACTGATTCTAATAAATTCTATGCTTTAAATATGAAAATGCATGCAACATTTTTACTAAGACATAAAAAATACATTCTGCAATATACAAGCATTTTTTTTTATGTGTCTTCAGTACCTGGCTACTGAAAAGAAGTCAAACTACTGTCTTATTACCATTATCTAAGATACAACAAAAGATCCGCCAGAGTTATTTTTATCAACGTGTTATGGGGCTGGCCTTGTTTTATATAAAGAAATGTCAATGGATTTTCTGGGGATGGGACTTGAATACTGCAACTCTCCTTGGTCCTGCCCTCCCTTTGTAATGAGGACATACTCTCCTTGTCCTCCAACTCCATTATCTTTTAATATTGGCTTTTACATTCAAAATTTTAGTTAGTTGTTTGAAATGAGAGGAGGAAAGTAGTACCACTTCAGGCATCTCCTACTTATTCTTTCCAGGGGATCAGAGGAGTAGACTTTGATTTCATTTCTTATGTAAAATATAGGTGCAAATGTAAGACTTACATGCATTAACAAAATAAAAAAGGCAAACCTCAGAGCTTTCATTTGTTCTCATGATTGTATTTTACTTTCTCTTTTAGTTCCAAGTCCAAATTTGTACGGTCAGCTGAATGCTTTGCAGTTCACCCTGGATGAGAGAAGTATTCTTTGGCTGAATCAGTTTGTGCTGGATTTGAAACAGAGTCTTGTTCAATTCATGGCCATGTACAAGTTAAATGACAATTCAAAGTCGGATGAACATGTTGATGTTAGAGTTGATGGACTAATGTTAAAGGTAACTTGTAATTGATAAGGTGTTTGGTGGTTCTTTGGAAAAAAAAATACTTTTATTGTGAAAACCTATTAGCCAGGCAGCTTGAAAAACAAACAGAATCTATACAATAAACAACACTGCTCACAAAAGCTAGGCAGAATATGACAGTTTAATGAGAGATACCTGTCTTCTGTACTACTTCATTTACTTCCTAGTATTTTTAGTACTGAAGACCTCAGTGGGAATATTAACATAACTCAGTTCACTGTTTTCAATGAAGCTGACATAGTAGAAGAAAAAATCAAGCATTGAAGTGGAATAAAGTAGCAAGCAGATCATAATTGCAATCTGTGTATTAATGCCTTATGCCCCTGGTGTAGGATATTGAAACTCCTTGGTCTTGTTACTGAATGTCTGGTTTGAAAGGTGGTTCTTAAAAATCTTGTCTCACTATTTTCTGTTTCACAGTGGCCCTTGGCTATAATTCAGGTACAAAAGTTTGTTTGCCAGACATTATTTATTTGAGAAGAATGACCCATGTTAATGCAACAGAACATCAGATTTTTCTTCCACTGCCATTTTGGGATAATTACCATGCAGACCATGTTTTTTCTTACTTGGTTTGACTGGGGCATCTGCTTCCAAGACTCAGAGGCAGAATTAACAATGAGCCTTTTCAGTTGTGCCCACAGGAGAAGTTTCAAGGTTTCTAAAATAGCTTACTGAGAGAGGTTTGTCTTTTTAAGGTTCTTGGTGCATATTTAAAGGATTATTATTTGTATTGACTGAAAATAATTACTGAGAGTGAACAACCAGTCAGCTTATGAATATAGACTCATGCTTAATGATTAGATGTGAATAGCCTACTAAGCTATAAGAAGGTAAAGAAGGTAAATCCTGCTCTTAAAACCCTGCTTAATGATAATTGTTTATTTCCTGTCTTAACTACACTGTTTTAATTCTGACAAATTAACCATTTTTCTTTTTAGTTTGATTAATATTTAGTTACATATATTTTGTTATATATTGATGTGCTTAGCTTTTTGACATGAGTCTTTTTAATCACACTAAGAGTCTTAGTCTCTGCCATCTTTCAAGGGATTTCAGAATTATTTTTTACTCTGATGTTTCTAGATCCAGCATGGAGAGAAGGTAGTTTTAATGATACTAACAAGACTAGTGTGGACAAGGTTCACAGTAGTAGCAATAAAAAATTCAGCTTCAGGCATAGAATATTTCTTTTCTTTAAAGCTCAAGTTAAAAACATGCAAGTTAAAATAGATTCTTCAAACTGCAATATTTGATGTTTTTAGGAGTTGCAGTGTATTTTCATTTTTATCATGACAAGCATTTACTGTATGATTTTCAGATAATGGTCACAAATATCTATTCTGCAATGCTAAGAGTATTAACCATGTTAGTACATTTTATAGTTTCCTCATGTTTTACTATAGAAATAAAATATAGTGGTCAGTGAGGTGAAAATCCCTATCTGACAATTCATGATGTAACTAAAATTCAGAGTTTCAACATTTTTTGAACAATTGAAAATACTTTTTGCAAAGTCGTTTCTGAGATCAGACATTTTATCTTAATATATCTGTCCTAAATCTAAATCCTTCCAATAAGAAAAGCCTGAGTTTTTCAATGATTGTAGCTTTGTCGCAATATCCTTTTTTAAAAATGAGAGGAAACAAAATCCATGAGCTTGACTTACCCATGGCCTGTATTAGTATAACTGTGTTCTCTTAGCTTTTGAATGATATTGCTTTGTTTTAGCTGTCATTACTGTTATTTTGTTTCTTTAATTGTATACCACCTTAACCTACGTCTTTATAACCAGATGAAATGTATTTCTTAATTGCAGTTCATCATCCCATGTGAAAGTAAACCTGAAATTCATAAAGATCAACCACGTGCAATTTCCATTCAAAGCTCAGAAATGATCGCTACAAACACAAGATACTCGCCAAACTGCAGGCACTCAGATCTGGAAGCTTTATTTCAAAACTTCAAAGACTGTGAATTTTTCAGTAGAACTTTCACTGCATTTCCTAAGTCCCAACAGAATTTTAACCTTTTGCATCCAATCTTCCAGAGACATGCTCATGAGCAAGATACAAAAATGCATGATGTTTATAAAGGTTATATCACCCCAAAGTTGAATAAGTATGCATTAAAGACATCCGCAGCTACTGATGTTTGGGCCTTGCATTTTTCTCAGTTTTGGATAGATTATGAGGGAACGAAAAGCGGGAAGGGTCGGCCAGTAAGCTTTGTGGACTCGTTCCCACTTTCACTTTGGATTTGCCAACCTGTGAGATTTGCAAAGTCACAAAAAGAGCTTTTGTCAAATAATCAGACAGATTTTAACATTCCCAAAAGTGATTCTAGTGATTTTGCCAATAGATTGCAACGCAAAAAACTTCTGAAGGAATATTATAGCAGTGAGGCAGAGCCCTTGACTAATGGTATTCAGATGCCTCACTTCTCCGACACCTCAGGAGTACCGTCTGAAAGTTCTTCCTCTAATGCAGACGTTCATGTTCTTGTCCATATTCAAAAGCATGTAAGCATGCAGATCAATCATTACCAGTATCTTTTCTTGTTGTTCCTCCATGAATCCCTTGTATTACTCCTGGAAAACTTAAGAAATGATGTAGAAGCAGTGACAGGTAAACCTGCAAAGCAAACAGATGTCTGCATTGGGATCCTCCTGAAGAGTGCAGAATTAGCCTTATTGCTCCATCCAGTGACTCAGGGAAACCCCTGTAAATCTTCAGCTGTGGAAGAAGAAAGTCCTGCGGCATCAGAGCTCTCCCCTTTGGAAAATGGGGAAAGTCTTGCCTCAGAGAGTAAATTAGGTATTAATAAGGTGGTGCAAGGTGGTACTGCTAATTTTGATTATGCATCTGACTGCAAGCCTATGAATGCTGAAGTTAGCAAAGGCGTTTTAATGGATCATCTTTTGTTTAAATCGGACAGCAATATGGATTTTCAGAAAGGAATGTCATTGTCAGATGATGCATCAGATAAAGGTTTGGGAGACACAAGTGAAGGGGGAAGCAGTGGACTTTTTAGTAGAAGTGATTCAGAGGAGGTCTGTGGGCCACTAGGTGACAGAAGCAGCTTGCATCATAGGGATTCGGGAACCATTTTGAGTAAGAGAGAAGATTCTGCTGAATTTTTCTTTGAAAAAGAGGATGGCAAAAATATATTCTCAAGTAAGTTAAGTGAACAGGAAGGGACAACTGAAGGTTGCCCTCATCAAGGCGCTGACTTGGAAACAGAAACTGCCTTAGAATCCGAAGAGCTTGAAATCAACAAAGAAAAAGTGACCTCAGTTAAAATGTTTGCCTCCCAGTCTTCGTTAAGGTATAGAAGATTTAACAGTAAATCACTTTTCTTGGTATTTTAAAATATTTTCTAAAAGTACAAAGCAGCTAATACTGATAACTGTCAACGGAAGTGAACATGCGGATGAAAATTATAAAAGTATGTAAATTCTGAAGATATGCAGTAGCATTCAGTGAGATCTAAAATTAATTCTTAGCTGTTTTAAACTGTTTATGTAATATTTAGTTATCCTGACATAGAATGTATATAGAATTTTATTAAGAAAAATATTGACAAAGTTGCCTACAGAAGTGCATGCTGTTTCTGTGTTTATCTTTTTTTCTTCCTAGAGGATTATAGTATACTATTTTTTTTCTGTTATATCTTGCCTAGTTTGGAAAAAAAAAATCTATGAAATTTCCTAATTTTTTATTAATATCTTCCTAATGTCTTTATATTTAAAAAGTGCAAAGTCTAAGGAACGCTGCCCATCCAGCCTCCCTGCGTTTTCTGTTTCTTACAAGAATATGAAGAGAAGTCCGTCACAAGTCTCTCTGGATACCATTTCTATTGATAGTATGATGTTAGAGGAACATTTGATAGAGAGTGATGGAAGTGACAGCCAAAGCTTTCTGGAGAAAGGTAAACAGATTTAAGAAAATATTTTTAAGCAATGCATGAAAATGTTGTTTGTTACTAAAACAATACTCAAGAAGATTGTAGTGCAGCAAATCCTAGATATTTCACAGGGCTAATTGTTAGATTCTCTATTAGTAACACTAAGTATTTGCACAGCGTATCACTTCAAGGGAAAACCATAGGGTATGCTACTGAAGCAGTGCTACTTAGTTAAGTACTACTTAATTTTTCTCTCTTGAGGACAGCAAAAGGGCTGTATTGCAACCCGGAGAATTAAGCAGTACTGCTCCCTGCTTACAAGCACTTGCTTTGGCTCTAAGTGCTTACAGACTTGTACCCTGAATCATAGTGTTCTGCTTGAAGTGGTAAAGGAGCGTCAGTTTTAAGAGCAGATGAAAAAAGAAATGGATTTTCTCTGATATTTGCCATGCTAAGTGCCAGACAAATACATTTGGTAGTCCCTGGCAGCTTGTTCCTCATGGTGCAGTTGTTATGTATTGATTGTGTAAAGGAACTTGTTCAATTCCTGCTTGTCTGTGTGTCAGCACTTGCTCCTAATCGGAGGAAAGAATTCAGCAATATGATAATTCTCTAAGACTATACAAGTAGCTGCTTTCTGATAACTTCTGCTTGAAATAAAGAACAACTTAGTGTTTTTTTAATGTGGGTTTTCTTTTTTGGTCTCCAGAAGTAATGAGAAGAATGCTTCATTTGCAAATCTGATAGATATGTGGATTGTGGGAGTATTCCTGCATATGCATGTGGGAGTTATGCCAGAAAATAACTTCTCCATTTTTAATAACCTTTCCATTCTTTTTAAGTTGTTAAACAATATTTAACTGGAGGTTAAATTTGCATGCTTTTTAGTTGTCAAGGAAACACTATCTACTGTGGTCACACTAACAAAATAAAAACATACATATGTAGCTTATTTCTGTAAAGATAAAACTGCATACATTTCCTGTAAAGCCAAATTTAGATACATGGATTTTGGATATAGGTATAATGTTACTTGGAATATTTTTTGTTTTGTTTCACTGGACCAGTTTAATGTGTGATGTTGTAGACCGGGAAAAAAAAAAAAAAAAAGGCTCTTCACATTTTTAAAGTAAAACTGGAGTTCAGTTTCATTTTTGTCACTGTATCCTGCCTTACCTGCATAGCATGTAGCATTTTTAATACTCTGTGAGAAGAATGGATTTGGCAGTTCGAATCGTAAGAGTTTGTTTAATAAACAAACCATTTAATCCATCTTAAAAAATAAGCCAATGTATAGGTATAGCAACAGACAGTGACGTTATTGCTAATGCAGGAGTGATTCACATTATGCCATGCTAACTTTACATCTTTTTCTGGTGTGTGTGTGGAAGGCATTACAGCCACAAACTTTCAAAACCCATCAGAACATGCCCAGGAAAGAAGTGCAGTGATTGAAAATTGTGGTGGGTCATCCCCAGATGCCATGAGTGCTGCGTCAGAGAATGCACCTGAGACTAGTGAAGAAATGGTAGTATTTCTCAAATATATTACAAGTTTCAGTAAATTAAGAACTAAAGTAGAGCTAAGATGAATGCTTTTAGAGGTAATGTTTAAGTAGTTTCATTGTGCATTATATAAGCCTGTAGATCTAATGCACTTGTACTAAGTAAAAATGGAAATTACAATCCAAGTTACACTGAGCATGCTCTGTCCTTGTTACTTCTTCTAAAGCAGTTGTTGATAAATGCTTTAGTATGTAGCAATATTTTGTAATATCGTCATGTTCTTCCATGTTCTAAGTGTAGAGTATGATACTTAAAATGCTCTTTGTAAGTTGTCCTTACAACTGAAAGAGCACCCTACAGTTGACATCTCTCATATAGAGATGCTCTCTTAGCTCTTGTAGGATTCTATAGTAGTTACATATGGGAGGTTAACAGCTGTCTGCAGAGTCCTATCATCAGAGATACCTTCTGACCAGTATTTTGTACTGACAGGGCTCAGTATTTAGAGAAGGATATAAGAACGGAGCCTGTGGAGAGAGGTACTTCCTTTGTAACTCCATGCCAACTTCTGACTTTTTCTGGCTAGCACTCCACTTAGTTTTTGCTGATCTTTGCACTACTCGATGCTTCTTAAATTGTGGTCTTGTCACAATTCAATTCAGGAACTGGAATTTTATAAGTTTATGTGCCCAAGGAAAGGCAATGATTTTATTGAAATCGCTTGTATTCTAATTTACCTCTTATTTTTCTTGTTGGTAACGTTAATTGTGTAATCCTGCCTTTGCTTTAAAACATTTGTGGATCACTCTCATTTAAAACCTAAAATCTTGCTTAAATGATTGTTTCCTTTGAAATAAATTTTCAATAATCTGTGCATGCAGGCAATAGAGAAAATTTGTGCAGATTATGTTACGCAAATATATGCTGGCATGGTTTTTTTGTTCTATGCATAGAAGATAACTAGAAAACTAGATAACTAGAAAATCATTAGGAAAAAACAAGCCCAAAAGAGTATTGGATGATGTGTGTTTATCTTGGTAATAGACACCAGAACTGACTTTTGAAAACCGGCTGCTGCTTTTAATGAAAGATACTGCAACCCAAAAAATAGAGAAGAAGGACTGAGTGCTTCACAGATTGCCGAAGTTTGGCAGTCCATCCTGGTGTTTTACTCTGGACCGATTCAACACTTGGAATGCTTGCATGTATTTATGATATATGAAGTTGAGTGCATGCCTGGGCAATTTCAGGTACTACAGAGTGCTGCTTGGGCATGGTAGGGGAAGCCCAGCTCACTTCCATGACTTTGCTGTCCAGTTCTGGGTTGTGCTGGAGACAGACAAGATTGGGCATTGTCCAGTTGAGGAGTGCAAAAAAAGAAGAAATGAGAAAACTTCGTGCCTTTCTCAGGGCAAGGGTTATGGATGCAAAGATTCTTTTCCTTGGGGGAGAAATGGGTTAGAACTGCATAAACAATAACCGGTATAAATTCAGTTTATAATTTCTTTTTTATCTTATTTTTTTTAACAGATGTCTGTTGTAGTTTTTCAAATATTTGGTGTTAATGGTGAAATTGATATCAGAGGTGAAGATACAGAAATATGCCTTCAGGTCAACCGGGTGATACCAAATCAACTGGGCAATATCAGTGTTCGACACTATCTTTGCAACAGAACTGTGGGTAAGAACTAATATCAGTACAGTGAAATTGGGGTTGGAACTTTTATTGTAACAACTAACTACTGACTGGTCATTTTGTGGATGCTCTTTGGTTGGAAAATAAAAATGTATGAGCCTTAAGGCACAAAAAGAGCTTTGTGCTCATGTTAGTACAAGAGCTTTCTTCATCTGCTGGTTTAGGATATCTGTTCTGACTGGTTTCTTTTGAGATAACCATTCTTTGAGAGGGAGGGAAATTAAAATGGAACTTGTTTTCGTGGTGGGGGTAAAAAAAAGAAAAAAAAAGGAGAAAACCGTAATTAATTGCATTGAATTTTCCTGATTTTATTTTATTATTATTAAATATGTTGCATTACATTATTTTTATGAAGCTGAAACACCCTTACTTAATACTATATTTAAGTATCTTGGCTTGAAAGACTGTTTCTGAAAACAGCTTATTCATTTCTTCTGATCTGTTTTGTTAGATGAAGTTAACACTCACAGTATAAACTGACTTAACTTTCCTTAAACAAGAGAGTTTGAAATCAACTCTGTATCAGGAAAGATGAGCAGTCGTATGAGGTATTTTCCTGTCAATATGGAAGATTTGAAATACAGGGTGTGGTTTCATGCCAGATATTTGCACGTCTAGAACCAGTGTATTAAGGTAGAGCTGTTCATGGGCATGGATACATGGACATTCTCTGCCAAAAAACCTAGTCACATGCTGTGATTTTTTGTTTTGCTTTGTTTTCCCCTTGGCACGGTTCATTGGCATCCCCTCCATGTCGCAGCTTGCTTCGTTCCCCTCTGCCAGCCTTCCACAGGGTTGCTGGATGCCAGCTCTGCTGCTTGGTAGGGTTCTTGGGGCATCGGCCTTCTGCTTCTGGCTCCTCTGCTTTCCCAGGAAACGGCCCTAGCAGCAGTTGGTTGCCCCTTATTTCCAGCCTTGCAGCAGCATGGGTTTCCTTGAGGAAGCTCTGCTCAGTGGTGTAGCCCGTGGTGCCCTAGCTAAGATCCTACTGACTGGTAAGCTGAGCAGTTGCCAGCGCCTGAGGTTGCAGCTGCCTTCAGCCCCTGCAGCGAAGGGAGCTCCAGCAGGGCAGACCCACAGCTGCCCTGCCGAGCCTGGGCTCTCTGCCTGCGCCAGCTGCGAGGCCAAGTGTGAAAGTGCCTGGGAATAGCAGGGAGAGCTTGGGGCCCTCCTGCTCATGCAGATGGGAACGTAGAGCCTGCTTGCTGTGCTGTGAGGGACTTGTGCCCTGTCTGACTGCTGTTACAGACAAAAGGTTGTGATGGGATTGGGGTCTCCAAGTACTGCGGCTCTTTCCTAACTCTTCCTGCCTGTTTCTGGTGAGTATCTGGCTGGGTGGGACTGAGTCAGTAACACTTGTTCTTTCTACATTCCTGTATACTCTCATTTCAGGACTTGCATCTTCTCTTCTCCATAGGGCTGTGCTTTCTGCGCTTAGTTAGGAATCCTCAGAAGTAGCTGCTGCTTCCCATTTCCCCCATTTTTTTTTTCTGATAGAAGAATTAAGGAGAAAAACAGTTCAAAAATAAAGTTATTTCTAGAGGATCAAGGTTAGGAGTAACTTGAGAATGAGATCAAGAGAGGCAATTTAAATGAATTAACAGTAGTAAAGAGCAACTAAGAGAATCCGTGAGCAAATGCACAAGAAAAACAATCTAGACACATGGATCTTGGGGGGAAGGCAAAAGCAACTTGCAGAAATCTGTGGGATACCAGTGCAAGGTCTGTTGAAACTTTATCGTGGACATGCTCCCTAATCTAGCACAAGTCTTGGTTCAAAACTAACTGGCCAAGTTGATGAGCAGTGTCACTGTTGAGACCTGGTGAATTGTCATTCAGCTCCTACCAGTTTTGATGTTTGGAGTATCAAGAATCTGAAAGCTTAAATACTAATGCTGTGAACAGTTATTATACCATCGTACTAGCAATTAACAACAAAACAGCTTTTGAAGATGTGTTCCCATGCTACAAACATCTCTTCTTTCTTTAACAGGAGGCTTGAGTGTATCTGTAGAGAATTGTTGTATCAAAAAAGCTTGTGACTCATCAGTGTATTGTGCTCAGCAGTGACATACTGCAGTTTTAACAAAGTGCCTTGTGAACTGGATGCCCAATCCAGAAGGAGCCCTGACTCTGGGAAGTGTGGCTTTCCTTTGTTTAAAGGCATATGGGGGGTGCGCTGTGCTGAAGAAATTCTGATTTCCTGGATGTGACAACTCTTGCTAACTGCAGCGAAAGCAGTGCTTAAAAGGGTGTATGAATCTCTGAACGAGAAGGAGGGTAGCTAACTTGCACTGTTTTTATTTATTTATTTTTATTTTTTATCTTTCTGGCAGCAAACGGAAGTTTATTCAGAACAGGTTATCCCTGAAAGAGGGGCAAAGCATCTTGCCACACAGGAAATTCACACTTCATAGTGTCACGGGATAATTCAAGTTGGTAGGATGGTCTCGAGTGTAACCTGCAGCTCAAAGCAGGGTCAGCTGTGAGATCAGGCCAGGTTGCTCAAGGCATTACAGAGTCAGGTCTCGAGAACCTCCAGTGACAGAGACTGCATCTGTGGGAACTGCTGGGCTGTCTGACTGTCCTAATTCCCTACGTCTGGTCTGAACCTGTCTTGTTTCAGCCTGGGCCGGTTCTCTCGTCCTTCCACCAAGCAGCCTTGGAAGGGGCTGGTTGTCTTGGCGGTAATCTCCTCACAGGTAGGGACAGGCAGCTCTTAGGCTGCCCATAATATAGTAATTGCTCATATACTCCAGAGATGAAGAGGAGATTTTAATGTATAGCATACAGATTTTGATATAATGTATGTAAACAACATGCCAGTAATATCGTAGAATGAGGTAGGATAGAAGAAGCAAAAGTAGAGAAAGGAAGCATGGGTTTACTTGTACTTTATATTTAATTGCATCCAAGGTATTTTTTTCTATTTCTGAATTTTTAAGTGTTGAACTTTGCTGAGGTAATCAGAGGTTAAATCAAAAAAGTATCTATATTAACCTTTTTGTTTTGTTTAATTTTGCCTTCCTGTTTAAATTTGTTTTCTTTAACTGGTAGATAATCAACTAATGTAAACTTTACACAGTTTAGTTGATTTTACTTGGTCTGGAGTAAAATCTCTACTTGGATTTGAACAATCTTTCAAATTTCAGTAGTTTTGTTCTTTAATATAAGTAATTGCTGTGAACATTATGTGATCTTTTCACACGTCATTTCTGAAGGTCAGCCATCAAAGTGACTGAAGTGACTTTTTAAGAGTCTTTTATTTACCCTTGAGTGTGTGATGCTTGTTTGTTTGCTCGTTCGTTTGTGGTGGTGAATCCTCTTACACTAAAACTAACAAACTGCCAGTTTTCATTTAAGGTTCAAATCTACTGACACCCAAATAGTGGAAGCAACAAATGGCCCTGTTCTCCATGTTATTAACCCGTTGTTTCAGTGTTCCCGTGTTCAATGCTAGCATGTGTGTTCCCGAGTCAGGAAATTCTGTCTTTTCAAGAGAAAACCTGAATTATAAAGGAATTCATGGAAGAGTAGGCAAAATAATGTTTTCTCCTTGTCAAGGCATTGAGGACAACAGAAATTTTGTATGCTCAGTAATACTTCTGTACTGTCCTTTTCTGTTGTCTGTGAGCTACAAGTACTTCTGTGTACCATTGATTTCTCTAGTACTTTTAAAGTTATATGCTTGCAATTGATTGCATATCAAATTGATATGTAACTGTACGACTGTAACTCTTGGATAATATTAGGCAATATAGGTAAAAGTAATTGTGTCACACCTGCTTTCAAATTGGCACTGCAAAATTTTAATGCAAATTTCTTTTCCTTTTGCAATAGGTTCGGACTGTAAATTTGTGGCTGGACCAGTTAATTCGTCACCTGAGATTAGTCTGAGATGGGAAAGTGGGCCGAGTGCTATTGTACATTCTCTGCTGGCTGTAAAAAATGGCTTTCTTCAGTGTCACATAGAGAACTTCAGCGCGGAATTTCTAACATCTTCCCTCACAAATATTCAACATTTTCTAGAAGATGAAACTGTTGCAGCAGTGATGCCTATGAAGATAAAAGTTTCTAATGCAAGGATTAATTTAAAAGTATGTTGACAAAAAGCTATTTGGCTTCTTCAAAAAACAATATGTTCTTGTTTCTTTGATGATAAACTAGTAATCTGGGTATAGCTAACTTAAAAGAAACTGCTATCATACTTATTCTATAAGGTCTGTGGATAACACTTAAACAATTTAAAAATCCATAGATTTGGTTAGTTCTGTGGTATGCCCAGAGATAAATTCTGTGCACGATTGCAGATCAGTTGTGTGAAAATATTTTATACTTTGTCTTTTTTATTTTTATTTAGGTGAGCTTTTTGCTTGGCATAGTGCTGGTTTTCTAGTTATGAAACACAGATTGTAGAGGTTAATTGTTTCTCCTACTTAGAAGATAAAGCTCAGTAGAAAAGAAGGAAACAGCTTATCAGAATTCCATGTCCAGTCACTCGAATACTGCTGCTTAGAACCCAGATTTCTTGTTCTGCCTTGCCTAGAAACAGTTACTAAATAATACAGGCTTTTCTCACTACTGAAGCTTAAAATAGTAACATTAAGAGAGCATTGCTGCTCAAGTCTCCTTTCAGACACTTAAAGGAGACAGAGTGAGTTCTGTGCTCTGCAGCCGTGAGCTACAAAGGTAAGGCTGGTTTTAAAAACTGATCACTAACATTGCATTAATAATCACCTATGTAAATTTACCAAAGTGATAACCAAAATAACACCTCCAGTTCTGCATCTTGTGCTAAGTAAGGCCTTGATTCTGCTAAGATCACTCTTAAACAGAACATCAGCTGTATCTGTACAGTCTAATCTGAGCACTTGAATATCAAAATGCATCTGTATTCCCTGAGCACTGGTGCAGCTTTTCCATCCCCTGAGGATCCTTAGGCAGTCCTGTAGCACCCATTCTGCTAGAGCAGTAGCAACAGGACTTGCCATAAGGGCTGTGGAATGGATCCCCAGGCTGTACTGTTAGTACAAAAGTGAAGAAGGAAGATCTTAATATTTAGTCATCTAAATTTGAAACAGGATTGTTCTGGTTTATTGGCAAGAAGTCAGACTTGTGCAAAATGTTTCCGAGAAAATAGCTGTATCTGAGGTGGTGAATATATCTGAATAAACTGGCACAATCTGCTTGGCAACAGAAGCAGCGAAGCCCTCAGCAGTGCCTGTAAGTCATGGTGAAGTTGGTCTCGATGGCTGACGAGCTGCAGGTAGAGGCAGTGTGGATTGGAGGGCCCATTTGACATGCAAATGATTTATTTCTCTAGAATTTGGGGGTAATAAAGAGCAGGAAGATATGCTTCAACCTTATGCTGCATTGCCTATTCAGTGCAGTATTTTTCCTGTGTGAGATTTGATGTAGCATGTTTCATGTGGGGAGGGGGAAGGAAAAAAAGAAAAGAATACCCAACCCCTTTCTTAAATTCTTGATTTGTTTTTGCACTTTCTACTGCAATCTCATTTTTTTTTCAAGGTGTTTTGGCAGCTACACCTCAGCAGTTTGATCTTGCAATGTGTTCAATGTTGATGGTACATACAGTTCTTGATTAGACTGGATGCATTACTCTGCTTGACAGGAATAATGACCTATAAATTACTTCCTGGAGAGACACAACCAGAAGCAATTTGTGATGTTTCTCATCTGTTGAGTACACTAATGTAACTGAATGCAGCTGCTGTCATCTATATTCTAAAAAGACAAAATCCCCTCAAGAATGATAGTTTTATCTATTCAATCTTGAAATAGTTCAAGGGAAAATCAGATACAAGTTATTTTAGTTCGGGGATCTTATCACTGAGAGCTCCTGTGCTCAAGAACATCTTGAGTTGGGATTTAATATTATTGAGATGTCTGTGAAATACTTTGAAGTATTTTATCCTTATATACTGAGTTCAACAGAGTCACTCCAGAGATAATTTCAGGTCTTTAATATGATTCAGAGGAAAAAAAAAATGTGTATGGAGGAAAAGTTTGGTGAGGAGAAAAAAAAAAGGCTAGAAATTTCTACTCTAAAGTGTTGCCTTTCAAGTTTCATTAAATCCACTTAGTGTAATTTAACATCTTAATTAACTATTTTAATCTACTGAACCTTCAAAGTCATTTTTGAATATCTGTGTATTTTAGGATGACAGCCCTCGTGAAAATCTCAAGGTATCTGAACTAGTACCCATAACACTACATATTGACATACTCTCGATAGAAAGAAATGATGATGGCTCTTTTCTCGTTAGAGGTATGTATGTTCCTGCAATCTGGTATCTCAGTATTATCATGTAATATTATTAGTAGTATTGTTTTTTCTTCTGCCACACCCCTCCAATTTCAATGCATATTCCAAGATAATCAGGATAATTTAGATAATTATGATCTAAAATACATAATTATTCAGATGTGTTTTCTGAATAGCAGCCTTCAGTGTTGTTCTATAGCTAGTAATTATTCAGAGTCCATATTCTGTGATGATAGTGATCAGTACAAAAATGTGTTAATATTCTTCAACCTGGTAGATACATACATACATACTGTTTCTTCTCATTCCTCCTTTCCCTTCTCTCTTTCTCTAGAAGGGTATATTATTTTAATTAATGCATTACTTTTTAATCTGATTCTGCATGGTTGATATATTTTAATACTACAAGTGTGTTTGTTGAAGTGGTTTTAATTTGGTGCCGATAAGAGTCAATCTAACAACAACAACAACAGCAAAACTAAAGCTCCATAATCTCAAGTATTTCTCTGTGAAACAGACATTCAAAGAGTAAATGATATGTCGAAGAGCAAGAAATCAAGTGATACAGTGCAACAAGCAACTGCACCCACTAGATGTAGAACACGGGACCAGGCCACACAGATACATTGTGAAGCTCCCAGACCTTATACATCAAGCAGGGATTCAGTTGGCTTCCCCAGCGATCAGGTATTAAGAATTCCTTTTGATGTACTTATTTATTTACCCGTTTTTACAAAATCATTTTAATCATTAAACATCACAGTTGTTAAATGTTCTGAGTATAAATCTCTTTTAGACGTGGAAAATACAAATTACAGATATTGTAGTATAGTTCAATACACTGGCATGTAAAGTAAATTTAGTATTACTCTCTAAATACAGTAATACACTAAGAGCAGTTCTGCTTTACGCAAGGGGAGTGTTCTGAGGAGCACGACACCAGCTGCCTCCGCAGCCTCCTCGCTTCCTGAACTCTGTGCAACATGATTGCCAAAGACTAAGGACCAGGCTCCTGGGTCAGACCCATGGTAATGCATCACTTAACACTTGGATTCTGAATTGCTGGTGACAAAATGTGCGCCGCCGTTTCTGCTATTAGAGGGGAATCCATCCCAGAGTTGAGAAACCGTTGTCGTTTCCATTCTGCTTGGAGTCTGGGTATCTTGATTTTCAAGCTACTATCAACTCTCTCCATGTTTCACTAAGTGGGAGTCAGTCTGTGGCCCCAACCAACCTCCACCCAGCAACAAACTGATATTTTAATGATTACTGTAACAGGGAAAAGTTAACAGTATGCAGAAGCACTGCTAACTTTCTTTTCTAACCTGATCATTTCAGCTTATTGAAGAAAATGAATGTCTCAAACAGGAACTAGCCAAAGCTAAAATGGCTCTTGCAGAGGTCCAGATGGAGAAGGATGCCTTGCTTCATCGTATAAAGATGATGAATGTTGATCATCATCTGTAGGACAGCGTTCTCTTGGTGCAAGGATGGTGGCATCTAAAATACTTCCGTGAAATGCTGGAAGAAATTATGATTCAACATTGTTATTTTTTTCAGCCCCTTTTAAACTGACGTTGGAAAAATCAGTATATACTATACTGTATTAGTTTACTGAAGAGGAAGTGGATACCTGCGATAATTTTAATATTGTCAAAGAAAGTGTTATTTTTAAAATGTTTTCAGAAAACTGGATAGCTCAGCAAAGAAAGAAGGTGCCTGTGTGCATAACTGAGTGAAACTCCCCAAGCCTCTTTATACAGGACCTCTCTTGGTTAAGATCATGTTGTTTTGTTATTACCAGAAGGTACCTGTACAGGAGGTTACATTTGCACTATGACGATATGGGTTAGATCCTCCATAATGGCATAGCTACTGCAAATTAAAATACCAATAATAGTGCGGCCCTAAATTCAGTGTGATTTACCCAGGGAAGATTTTAAGAAGAATCTTCCAGTGCTAGACAGCTCTTTGTACCCATTCCATGTAGGATCCTGAAATACTACAGTAAATGAGAATTTATCAAGGGTTACTGTTGGCTTTCTTCCGCATGAAAATCCAGTGTATCATCACAGCTGGTCTGTCTTATTTTTCCCTGCCTCTGTGATGAGGAAACAGCTCCTCAGGAGGATCAAGCGGCTGGCGAGCGGTGAGGGCTTCCCGTCGTGTCGCGCGCCTGGCGGGTTTGTGCACACTTCTTCAGACATGCCTGAGGATTTGGCCCAGTGTATTTAACTATGTAATGTCAATGCTTGTAAGAAAAAAAAAATCCTACTGGGATTCATTCATTGTATATTGTTTTTTTGATAAAAAAAAGCTGCAGAGAATCATTAATTACCCTATGGAATTGTGAGATTACATGATATGTAATTATACAGTTGAAACCATGGGTGATTTGTATAAATTGAACAATAATTTTCAGCTAAAAACTGGTACAAATAAATAAAAAAGCACAACACTGTAAAATAGAGAATATAAGAGTGTGCTTCTAAACAATGTAGGGAACATCAGACAAAAAAGCATACATGCCTATAAAATACTGTATTTGCTAGGAGTAAAAATGACTGAATAATTTAACTAGTGACCTTGAATCTGACAACTGAAAATCTTTTAATTGCTACTGCAATTGTTTCTACGCCATGGGATATTTGAGGGAAGTTTTGTTTGTAGATATGCAGATAAATCTCAAAAAGTATTTAATATCCTGTGGTTTGACTTTGCATATTCAAGCTATCAAACTGGTTTTAATTAAACTGCTTTTGATTAAAACTTTTTGGAGGACACACATAATTTGCACTGCTGAAAATAGTTACTGAGAATATTTGGATTTTAATCAGAAATTTTACGGAAGAACTGATTCAGGCACTATTTAAAAGCCTGCTTCCCAAGACCCTGGTTGAAAATCCCTTCCATGTCATGGAAATTTTTATCTGAACAGGGTAAATGACCCTTAATAAGAGGAAAAAAAAATATTCTTGAGACTCTGTTTCTCCTAGAGAAGCTTAATATTTATATTTCAGAAAGGTATTAAAGGCAATGCAGTATTAAATGTGGGTAGTCCAAATTAAAAGAAATATAATGTCAGATTTGGGAGAGGAGTTCTCAACGGGTTTAATTCAGACTGGTACTATTAAAAATCTGAATTTTAACTCAGTTCCCTCCAACCACAGTCTAGGTAGAATGATCCTAATGAAAGGAATGTATAGATTGCTTAGTAGCATGTTGCTGGAATAATATGTTGAGATTTGTTTAATTTTTAAAAAGAAATAAACAGCAATATCAAAAATCTTGCCTTGTTGTTGCACAAGCTGTCATTTGCACAAGCTTTTTTTTTTTTTTTAAAAAATGCTGCTTTTCTGTATATGAGTATGGAAATTCTGGGTGTCACCTCCCACTTTACAACAGCTGAAGACGGCTGTAGTTCGGGGCAGTTTTGCGGTGGTAAGTGAGTGTCACTTGCGGGCCGCCCTGCGGAGACGCGCGGGCTCGCTCGGGGCCTTGGCAGCGCTCCGGAGAGCAGCACTGCGTCGCTCCCAACCAGCTGGTTGGTGTTGAGAACGGGCAAAGGGAGCCTGTGCATCTTAATGTTTTAAAAGTACAAAGGTAAACTAAACCTTGATATGATGAATTAAAAATGGCAATCAATGGCCCCAGGTTAAACAAAATGTATTTGCTGCTGCTGTTGTCTGTAACCCCCTAAGCCCTAGCTAGGAAATACGTGCCGGCAGGAGCGACTGCTGAATGAGTCACGGCTTTTGTTCGGTGCAGAACGAAGCAGAAGGGCCCTCGGAGAGCTTCAGCGTACGCAGAAAGCTGACACCACAAATCTTGCGATCGGTTAGCGAGTTTTCTTTGGGAATTTAAAGTCTACAGATTAGCTTAGCACTCATTCCGTTTATTCGGAAATGCTGTTTAATGTCTAACAACGCTTCAAGTTAGCCCATCTTGAAAAGCCTCTCCGACTGAACGCGGCGGTGGGCGCTGTTCCAGCTCTCACGCTCATTCCCCCATACTGAGAAGCACCAGTTTAAGTGGGAATGCTGCCGCCTTACGGAATTACTTGCAGAACGGCTTGCTAGAGAGGCAACTAGCTGCAACTCTGGCCCCGTCTGTGGCATAAACTCTCGCGTTCTCCCCGATGCCGCTGCCTCGGTGCCGCCACGGCTCCTCCCGAGAGCGCTGGTTTATTAGCCCTGTTCTGGGCCGCCCCCGCGCCCGCCTCGTGCTTTAATCCCGCCATGGAGTAAACCCGCCATGGCTGCTCTCAGGCAGGATCAGGGTACGGGATTGGGGCGTTGGGATTGGGGCATTCGGGGAATGGCCTTTCCTCTGCCTGCAGCCCTACTTGCTGGTCCCATATTCCTGTGCTCGCTCTCTGTGGTTGTCTTGCACTGGAGTCATACAATTGATCTCTAAAGGGTAACTGCTAGTTACAGAAGATCTCCTAAACCTGCCATGGACGTGCGTACCTTTAGTCATAATAAATTCCATAGTAAGTATAAATAGAACACACTAATATGCATAAAAAACTGCATATCTACAAATGTGAGAGTGAAAAATGCTCATGTACTTGAGAAGAAAACAACTTGAGGTGATAAGATGGAGAAAAACGATTCTATGTAACAATGTATTGGTTTGGTTCTTAAAGCATTCATTGCAGAATGCACAATGCACAATGCTGCTATCTACAAATTTTAGAGAGCACTTCAGATTGATTCAGCTATTGATTTAAATCAGTCTTTTATCTGTTGCAGCAGCTGAAAATGACCTTGCTAATACATCAAGTAGCAATGAAATTTTGGGTACTTGCTGTGAAATCCACTAATCCATCCCTCTCAATAGGGAAATGGGTTGTTCAGCAGCTCTGCCACACAACCTTCTCTTTCTGTGCCTCCACCTGTGCCTCACTTCAGTGTCGTTTGCAGCTTCAGAAGAGCAGCCCCGTCTGCCAGGTACCGAGGCGAATGCAGGGCTCTTCTGGGCACAGAAAATCTCCGCCGGCGGGAATTCACCCTCGGCGCTTTGGTGGTGACGTGTGTCCTGACCGCGCGCTGCTTGTTTTAGTGTAAGACTCCCGTTTGGCAATAACACGGCGTCTGAGAACGTGAGCCCCACAAAGGTGAAGCTCATGTCAGTCACTCTTAAGAAGTGATGTAAAAACAGGCATAGCAAAAGGCTACGGTAGGTTGTCTTTTGCTTCTGTTTCAAGTCTAATTAGGAAAAAGCCTAAATCTCAAACTTGAGAGAAAACAGGAGCTGTGTAGTTACAATTTGTATTATGTAAACCTTGCATTTTTAAACATTTTTATATCAAACCTTAAAAAGCTTTTAAACCCTATATTTTATTATTTTTTTTCTTTGAAACTTGTTTTAGGATATAATTTAAATAAAATGGTCTGTTCACTGAGAATAGAAAGCCTCTCACTTCAGTGAAGTAATTACAGATTTACATGAGTTTCAAGCAGTTTAAAAATCACTGCAAAATGAGTGTAAGCAAGTGTTGGGCTTTTTTTTGTCTACTAATTAAAATCTTTTTTTACGTACCGGCCAACATATTTTGGATACAAAAAAAATCAAGAATCTTAATTATGAAAGAGGTATTTTGGAACATTTTTACAATAAAGATATAGAAACCCCCTTTTCTTTGCAACTTTCAGCCTCTCAAACACCATAGAACATGTTTCAAGTTTGTGTCACGTTATTTTGCTAGCTGAAAAAAAAAAAAAAAAAAAAGGAAAAAAAGTCTTTCCCAAACAACTAAGCTCTCTTAATGGCCTGTGTTCTTGCCCCTAATCAGGGGAAACTTCTGCGTCCCAAAGAGAAGAGTCTCTTGCACTGTCACACATTTCAGCAGGTCAACAAACTTGTGTTAAAGGCCATTTTGCTTCTACCTGTCAGCCAGCCAAACCATGCCTAACCAGCTACATGAAATTACCCTTGTTTTATCGTTTCTTCACCATAGCCTTCCCTTTTTTTGTTGTTGCTGCCATTTTAACATTTTGCGGGTTCTTGAGAGTTCTGAAAGTAAAAATGCGTTTCACACCTGAAGAACCACTGAGCACAATTCAAGCTCTGTAAGAAGTGCAAGACGAGGACTAGCGCCAAGTCTGCTGCGTGGGGAAGGGGTAGTTCGGGGAGAGTAACGCGTGTAGTAGCTACTGCAGTTTGTCTAGGCTTAGACTGTTGGAAACCACCAAGGTTTGAGGCCAGGTGGATGATCCTCTGCGGATCTTCAGCACTGGGCAGAACCACGCGGCTGGAAGAGTCCTGTGGACGCGCTGCTCTGCTCCGGTCGGGGCTGCATACAACAATTGGTCTGTGGAGCAAACTTGGATGCCCTCACACAGCGTCCAAACCTGCCCACGCCACTACCACGGCATGAGCAACTGCCAGAAACACTTTTGTCAACAGGTAGTTAAATTTGCTCTGGTTGGTAAAGAGGCTCTTGAGCACTTTTGCCACGAGAACTATGGTACTAACGTGTGTGATGATTCCTGTGTGGCTGCTGGCCGTGCGGCGGCAGCGCTCGCACTAGGAGTTCCCCACTGATGGCCCTTCACGGGCAGCCGCAACGGGGAGCAGGGCTCTCCTCCCCCGGCACCGCTAGAGGGCAGCCCGAGAAGCCGCTTGTGGCTTTGCCGCCTCCCGGTTACCAACAGGTCTTGGTCCCTGCCTTGTGAAGAGCCTTGCGGAACTTGGAAACCTCAGCGTACATTTGGAGTATTTATCATCTTTTGGTGATCAATTTTATATCATGATTTTAAATCGGGACTTTTCCCCTTTTAATTTAGATAGCTTATCTTTGGTGCTACTGGCTTCTTTCTGGAGGATTCTTTTTTTCTTTAAATCTACATGAAATATTGTAAGAAGAAAGATTTGTTGGAAGAAGAAAGATTTTAGTTTCTCTTCTAGGTTTAAATGAAATTTAAAATCATATTGTTGTATATTTGGTCCCTTTTTATAGTAAAATGTTTACCATAGTTGTATTGGTTTATCATCTGCTAAAACAGACATTTCAGGAAATTTTAGGAAAATTTTAGGAAAACAACTCCACTTTGATATTATCAGTTTATTTGTTCAATATTGCTGCTATATGGAAAAAACAACCTCTGATTTTGTTCTACTACTTTTTAATCTACTACTTTTTAATATAAAGCTTTTTATATTTCTTCGGAAATAACGAAATACAATCTCTTTAAAAATGCTCACCTTACCCACCTTCACCAGACGGTGATCTATCAAGTTATTTTATATTAAAACTATAGCGTGTGGTAAGTGATCTGAAGCCATTTTTTTTTATATCATGCTTGGTGTTTCAAAAGCTCCTGGGCAGAATGACTAAGCAGAGAAAAACAATCTATATAAAATTTACTGTAGGAATGGGGTCGCTTCATTTTTGTCGAATAGTTGGAGAAAATAACAGAGAAAGCAGATGTCTTTTCATTCCACTGGAATCTTAATGTGGTTTGTTCCTTTTTTTTTTTTTTAAAAAAAAAAAGAAAGACAGACTACATGTCTGATGGTCCGAATGAATGAGAAAGTTTTTTAAGGTGTCATCCTGTAACGCAGCAAACTAGAACAAGATAGAGAATCTAACAATATACTGGACACGAGCATAATCACAGCAACAAATATGGGCTGAATTTGGTATAGAAATGAAGCATTTATGCTCAAGTACTTCACATGAAGAATCCTGAAAAAAGCTTTATACCGAAAACATGAGATTTGGTATTTCTGTATGCCAGAAAAAATATAAACCAAAAATATCTGCTTACAGAGATCTTGTGTATTGAATTTCTAAATGATGAAAATATTTAGACAAGAACTATCCTAAAAATGAAAAAAAAAAAAATAGTCTCCAGCATTTCAATACGTATCTGAGAATAAAGCAAGAAATATGGTAAGTTGCTGACTGTCATTGAGAAATTCTTTAAAGCAGTATCAGAGCTGTTTGCCAAGCTTCAACTATAACCTCCCAAATCACTAACAGCTGGCAATAAGTAACTCTCATGGAAAACAGCAAGTTAAGTTTCCAGCTCATCTCATCTGGGGACGTTATCTGACTGGCCATGATCTGAAGGCTGAGGTGTTTAAGCCTTCCTTTGCAATTATCAGAAGCATTTGCAGCTTATAAGATAGCAAAGTATTCCTTCAAAGTCATAACGTTAAGAAGATTTAGAAAGGCTTCTTGAAATGAGGCAGGAGAAAATAGTTCAATGGCAAAGACAAAGTAGAGTTAATCTCTTGTGCCTTTCCAATATGCAAAACTTGGCCCCTCTTTAGATCCTACAAGTCAATACTCTCAGGAAAGAGGAAAAAGTGGGGTACTTGAAATAAGTGCAGGGGAAGTAGCACAGCTCGACAGTAGAAGAAATTCTGCATACCTTATTTCAGAAAATATGTTTCTGTCTGCCTGAAAAATTGTCATCCTTATCATCACTGGCAGGGCCTTTAAGTCTATATGCATTTGAGAAAAAAAAAAAAAGATTTTATCTAATGATTTGTAGAGTCAAGTGACAGATTTTTTTTCTCATTTACTTTAAGAATTTATACATGGAGCAAAACTATATCGTACGTCCTAACTGGCTGCTTAATGATGAGGACTGCCGTGCGAATATCGCTGTGGTAATTCCCACTTTGCTTATGTCCCTTCACTGTAAGGACCATTGGAAACAGAATCACAGAATCACAGAATGGCTGAGGTTGGAAGGGACCTCTAGAGATCATCTAGTCCAACCCCCTGCTCCAGCAGGGACACCGAGAAACGTCTTATGCTCGTCGGTAACTCCTACGTTAGATGGGATTCACGGATAAAATGAGGCTTAGCTACAGGAGACGCTGCGTCCGCGACCTCCCTCACAGGCCCGTTCGTGAGGCCCCTCAGAAATGGGCCCGGCAGCAGAATCTCCTGTGAGACCTGAGCGCCGGAGATAGAAGTTAAAGCAGCCCCCAAAGATCGTAACTCAAACAGGTCCTGAACAACATCCGCCCTTTCACTAAACCTGTCCTGACCGAGCCATCTTTCCTGTGAGCCGTGTGAAGTGATATTAAAGAAGACAAATAGAAAAGTTTTATAATAGGAAGTCTAAGAATTATGGCAAGAGAGAAACGCACAATATCTGAAGATGCACTAACTCACGTGGCACGTGTAGATCCTCCGAAGACATGATGGACAGTGCAGAGCAGATCAGGTGCGTTGTGAAGTGCACCAGAAGATTCTAGATAACAGGAAAAGATGATTTGATGCCAAAAACAGTCCTACATGAAGCAAAAGAAACTGGCTCAGCTTCTATTGCAAATCTGAATGTTTCATTTTAAAAAATATCTTCTGGTATCTTCTTCACTGTTAAGGGGAATTCTGTGATAAACCAGTAGCATCACAGAAGCTCACTGATTTGCCACGGCAGACCTTATTTTCAAGAAAAGTGCTTGATAGTTTCAGAGATGTGGAAGTGAAAACACAAATGTAAGAAAGAGCCATCATAGCAGTTATCAAATTTATCTGGCTTAAGAATTTTCTTACTTTAATTATTCATCCTGTCTTAATACACTTTAGTAGCCTCTCCTTGCATCTCTCCCTCTTTTTTTTTTTTTTTTTTTTAATGATTTTAGCTCCAATTTGGGATATGTGCAAAAGTAACCAATTTAGCTGACTTCCAAGAGATGCTGAGCCTGGCTTCACCCTACTCAGTTATGTGATTTAAGATTGCACTGCATATATTACTGCGAATTTTGTTAGGGGGATATTAGCCTATTTGCATCTCCATAACATATAGAGCGTGTCTCTATACTCTTCTTTACCCATGGAAACAGAACCTCTACCATAAGTAGTCATGTCAACTTCCTTCCTGCAGAAAAAAATCCCAAATCTAGTTGCTAAGCGTGTTCTGCTGAGTCAGCCCCAGGTAGTAAGGGATATGGTGATGTTCCAGCAAACCTCCTTTCTGCTACTGATGCTCTAGTATGGGTCAATACGCTCTTTTGTTCTTTAAACATTTATTTTACATGTAATGTTTTGGTATATGTTTCTGCCTCTGAGCTTTAACTCAGCTGCTGAAATAAAATCAGTTGGGTTCTTTGCCTGGGGTCAGTGGTCGCCTTCAGTTCAGACAAATATTAAGCATAAATCATAAAATCAGCCGTTACAGCCACAGATTTTACCAATTATTAGTTTTGACCAAAATCTATTGTATTGTCTGAAGGTTGAAAATGAGAGAGTTGTCACATTAGCAAACAAATTATTCATGCTAGTATTTTCTTCCCTAATCCAGTTATACACAAGATAAATGAGATTCAGACATTCACTGCATAACCACGTGCTCTTACACACACAGAAAGCAGTAACTTACTTCCCTAAGCACTATGGTACTACCTGCCAAATTTTAATAAACATTCTTGAATGAGAAGTAATTAAGAGTGAAGAGCCTTTTTACTGTCGGGCTAACCAAATAAAATATATCAGGGGTCTCCATCTTGCGCCGGGAGCGAAGTATCAAGTTCAGAAAATCACCATCTCTGTCAAATTTGCTATTAATTGTCTCCCTGGGCAGATACCGGAGATGCCCTTACAACCCTTGCACAGGTCCGTGTGGCTGTGCGCGTGCTGTGCAAACACACAGCAAGGCACACACCTTGCGTGCCTCAAGCTGCACCGAAGACGTCAAACCCCACGCGTACCACGCGCGAGAGCCACGTTGGCGAGCGGAAGAGCAAAGCTTGCCTCGCCAGCACCGGTGCTGTTGGTACCGGCGCGCCGGCACGGGCAACGCTCGGCCTCCACGCTGAAGAGCAGGTTGTCAGAATAAGAGCACGTGCCGCCTATAGAGAGCAGCCCACAGCCTGCGAATCAAGTACAAAACGTATGTTCAAGTGTTTGAAACCTGGCCCCTGACTATTTCACTGCAGGCCCCTATTTCTTGTTTAGGGAAAAATAATGGATAATTGTTTTCTAGCTTACCTTTGCCATCTCACTTACGATTTCATATGATCCTATACTGATCCTATATGATATGGTATACCATCCTATACTTAGGTTTTTTTAAAAGCTGAAGTGGCCTCGTCTCTTTAGGCTATATGAAGACTGAATTTTACCTCTGACTATGCCATTTACCTTTTACGGTACCTTGCCTAGTTCCAATGTAACCTTTCTGAGACGGGACAACCGCAGTGTTTTTTTACATTGACATAATGATGCTATTTATTGTGTGCCCAATTCTCTTGCAATAATTCCTACCAATTTTGTATGCTGTTTTGGTTACTGTGTAGCATTAAGCTGACATTTACAGAGAAGTATCCTCAAAGATTTGAAATTATGAAGATGTTAACAGCAGTTTTGGAGATGGAAAAAAAGAAGGGGGGGGGAAATCAAAAATATCCTTTCTATGCTGTAATAGAGAAATTATTTTGCAGTTGTCAATATTACCAGCATTCTGCATTTTGTCAGTGTCATGGTATACTCTTTTGTACTTAGTTTTATTTACATCTATTCTGAAATCTGTTGTTTCATTAGCAAACTTTGTCACTTATCTTTTCACACTCTGCAGAGACTCTTTATGTGCGTGTTCAATAGCGCAGGCCCTAACAGCTGCCCTGGCAACCTCTTTACCATTGTGAAAACTGACTATTCTTCCCTTTTCCTTTCAGTCTTTTAACCAGTTGCTCATTCATAACAGAATCTTCCCTCTTACTTGATACCAGTTAGCTTCTTTTAAAGTATTCAACAAGAACCTTGATAAAAGCTTTTTGGAAATCAAAATAAAATGTATTGATTGCATTGCCATTTGACATACGCTCTTTGACTCCTGCAATGAACTGCAACAGAGTCACGAGGCGTGACGTGATTCTCCAGGAGTTGTACTGAATCTTCACAATTCTGTGTAACCAGATGTCTACTAATTTGCCAGACATAGAAAACAAACTTTGTAGTTCTTCAAATCCTTCTTCAAGCCCTCTAAAAGTCATGAGCATTGCTTTTGCTATCTTTCTTTCATCTAGTAACAAGGCCAATTTAAGCAATAGCTGCACCCTCGGTTTTTAATTCATTCGTTTTATATTTGAAGTGCCTTCAGACTGTTTGGTGGTTATAATATGGTCCAGGCAAGTCATTTGTATTCATCAATCTGTTTCAAACACCTTTTCTTGTGGCACAATAATTTGAGTTACTCCCTTGGCCTTGCCCTGTAAAGAGCAGCCCTGGTACACCAAGCTGGGAGGAAGAGTCGATCCACCTGAGGGTAGGAAGGCTCTGCAGAGGGATCTGGGCAGGCTGGATCGATGCGCTGAGAGCAGCTGTGTGAGGCTCAACAAGGCCAAGTGCCGGGTCCTGCCCTTGGGTCACAACCACCCCATGCAGCACTGCAGGCCGGGGCAGAGCGGCCCGAGAGCTGCGCGGCAGAACGGGGTCGGGGAGAGCGGGTCGGCAGCCAGCTGAGCGGGAGCCAGCAGTGGGCCCAGGGGGCCGAGACGGCCAGCGGCCTCCCGGCTCTATCAGGAGCAGCGTGGCCAGCAGGACCAGGGACGCGATCGTCACCCTGCGCTTGGCGCCCGTGAGGCTGCACCGCGAATACGGTGTTCAGTTTTGGGCCCC
>VZSV01000207.1:667587-786800 GCA_013398735.1 Nothocercus julius | reverse complement strand
GCGTCTCCGCAGCAACGGGCCTGCTCGGCGCTGCGTCTCCGCCACCGCCTCCCTGCCGCCCTCCTTCCTCGCGCGCGGGTCGTTGTCCCGCCGCCCCCCGGCTCCCCCGCCCCACGCCGCGGTTCGGGCTGTGCGCATGGCGCGGGGGGGCGAAGGTCCTTGATTGGCCTCGTTCCCCCCCCGCCCTCTGCTCTCCCACACTCCACCCAGAAATGATCCAGGGAAACTAGGAGGAGGTGACTGTCCTCCTCCCTCCCTCCTTCGCTGCCGCCGCTGCTCCCGCTGCTCGGGAAGGCACTGCAGGAATCTCCGCGCCCAGGCGGGGGGTTCTGGGGGTGCGGGGGGCAGAGGAGGCCGCTCGGCGCGGAGCGCGGCCCCGGCCATGGGCAAGGACCAGGAACTGCTGGAGGCGGCTCGCACTGGGAATGTGGCCCTGGTGGAGAAACTCCTGTCCGGGAGGAAAGGAGGGATCCTGGGCACTGGATCTGGCGCTATCCCCCTCTCCAGCTTACTGAGGTAGGGACGCCGCTCCCCTTCCAGGCGCTGGGGAGACGAACCTCCTCTTTCGTGTCACCATCATCATCGCTCCTCTCGTCCTCGCTCCATCCCCGTGTTCTTCCCAGTGACAATAAATGGTTCACGCTCTCGCCGAGTGCGAGTCGTGGTTTAAAGTCACAGGCAGTCATTTTATTAATATAGTAATACCGGATTTCTTGCCTTCAATGCGACACCAGGCACTTGCTCATTCTGTGTTACTAGCTCTGGTGCGGAACTTGTATTTCCATTCCCGGGCTAATGTGCACCATTCAGTGATTCACTCCCACCTTCCCTTTGATATTTCATCTTCAGATTACTACTTTTGATCTCTGATGGAGGCGTTAATCACAGAAAAGCTAATGCATGCTTGAAACTTGGGGTAGAAAGCCGTACCTAGCTTTACCCCCCACCTCTGCCCATAGTTGCCACTCTCACTTGTGGCCGAAATTAAGCATGCCGGAGTAATGGGTCTATAAAACAAAGAACGGCGATGTTTTTATGAGAGGCCCCTTACGAGGTCAAGGCAGAGGATGTGTAAAACTTAAGGAGCAGATTGGGTAATAGCAGTGTTACTTTAAAGGTACCTGGGTTTCAGTGGAGCGAAACTGGGTTACTGGCCATGTTGGGTGAAAGGGCTCAACTTTAGGCATCCCTCGCATCTCATGCAGTCTGCAGCAGGGCTCGGATGCTAAGTTTCATCGTGCTGTAAGTCAGACTATTATCGCAAGCGTTTACGACATTTGGCATTATCCAGACAAAGGAGGGCTGCAGCACAGAGCCCAGGGCGAGCGGGGAGCGCTACGGCAGGCACCGCCGAAGAAGGCAAAATGCTCTGAAGCACTCTTGACCTAGAACTGGAATTGCTCTGTTTTGATTTTTTTTTTTTCCATGAAGAAAGAAGAGGCCTAGAGAAATGGAAATCACTTTAATAAGAATGTCTTTGAGGTTGTTTTGTCAGTACCTCCTAGTCAGTGCATTTTATTATTTCTAATATTCCCTCTAGGATTAAATTTAGTGTAATTACCAAAATTATACCTTTTTGAACTCCAAATTCTTTTTATTCTAAGGTGTTTTTAGCATTGTAGAGGACAACAGTCCAAATACTCAGTTTACCCAAGTTCTGTGGTGTTCCCGTTCAATTAGCTGTTGAACTATTTCCAGATTACCAGCCCACTGACCAAAATCAAAACGCACCATATGACTGCATTTTGTACCGCTGCCTTTTGAATAGGCTGTGTAGCTTGCCATGCCAGATAGTCAGTCAAATTTAAAAGATAAACGTCACTCTTTAAAATGTGGTATCTGTTTTGGGTAAGAATGGAATTTATAACCCAATTCTCCCGGATGATTTGTGTGGTGACTTGATTTAGAGCTCGTTAGTGGCTCTGCTCTGTTCGGGCACTGTTGTGTAGCACAGATGCTGTCTATCCAGAGGGAGTGTGTTTGCTTGTGCTCTTCCTTTTCCATTAAACAGAAGTGCGTTACTTCATATATACAGAACACATTCACCACGTGTTTTGTATGTATGGATGGGTCATGACAGTTGTGCACGCTTGAGAATTTAAGTATTTCGCATTGTAAACTGAAGTATATTCTTTTTCTCTAAGGACACTTAGCTGAAATAGAAGAAAAGCAAAGGAAAACATGCCCTGTTTTATTTGTAATATTTCCTTCTTTAAAAAATCCTTTTCAATGAAGAATGCTTATAGCTTCTGTAAAGGTGACTTAAAAATTTAAGTTACAGCTGCTATTTTTTTTTTTTTAATTTTAAAAAGTTAATACATTTAATAAGACTTCAATAATGGTCTGATACATAAACATTCATGATCTAACATACTATTTGAACATGATGCTTTTCAAAGGGGATGGTGGTAATTTCATTGATTTCACCGGGAGTGCTCAAGAAACTACCCCTTGCAGAAAGTATTTTCAGGAAACACTTGTATGTGCTAGGTGTTTTAACATACCTTTGTGTGAAGAAGTTGCCTGATTTAACTGATGTTAGTAGTTATGGATATAATGGATCAAGTCCAGAATGACATGCAAAATGAAGCCAAAAGGGTCAGATATGTCTAAGAGCAAATGGAAACAAGGGAAGGGTTTTCAAAAGAAGTCATACCAACATCTTGAGGCTGTTCAGGAAGACAACACTTTTACTGCCAATAGTAAGGAAGAGCCATCATTTTACTCTGTAAGGAGAGCCTGAAGCTTTTTGATAGAAAACTAATTGAAATAGCTTTGTATTTATATTTCTTTCATAGTTTGTTAGACTAAAAACTAATTTTGACATGTGTTATAATGAAGAGCAAGCTATAGAAAAGAGAGATGGGCATATTTTTCTTCTTTTTATAGAATATGGGCTATAATAATGCCTTTAGAGAAATGCCAGACCTTAAAGCTATCGCAGAGTTGTGTCATGGGATCTCTAGGAGAAGTTGCGCTTGATAGTGTCTTCTAATATCTCAATGCTGATAGTTTTGCTGGGTTCCCCAAATAGTGTCTCGGCACTGGGCCTCTCCTGGTGTGGTAAGAAAAGCCCATGTTGATGTTTCAGTGCCTTCTGGACATGCTGCTGCTAGTGCAGGACTGGCAAAGTTCAAGTGTTTCCACGCGCGCTAATGCTGACCCTGCTGTGTTGGTTTAGGGACCAGTCTGCTTTCCCTGCAGCCTCTCCTTCTCTGCGTGGTGCCTAAGTGCTCCTGGACCAAACCGGGCTTGTGTGGCCAAACCTCCCGTTGTTTGATGCACTTCTTTGTCTTTGGAAATTTGCTTGTGCAGTAATTATGTGCCCTGTAAATAAAATTTAATATTCACAAATTGACAAATTCACATTGATCGTCTTTGGAAACAGGGAACACACTCTATCTGAACTCTCATCTTCTATTTACATTTTTATAACTTTTTTTTTTTTTCTTAGGATAATTTTACAGCATTTAGGAGGAAGGAATGCAGGGCAACTCTTTGTATGGTTATTTAATAGCTAAACATTGGTGTTAATTACTTAGTAAATCAGATGATCAGCTTTTAAAGGGCTGTCTTTTCACTTAAAAGTCATTATGTTGAGTTATGATCACAGTTTGGGACAACACCACTGTGTTTAGGAAGGTTGTTTAAGCAGGCATATAGGAATGCCCACGGATTCCTATGGGAACTTAAGGACATGTCCCATGTCCTCTGGAGCTAGAGGCCAGGCAGGATGAAGTAGCATCTGAAGTTGCACTTCAGCCTGTATGTCGGCTACTGACTGCAGGCGCAGCAGCCGTTCAGGGCAGGTCTGGGATCTGACCTTTAACTGTGAAACTAAGGTATTTTGAGATGTCTTAGAAAGATTTAGAAGGCAGTCTGTAGGGTTTTATTTTTTCTCTGCTTCTTCTGGGATTGTTTTTCTTGGAGTAGCCGCACATTCAAATATTAACTGCGTTTCTGAACTTTGCAAAAGTTTTTTTTTATGAGCGTAATAAATTGTAAAGAAAAGTGGAAATTTTTCACTTATTTTTTAAATGGTTTCGTATTATTGCAGAACAAAGCAGAAAATTGGGGGCAAAATCCCATGCTTCACCTAACAGAATGTGTCATTCGATTCCTGTATGCCAATGCCTTAAATATACATGAAATAATTAATAATATGCAATAACATAAGAAAATATAAAACTCTTCAAAGTAGTAATTTTCTTTTACTTTGATTGGCCAATAGAACTGTTATGTATATATGGATAGTATATAATGGATAATAATTTTTCTTTAATAGATAGAGAGAGTCTTAATTTTAGTAAAAATAGCTTTAAAGGTTTCCATAAATCTATGCTTTTTGGCAATAGGCAGCACATACAGCTCTTATATTGCAACATAAAGAAAAATGGGTAGCTTTTGATAAAGTGCTAGCTTGTAGTCTTTTTGCCACTTTAAGTCCGTTTTAAAAGAGCACTGGATTCGTGTCAGGACCGAGGGCCAGGATGTGAGTTACAGCGTGGCTGGGCACCGAGTCCTCGGGCCGGGTGAGCCCGGCTCCCGCTGCTCCTCGTGGGCTTCTTCCGTCCCAGCGTGGGAGGCTGGACTGTGCGGAGCCGCCTTCCCCTTCCCCGCCTGGCAGGGCCTGGCTTCATCCTTGCTTGTTGTTACTTAGCGCCGCTCCGCCGTGTTTAGCCCTGGCCCAAGATGCTTCTCCTCTAGAGTACAAGAAACCCAGGAAGCAGGTTGCCAGTCTGCGAGTCACAATCTGTTTCCTCAGCTGTTTCTCCCAGCAGCGTCTTGCTCGCAGCAAAGCCCCAGCTTAGCCCAATGGCCCCTGTGTGCACTGAGAACCGCACAAATTTCCTTCTGTGCTTGTGCAGGGCCCCGTGATTCTTTCAGTTTACCGTGCAAAATCGCACCATGAAAACCATTTGTAGAGCAGAAAGTACTTAAAGTATTAAAATATTGTATGAAGCTATAATTAAGAAAGCTGTTTTCACAATTTAATTGAAATTATAAATGAATGCCAGTATCAATAACGATGCTAATTCTGCTTTTTGTTACAAATTGCATTGTTTGGAGAGGAGTAAAAAAGAAAAAAGGAGAAACAAACTTTTTTTAGGCTGAAGTTCTCCCATACTTCTGAGATACTTTTCTGGTGATCCTAAAGCTAGTCCCATGTTTCTACATCAGAAGCTATTTATTTGAGACAAATAAGAGACTGGCAAGGATGTTACGTGTAGGTCAACAGGGTATCCAATTAGTCTATGCTTATTTCTAATTTTAGTTACGCTACTTTTAATTAATAGGTGCAGGTTCTTGTACTGATGTCTCAAGCACCACCAGCATTCCCAGATTCCCTATTTTTTTTTCCTTATCCTGTCAAGAAGGATAAAGACGAGAAATTTTAAGTCTTTGGGAGAGATATATATTTAATTTTCCTCCTTCTGTCCATCAGTGTGAAATGCAAATTAATGATTACAGCAGCACTTAATACGTGCTGTTCAGTATTAGCCATAGTTGACTGCCGTCTGGAATCTGCATGTTTGTCCTTTTAAATACATGGGCTTCTTTTGAAACTTAACCTTCACTTTGTATTTTATCTTTTTTGTATTTTCTTAAACTTGTTTCTCACAAATGCTGTCAGTCCAAGTTTAGAGAAGTTTTCTCTCTACTGAGTTCCTTATATTTCTTCACAAGTTTGAAATATTTGCAGTGTGTATAGGTAGCAGCATGATCAGTTTTCAGGACATCTGGTAGAAACCATGCTATTGAGGGTTAGGCAAATTCAGGAAGTTTGTGTAATGAATATTCCGTAGGAGCTCAGCATGACCCTAGATTTGCAGCTCTGTAGACAATCTCTGCAGATGAACTTCTGCCCTCTCCTTCTGCCTCCTCCTGTGAATTTTCTGAAGTCTGTTAGAGCAAATGTAGACAGTGGCCAGCAAGAGCTGGGGATCTGCTCTAAAGTCTTTTGCAGTCAGAATATTTGCCAATATCAATAGAAGGAGTCAAGATACAGAACAGAGTAGTCCTGGGAGGACTGATGGAGTCAGGGAAGACTAAGGCAAGAAATTTTGCAAAATGGTTAAGGAGGAGGAAAGGAAAAAGAGGAAAGCAGTTGATGTATCTATAACTTCCAGTAATTCTTTAGAAGATAAGTGATTTTTAACTCTGCAGTGGACCACATCCATTCATTTTGATTACCGTCTTGCTTTCTTTCCAGGTTGACGTCGATCATTTTAGTCATTTGGTGATCCAATAGAATTAATCCTACTTTCTACCTCTTTAAAGTTGATGAATGATGTTGCTGGTTCTAAGTGGTGGTGTTACAGCAGAAACGAAGAAGGGAATAGAGTGAAGTAGAAAAATGAAGGCTGATGTATTTTTAAAGATGTTATCTTGTGTCTTGTCAAGGTTAGAAATGTTATAATGAGCAAATACAGATGCTTTCAAGGCAAGCATTTTCACAGTGACTGCACTAGTGATCAAGAAGGACAAATCATTGTTTTTAAAAGTCTCTGACCAGATTCTCCTCTTTGCCTTGGTTTAAGCTTTATGGATATTCATGATGGAGCCATTAAGGAACAGGTTAAAGTGCTGGGTAATTTTTCATTGCATTCATCACTAGTTGAAGCATTTTACAGGCTCCTTTAATTTATGCTACTGGTCTATAACCCCTAAGAGACGATGCAGAGCAGTGTGAAGTGACCCTCAGCACTCCCTTCCTTCGCCCTAGGGGGAGGGCACAAACACTCGGCGGCTGGAGAGCCCCCTGTGCCCCGGGATTTCTCCCCTGGCCATTGCCAATCAGAGCGCACATCCTAACCCTTTTTATTATTTCCGGATGAAATATTTTGACAACTTTTTTAGTTATGTACATAAAGCATAATGAACAGTGTAAGCTCCTGCCTGCTGCTACAACATTTTTGTGTACGTAGGTCCTTTGGGGAAATAAGGAGTACATTTTTTTGAACTTTATAGCCTTTATGTGATGATTTTTATTACTTTTTAATTACTTCCTCCTGTTGACAGTATTTTCAATATATTTCTTTTGTTTTTAAGATGTAGTATTACCACTTTTCTGTACCTAATTTAACCTTTATGAATTTCTAATAATGTATAGATATCTACTATAACACAGGTTTGGTGAAATTTAAGTCCATGAGGTTATGTTTTTATTAAAATCATTTTACACTATTTCCCATCCATTGCATACACACTTCTAAAAAAAGAAAATGGGTTCCAGTTTAAGACACCAAATGGCAACCATGTCTCTATAGGTGTTGATGTCCATGCTATGTGTCCAAATTCCCATTATAGCCAAGGGAGATCTAGTCAGTACAGCAGTGGGAGCAAAGAGACCAATTCAGATCTCAAAATAGATACTGACTGATTTTATTTCTCTCTCTCTCTCTCTATAATATATATATATATATATATGTATTTCTGTCACATTTAGTCATTTAGTCACACTTGCTTACACCCTAGCCCAGACAAGTGTTGCAGTAGGTTAAGCTCTACAGCACTGGTGTTGTCACAGGACCGGAAAGGAGGCGCCTCTGAGGATGGTGAAAAAAGAGGACTCTCATAAATTAGATTTGGGATTATTTTGGAATGTGTATTTTTTTTTTTCACTGAACGTGGCTTGAGTTACAAACCTTTGTTTGTTACAGTGTGTTTGTTACTGTAGTTTTGAAAGTTGACTGTGAATTCAATGTCTTTTATGTTTACTTGCTAATTTGATAGGGTCATTGTTTTTGTTCTTTAGATGTCATTAGATATGAGTAGCAATTCTGTGTATCTAAGTTATTCTTGCAGTTTAAAAAACCCCAATGCATTAATATTAGCAGTTTGACCCCTGAAGCAGGTCAATGGTAAGGTTTGTTAAATAACATAATTTACTCTTATTTTTAGTTTTCAATTTTCTCAAGTAATTATTTATCTGCTTCCATATCCTCCTTGTCATCTGTATAGCTAATTTGTCAGATTATGCTCTTAAGTAATTTGCAATCACTTTGCTTCCTGTTTGGTGCACATCTATTGCAGAGCAGTATCTTACATAACCGAGTAACCTAATGATCTATCAGAGACCTTCTCACATAATGCACACAAGTAACATTTCAGAGAAATAAAATACATTGTAAATAAAATATGTATGTGTTACAAATGTATTATTTGCTGTTATTTTCCTTTTTTTTTTTCATGTAGACCTCATAGGCATGTGCTCTGAGTGAGGTGTAGCTGGAAGATATAGATTGAAGAGGGAAGCAGGTAGGGAGAGAGAGTCTTGAATTAGGGGTATTTGGACTGACTAGGTGAGTTGACTGTATATACAATCTGAAAAGGTTGTCGTGGAAGGAAGTGAGCATTAAATCTGAGACTGGTTGGCTAAGGAAGGCAGCACTGGTGGATGTATACAAGAGGAAATTTTAATGGACAGGGTGCAAAGCAAAAGGAGTTATATTCAGCAAAATGAAGAGGGACTTTATATCCACTGAAATATGCTTTTAATTCAGAGCCTGACAATTCCATATTTCTCTGCTGTTAACAAATATCTGTGAAACTTACTGGCAAACTGTCTCATTTTCTTTAGTGTTAAAATATATGTTAACAAAGTGCCATCAGTCACTCTATTAGTTTAAGTGGAAGAGGTTGTTGTGATGGATATAGATGTACTAATTCATCTGGCAAAATTTTGCAAATTTGACACCATGTGGTGGAATGTCTGGAGTTTCAGTCTGCTTTTTTAGGGCAATTAGAAAAGAAAAATAATTTTTTACCTATCTGAAACTATGCTAAAAGATTGTTACCATCATAGAAAGTCAATCATTCAGAAGTCCTTAGTGGTAAAAACGAGGGTGCTTGTGCAGTTTTTATTTAGACCCTCCAGAGTGTAGACATTATATTTGTTTAATGACGTGATCACACACTCTTTTGCATAAAGTCCTTGCCTCAGTCATGGCTCAGGACACACAATTCTTATTGAATTCTTATTGAATTGTCAGTTGAATTCAATATTTTTTTCTCCTTATGATTCAATGTTTAGCCCTGAGCCTTGTTTACTGCACACTATTCAAACTCTGCTCTAGAAAAAGAATGATTAATTTTTCTCCTGGGCTTTTCTGTGGTATCTGTCACTATAGTTTCTGACTGCTTCACAACTTTAATGAGTTTATTTTCACAGTTCTCCTGTGACTGAGGAAGGGTGTTGATATCTATAGTTTATAAAGGATAACTGACTGAAGCACAGGAAGGTTAAGGTGAGAAGTATCTACTGATTTTGGCTTTCCAGTAGAAGCATATTAGTAGTAGAAGCATTTTCAAGTAGTTTAAAAGCGTAAGGATGGCTGTGCTGTGTCTATCTGAGGTAGATAAAGGTCTATCTGGCCCAATATCCTGTGTGTAGAAGTGGCTGGAAATTAGATGCTAAAAGCTGGTGTCTTGATAAGAGTATAACACCAAAGCTTATAGTAATACTTCGTCCAGCATGTTATTACAGCTTCCAACAATTTACAGCAGCTTTCTGAGCCAGATGTATTGTCTTTGTATTTAATAGCTGCAGTGTATTTTTCTTCCATGAATTTGCTCAATTGGTCTTTGAAGCAATGCAAATTTTTACCATTCATAGCTTCCCATAGCAAGGGTTTCACATCTTAATGAAGTATTATATGAAAAAGTTTATACATGGTGTAGCATTTTACATGTTCAGACATCATTTTTATGGTACTCTGATTGTCCAGAAAGTATGGATCATTGTTACTGAATGTTTCTGAGAGATCTATTCAGTTGTTCCTGGCTTGTTCCTGGAGGACAGGGAGACAGAACACGCTTCCGACGTGCAACCTTCATCTTTCTTCACTCATTTAATTAAATTTGTAAATATGAGTGCACCTCCTAACTCATCTGATTTGCAAAAATGAAGCAGTTCTTAAAACACTTATCCCTGTTATAGACTCTCAAGCCATTATAGACCAGTCAAAGACTATAGACAAAGATTATAGACCATTCAAGACAGGGGAAGATAATACAGAATCATGTAATTAAGGCTAATACATATGTGTAAGAGGGATGAATTAGGATGAGCACATCAGTCCCAGGATATATTAGAATTTCAGTTCTTGGCTTTGCAACCTCAGTAATATGCATTTCTGTCCAGTATGTATTTCTATCTGCTTTTGCATTTAACAAACCACTGTTTAATGGGGCACTTATAAAGACTACCAGTTTATTTTGCAGTATTTGTTTCTCCATTCCAGGAGAGCAGTGCTGAAATCTTATTACTGAGAAAGAAATTTGTATTTTTGAAGGTATTGCAGTTTTTGTTCTTTTTAATATAGTAGTATTATTAAAATAAGGTAATCAGATCTGGAAAGGTAGAGTGAACTCATGTTCCATAATTCTACCATTCTTGTAAATGAACAAATTAAAAATCGTACCAAAATAACTGGTTTATTTGACACTTCAAATGATTACTATATGGACAATATAATTTATACTGAGTTTTTAAAGGGTGGGAATGTATTTTTTATATATTTTTAATAGATATTTCATTTTATGTGTTATGTAGTGTAAGATAATAGCTTAAAATAAGTAATTTTTTGCTGAAAGGAGAGATCTGGGAATTTATGTAATTAAAAGGCTGTCAGCAACAAAAGCATTATGATATTAACTTGTGGGGGAAAAAGAGACAGACATGCTGCAACGAGAACATTTTCTTTTCATCGTGTATTTTCTCTTGTTGAATATGTCTGATGCAATCATGGAAGCTCTTTGGCTCACTGACTAAAACTGTACCAGTAATTCCGTCAGATAACATTGGGGATTTTTTTTTTTTTGGTAATATTTCTTACACAATATTAGATCATTAGTCTCATGACTGAACAAAATCTAGCCAGTTTTAAAATGTAAGGCGTCCATTTTAGCTATGATGGATACCCAAATTCTTGAATTTTGTCTTGGTGAGGGTTGTGTGGTGCAAAAATGCGTTTTCTGTTGTTAGCTTGCAAAACATTCTTGAAGATGACATTAATCATATGGTCTCTTCACAGCTGTGATCAAACCTGAGGGTATACAAGAGCTCATAAGACCCAGACACTTAGCAGCAGTTTTGACAAGGTCCTTGCCACAGGAATCATTTAAGCGCTCCACAAACATCTCCGAGTCGTAGCCTCAGAAAAAGGAGTGACAGCAACAGAAGTCTTTTGGTGGGTTTCCAATACATAAATATTTTTTGCCACCGAATGAATGTTGTAACATTTGCTTCTCCTCCCAGTCTTGCGTTAAAGCTCCCCCGGTTATGCCAGGGCAAAGGCCCAGGAAAGAGGTTCTGAGCAAGGAAAGGGAGGTTGATAAGAAACAGCTGCCTGGTAAACAGCTGAGGGAACATCCTCCTCGCGAGGCTGCCTGCTCAGTGCACAGGCCCCAGGGGGTACCTCGGCTAATGAGGAGAGCAGCGAGGGACAAGCAGAGCTTTGTCTTCCTTTCCCTCGGCAGCTCAGTGTGGTTTTCAGAGAATTTCTTCTCCTTTTCTTTGCTCCTTTTTGTAATATAACTTCCTTTCTTTTACTGTGAGCACCAGCTCGAGGGGAAAGATGGAAGGAATGAAGAACCCTGACGTTTATCTGACAACTCAAAAGGTAGAAAAAAGAGGGCCTTGCTGCAGATATCCATTCCAAGGCGAGGCAGCCCCATAAGAAAAATAGAAGGAAACCTAAATTCATGCTTTTAGAGAATGGAGGGATGTTGCTAAGACAAAGGCATATAAAAAGGGAACATAACTAGGGCAAAATTAATTGGAAGCTTGAAGAACAGACTCAGTGGCGGGCAGAAGTGGTAGGAGTATTTCTTGAGCAGAGAGGTATATGCTCCCTTTCAGAACCTTGCTCTAAGACTAAGAAAGATTAAGAAATGGCAGATAAATTTATTTAGAGAGAGACAAGAAAAGGCACATAGGTACTGGGTGTTGTTGTATCTTTGCCCAACAGATCTGTAGTGTATCTGAATGAATCTGCAATAGCTACTTGGGAAAATGCCCAAACCAAAACCACCAGCTCTGAAAAAAGGCAGCAGGAAGGAGCTGAGTCCCTTTGTGGTATTTCTGTTTAAATGTATTGTTGGATTGAAGAAACTCAGGAGAGAATGAGACAGCAGGTCTCAGGACTACTCTTTAAAGGATGGTGCCAAAGTGTCTAGACCTCTTGAAAGAAAGTACAATACTCTGGCTAAGCTTCATTTCTTAGTACTTACTTCATTGCCCAAATTTCCTTTCAAACTATGCCTTTCCTAAATGATAAAAGTTGTCACCATTTCTGGGTAAATTCCCCTTAAACTTTAAAGCAGACCTTAGAACTGCTTTTTCCACAAGTTCATCTCATATTCCACATCTTACCAAGTTTCGCTTGACTTGTGAGAGGCAACGGTCAGTGGTGTCACCAGCCACCAGGCAGCATGTGTTCTTACAGACTTCTGGGCTTATTGGAAAGTCCAAAATACATTTGAAATCCTCTCGAGAGGAATGACGTTATGGTAAAATGGGCAAACTGTAACATTCCTGAAAAGAATATTGAGTTTGGGTGTTCTAGGATCTCCGTTTCACCCGGAGCGATCCACATGCCAAAGTAGTTCTAGGCAAAGACCTCACTTACTGGCCATCAGATGAGCCACCTGTAAAGTGTAAAAAACACTCTGCAAGGGATTGATTTATTTTACTGTAGCTACAAAGCAGATGCTACCTTTCAAGCAGTTAGATAGATTGACACTTGCAGAGGGAGTTGTCAGGAACAGTTTAAATGAGGGTAGATTTATCAAAGCAGCTAAGGGGACGGCCCTGTCCCTTTTAGCATGGCTCAGTGCGCTCTTCTAATCACATGCAGTGCAAGTTGCACGCCCTCACATTCAGATCATTACAGGCAGATGCTTTATAGTTTTGATGACAAATCTCTTGCCCTTTGCAACTCTGTTAGGGTTCATTTTTGTACACCCGAGCATACAGAACTTGACAATAATATAAGCGATTAAATACTTGTTTTTCATTTGAAGTTGGCTTGCAAACTGTTTTTGATTGGTTTATGAAGAATTACTTTCTTTCTGAATGTATTTTCAGTTTAGTTTTGATAGACACAGTGGAAAGAATTTTAGCTAGATGTCAAAGTGTTGAAAAAGATCTGTAAACAAATTGGACTAAAATTAGTGATTTCTGTACCTACACTGAAAATTTTCAGAGAAGAAAATAATGACCTGATTTGAACTTCGTGTCTGAAATATAATCCTTCTGATAATTTTTTATTTAATTTATCTGTCGAGGCTTGGAGTAATGCAGTATCAGATTTTTTTTTCATCATAATGAAGTGGTTCTTTGACTTTTTTTGGAACAGATTTTTTTGGGGGCAATAAGCATGTACTCTGAGTAGTAATTGCTATACTTGAAAAGAAGTATGCCCTTCATCCCTTAAATTTGGTTTGGCTTAATCTGTCACCACACATTCTTAGCATCTGCACTTAAACATCAATTCATATTTCAGTTATATTTATTTTTTGCTCTTTTTGTTGCTCAGCAACATTTTGCTTTATGTGCCTTTTATTCTTAGGGGCATCTTTCTGCAGGATTGTTTTGTGCAATGACTTATTTCAACTTCTGTTAAAAGTAGTAGGTTTTTGTTCCACGTAAATAAAAAATATTTTGACTAATTGAAATTAGAAAAGTATTCAGTAACTGGACACTGAACATTTTAATGGCATGGCATAACTGGATGTACTAAAGATATTGTTATTACACTCGTATGTGCTTAGTATCGCACATATTAAGTTCTGTTATCACTTTGATCGTTAGGGTCTCCTTTCCATTGGAAACACTACCAAGTTCTCTTTATGTGTTTCATCGTCATTTTTACAGTCAGCCTATCAGTTTCTCAATAAGTCAGATCTCTTACAGTTTTTCTAAATAATTTAAGTGTTCACTTTATCTTCATCTCTTTCTGTTTAAGTAGTGATGTTACTTATAAATGCTAATAAAGTAGAGCTAGGGATTCTTATCTTGCAGAAAATACACAAGTGGGAGAAAACGTTATGGTCAGGACACTCACTTGGAAAATAGACAGTGATAAAGTCGCAGTGAAATTTTCATGTCATAATCTGAGTCCTGAGTTTCATTTCTATTTAAGAAAAATAGAAGCAAGCCTCAGAATCAACCTTAGTTTTATTCTTACATAGAAAAGTAGAATTATGAAAAACTCAGAAAGTGGAAGTCAAACACTTCACTGGACTGTTACTGCAATATGATGGAACGTGTGAGAGCTTTGATGGTACCTTCAGAGATGTTAGCACGGTTCGGAGTGAACTGGCAATTTTTTCTCTCTCTCCCTCTCTGTTTTTTTTTTGTGGACTACAGAACTCTTAACTGATTCTCTTAAGTACTATGACTGTAATTCCAGAGACTTAGCAGCAACTTCACAGTTTAGTGTGTATCAGTGATAGGTCTGATCAGTTTAGACCCTGAGCAAGATTTAAAACTGTTCCTTTCTCAGATGGGTATCAGCCCATTGTTGTCCATGATAAAAATTATAGTATAAATATAATATATTTAATCAGCTGAAGTTATTCCTGTGCATAATGACTTCTAGCTGAACTGTTCAGGGAAAAGAATGCTCAATAAAAAAATGAATATTATTGAAATATGAAAATTATTGAATTTGAAGATTTAGAGAGTAGAGATTTCTCTTAAGAATTTCTCTTATTCCCTCTCTCCATCTCAAAAAGAATCATATGATAAACTAAAGTCACACAAGAAAACAAATCAAGAAACATTGTCTAGTGAGCTGCACATGAATAGTTGAATGGAAAGACGTAGTGAAAAAAGTTACGTGAAAACAGAAGTTATTGTCTATTTTTTTTCAAAAAAAAAGATATTCTTTTCCGATGATGAGTCAGTGGCAAGCATGATCAGATTAAAACAGGCCAAAGTTGCACATAATCCCGTGAAATATTAAAAAGGAAAAGAGTGAGATCGGAGAAAATACTCATTTTACTCAGAGTATGGAAATATGCTTGTTTTATGTGTATTTTTTTTCTAGGAATCAAGAATGTTATAAAAAGAGTCTAAATATCCTGAAGAATTCCTAAAATATTTGAGTGTTTATACTTAAGTTCATGAGGGAATAAAAGCCTGTGGAGAAATAATTAATAGGAACATGAAGCACTTCAGGCATTTAAGAAACAGCTTAAGCTCCAGCTATCATATATTTTCAAAGATAATTTAGATGACAGTTACAAGTGAAAAGAAAAAAAAGCTGTTACTGGGGATTACTGGCAGTGAAGGGAGAGGTTTTGGCTTCATAAACATTTGACTGACTAGGTGACAACATTACTAGATTGTGTTGGATGGATATCACGTTGAAAAATTTTTTTTTTAGTGTGTTGTAAGCAAAGAAGCATTTAAATTAATACTCAGGTGCTTCAAATGTATGATGAAGTTGCTTTGGAATAAGCATTATAGAATAAAAAGGCAAAAAAGGTGGGAAAAATAAGAGTTACTGACTATAACTGAGTGGTTTGTAACACAAGCCTAGGATTATGATTCACATGGCTAAGCTGATATTTGTGAGTATAGATATCTATATTCTATTCCATTTAGAACAGGTAGAAACAGAAGATATAGGAGGGCAGTTCTTTGCCATCAGTTTGTAGTTTTGTAGAGGAAGAGATAATTCACAACGAGGGAGAAGAAAATCCGCCTTGCAAAGAGCAAGGTTCTGCACCGCACTGCCTAAGCTAGTCTGTTTTTGAAAGGTCTTACCAATGGTAAGATACAGGCACAGAGCCACACAGGCGCAGAAAGCAAGTTTGTGGTCGGAGCGCTTCGTATTTTACTGCATACAAGCTAATAGGTTATCTTAGATCCAGAAGCGCTAGGAAGAAGCAACACCTGCCTGTGGTGTGGATCAAGTTATCTGCGGCAGGGTCAACACCAATAGCCATCTGGAAGGAGTGACATGGAGGAATGACACCAGTCTAAATCTTCACCCAAGCTATAATTCCTCCAGACCTTAGCTAGCTTGAAGCACTGGAACTGCACTTGTTTGGCTAAGGAGCAACGCTGGCTCCCAGACGGCTCTGTGCAAGGACAGTTCCTTTACTCTGCAGTTTGCCTGCAGATAGTCTACCCGTGAGCTGGGTGTGACGTGTGGGCTCGATGTCCAGTGCTTAGTGTGTACCTGTGAACCTTGCACCTAATCACATAGCATTCTTCAGATGAAGTCCCCTCCTGTTTCTGAGCTCGAGAGGGGTGCTGCTCACTTAGTAAGCCACTATTTAGTGTTTTATTTTCTCATTGTTGGTGTAAGCTGTATCTTTAGCGTACATTGTGCAGATGTTTTTATAAAAATAATTCATATTTCCCAGTATTTTTTTTTTTATTTTTGCGAACATAGTGAATTTATTTTCAAACCCACCCTGTTTGATGACAGGATACAATTACTCTATTTTAAAAATGGGTATGAGAATCCCTGGCACATTAGAGTCTATGTTATTCAGTAATTGTGGATGCCTAGTTTAAAATGCCTGAAACCTAATTTTGCAGAAGCTCTATCTTCTACCATTTACAAGTGCGGAACACAGTTTATTCTGACTACAATGGCAATAGTCAGCACTTTTAAAGTAAAAAAGCAAGATGTGAAGTTGAGCACCCAGCAGATCAGGAACACATGTTAAATGGGCATTTTTGCAAAATTAGATTTAAGAGACTTTCCTAATGTCAAAAAAAACCATCTGTGGTAGAAAAATCTATGTCCCTGTAGACACTATAGACAATGCTGTGTTGCCCTGCACATGAGTTTTAGATTTTTTTCCTTGCAATTCTCAAGTTCATTCAAAAATATTCCCCTCGCAGTTTGGCCTTATATTCAACAGGTTCAGCATTCAGCAGTCTCTATTGCTACAGAATTATGACCTGACTTCAGAATAAGTCACATGCAGTGTGTTGAGGCAGAATTATTGATGTAAAAAACAGCATGGAGTTTATAGATCATGGAATCAAAGATGATGCGTACATAAGCATGTGCACTGAGATCACAAAGTCTTAACAATCTTAATGGATATTTCTTAACTTTTTAGTGCTTGACTTCTTTTAGTGCTCTTTTGATAAAATAAATATATATGTAGTTTCTTCTTTTTTTGAAAGAATGAAAAATTAGAAAATCCATCTTTCAGGCCAGATCAGGCTTGCAAGCCCCTAGTTAGATGGACGTGATCATGGGATTCAGTTTAGGCTTGGAGAAATGTGCTTTGCCACAGGATTTTACAAATGTTGCTACCTACTCCATGCAAGCTCAACTCTTAAAATCTGTCCCACTTTCATCTTGGCCTTAGCCTTTATTCCAGGCATCCCATGCTTCTTATACCACACTTGTAGCCTTTCACAGCCCTTAGTCTTACCCCGAAGGTGCACATTTCTTGGCTTTTCACTCAGTTGTTTCCATTCTTTAAACTTCTCCTCCCTGTATTCCTTGTCTAGCCTGCATTAGTTCAGTCCTGTTTTCTATCTTCCTGTTTAAGTTAATTTTTTTTTTTAATTTCCTCTCAGTTGCTTATTTGCATTTCTTGCCTTTAAAAGTTCCATTTTTTTCTCCTAAGAGTCAGGGCCTTCTTTCTTAGGATTCTTCCATTGGAGATATATATTTGACATAGGAATTCCAGCCCAAATAAAGCAGCTGTGGTGATAAGCAAAGGAAAACATGGCTTTGCAATGGGGAGTAGAGGTGAAGCTTAGTAATAGGCAGTGTTGCTAGACATCCTCTAAATTTACCATTAAGAAAGATGAAAAGCCAGACAGAGAAAGAACACGTGTGGATCTGTTTTTTACTGATTTGCAGTAACTTTATAACATTGTTTGTACAGGAGTCCATGATTCATTTAATTCAGCATGGTAGGATGAACAAATTCATGGAGTGCATTAGTGCATGAACAGTACACTCAAAGAACAAGATAGATATATATATATATATATATATATATATATATAAAACAAGCTGATGATTATAGTAGATGGGGGAAATACTGTAATCTAGTAGTATGGAAAAAATTTGGGATATCCTAAAGTATTTCTAAGGTGTTTTTAAGTTTTTTAAGGTTTACTCTGGCAGTAGCATGTTCCAATGTAGAAGCAGTTTCAGAATAGCAGTGCATGGATCACTTTTGGAAACTAGACATGCCTGAGAAAGGTAAGTTCTCTGAGTTCTTAACTGGTAAATAAAGGAGGAAAACTGTGTAAATTTTGTCTAAGAAGATATGGAAATTATACATTACATGATAAAGTATTTTGTTATAAAAATGACATGTGTTATTAAGGTTATTAGCTAGCAAAATCATATCTGAATTTTTTTTTTTTAATTGAAAGCTATGGAGAATTGGAACAATATTGTTTAAATAATGTTTATAGCAGAAAAAGCATGATGCTAAAGATGGCTTTCAGTAAATCCAATATCATGTTTTTCTATAATTTTATTCTGAATATGAAGAAAAGAAATCATTAATTATCTAGAACCTGAACAGAAAACATTAGTGATGCATGAATCATAATTTATGAAAAAAATTTAGTTCAATTTTAAAATAGCATTATAAAATTGGATAATGAAGAGACTTTGGGGTAGGTTACATTTTTATTTTAATTATATAATTGGATTTAAGTAAACCAAATGATACTATGATTCTTAAAACTTTAATTAGGAAAAAATACATTAGCTTGAATATGAATGATGTAATGGATTAAAGTTTTAATGGACGAGAGACTGTAAAAACAGATGCTGATAATGATAGCTTAGAGTACCAGTTTTTAAGGTTAGTAACTAGAGGGTTACTTTAATTCTAAAAGAAAGTTATCTGTTTAAATGTGTCTGAATCTCAATGTAATCTCAAGAAGGTCTGGTATAAAAGCTGTCCAGTTCCTCCAACCTCTTTGTTGGCTTTTTGGAGGAGGAAATCAAAAATGGTATTAATCAAGTTTCACAGAATCACAGATTCACAGAATGGTTGAGGTTGGAAGGGACCTGTAGAAATCATCTAGCCCAACCTTCCTGCTCCAGCAGGGACAGCTATGCAGAAAAAAACAAAATACTTACAGGACAGGATTTGACCATGGTAAAACCTTGATTAAACTACAGGAATGGGTAAAAATCAATAAAACACTTTGATAATTAAACAATATTTCTAAGAATGTAGTTATAATGATAAAGACAGACTACAGCAAGAGTACTGAATAGGCAGACATTAGTAAGATATCGGGTATTTAGCTCCTCCATGTAGTTCCTTCTGTTCAGGCTATTAAAAGAACTGAGAGATATCAAGAAAGCTCTTGGTTCCTACACTCTCTACCAACATATCATAGAAATACTTCCAGCCTCGAATATTTTACAATACAAAGACAGAGGCAAATAGAAGGTGTGGAAAAAGGTAATCTCAATAGATCAAACAGGTTATCTCAATATTTTCTTCTACAAAAGGAAAGTGAGTCAGAATTGGGTTGTTTTTCCTTGTTTCTTTTAATATAGACAAACGATTCTGGTCTTTTTTACTCTAGAGTTCTTCAGCTGTCTACACGTAGATAGTCAGTTTCTTCCAACTTCAGCTTGTCAACTTTCAGTCTTACATTCTTTTTCCAGCACTCCCACAGGAGTTGTTGCAACTTCGTGTCTGTTTTCCTCTGCTTTGATGTATGTAACAAAAAAAGGTATCACTTACGCACTTGGTGCCAGGGAGACCATATAGTACCTGGTTCCTTTTGTATTGGGATACCCTGGGGAATTCTTGTCTGGCAGCACCTGCCGTTCATTAGCTGGGGCAAAATCTGTTATGTAGCTATATGGCTTATCTAGCAAACTATACTCGGATGCATTTCTGCCATCTCTGATTGATAATGAACGTTTTCTGACTTACATGGTGTATTAAGGCCAGCATTTAAACTCTTCAGTACTTTGTTAAACAATGTGAGGTCAAAGCAGATCCTTCTCAGTTTACTGAAAGTTTTCTGATGGTGCACTGCTGATTTAACCTGTACTACTTCCATGTGATAAACTGATGCGTTGAATCTACACGTTTGCTATTTTATTTTCAGGAGTTTTATTTAATATGCTAATTTTAATATGCCTTTCACTATTACTATAGGCATACCTAACATGTTTGTTTATAGCTTAAACTGGACCTTTAGGTGCCTGTATTTTGACTTATATCCTTATAATTAATACTGAGTGTGTGACAACTGCTCTCTCTACCCTTCTGCACTGAAAATGTGATTTGCAGTGAATCTGCAAAACAATCTTCAGCTGGAGCTGTTCAAAATTAAATCTGAGACCTGAAATGCTTCTGTGAACATCAAGAAACATAATTCTCACTTCCAGTACCTGATCAGGGCTATTGAAGTCAGCAGGATTTTAAATGCATCATCAGTGTCTTTTGTGGACCTTCTGAGAAGAGTATTGCAGTTAAACAGTTGGAATTGTCCCATCATGTCTGAGTTCTATATTAGTTTATTCCACGTCAGGAGTAGTGGATTAGTGGATTTTTTTTCAGGTGTTTGTGAATATGACTAGTGAAATCCAGGATTTAAAAATTCACAGACAGTGTAATAGTGAATTAGAAGTGACAAGCAGTAGTGTGAGTGAAACATCATACAGTTGACTGACACCAGATTAATCAAACCCACTGAGGCTTAATTAAAATAGATCTAGCATTACCCTCCCCAAATGTCTTCCATGCAGGCACGTTTGCCTTCCAAAGTGATTTTGTGATAGTTGTGGCCAAAGTAAAGCATAGGTTTTCATGCATTCTTTGTTAGAGATAATATTTTATAAGAACTTCAGAAAACAGTTCATTATGTAATTATCATTAATTTCTTCTAAATTAATAGGTCAGCTATTGAAATATTACTGTTTAGGTATACATTTTAATAAGTCTTGAACAGGTCCTTTAAGGATAATAATTGTGGTTAATGTTTGCCTTCCAGTTTGTGTTTGAGCTGTTAATATCATATCAAGTCTTATTATCAAATTGTTGTGTATTTATCCTGAACTTTTGCCATAAAGCACTTCTTTTTAATTGAAGTGTTTTCAGTTTAACTTCCATTTCAGCCAGTGTTTAGCAAGAAAGTGAAAATTAGGCAATACTTGTTTACAAATAGAAATGTTAGTTCATTGGCACCTGCAAAATTCAGTATAAGTCAGGAAAGCAAGAACTTAATTAAACCCGGACAGAGTTCATATTTCTGTAGGCTTTCAGATTCACAGAACTTAGTATATACATAAGCATCTAGAAAATGGAGGCTTATATTAAAATTGATTTGTTTTGGGGAGCAATAAATTAGGAGGAAGGGATTACAGCTGGAAAGTATAAAAACACCAAAGTATCTTCATTAATAGTGTAAGTGCTCTTCAGTTACCGGTATATATGGTATGAGATAGTAGAAGCAAGATGTATTCGGTAAGGCTGAATGTGTGTGTGTGGCTCACTTGGCAGTGGTTTTACCCCATCTTCTGCAAATGATTTTAATTTAGAAAGATACCATTTTCTCAAGGCTATTAAATTTAGAACGGAATAGTAGGGACAGCTGGCTTCAGGATAATTGGTAAATATGAACTCCGACAGCCTGGGCTGAGAGCATTGAGAATATCTGTTGCTTTAACCCTTTAATCTCAAAGGACAAGTGCCTCAGTCTGAAGAATTCTAAGTTGATACTTTTTTTCGCTCCTATATCACCATGGCATAATCTGACGCTTATCTTACTGAAAGTTGTCTGCTGCTTCGCTAATTTCTCTTCCCAACAGAAATCAGCACAGCAAAATGTGATTCCCCATTCACTTTTTCCTGTTAATGTCGTAAGCAGCCTATTTAATGCTGGCATATTCTGGGTTCTGTGACTGTTCTGCTCTCCTCATCTGTCTGGCTCTGCGTCCTCTCCAAACGTGCGGCCTTTGCTACTTCCTGCTAGAAAGACCCGCAGCAATGGGAACTGGAATTAGGCTCTTTTTGGATCTGGGAGGATTTCAGATCATATGGAGTGAGGGACAATATCTATTTTCTCCTTTCTGATATGTAGTAATTTGTTAGTCTTAAATTCTAGAAACAAATCCATCACGAGTATGGTGCATTTCAGGAATATCTTTCAGGAGTTTAGGCAGTATATATGCAAAGTTGAGATGATCTTATTTTCTTTTTGCATGACTTCTTAGATTTAAAAAAATGGCTATTTTACTACAAACTGTGTTTTGGTTATTTTTGCATGTTTGTTTCAATTAAACTGTCTCTCATTGAGAACACAAGCCATTTTCAATGTCTCTGACAGTTTTTAGCCTATGTTCAGAGATTCCATGCAGGCTTTCTTATAGACACTACTCATAGTTACTCAGAGAAGATCCTTGCCCTTTATGCTTGAAATGTTCTGTTGCAAAGATGATGTCAAACTGTCAAATGATGTAATATTCTCACGATTGTTTCGGTATTTTCTGTAGATTAAACCAATGATAACATATAGAGGCACTCAGTGGTTAAGGGAGTAGAGGCTAGGATGTTTTTTTCCCATATGAATGTGCCAGTCCCTCTCTTCAAGGGTTTGCCACCGTCACTGAGCACCTTTGAAAGGAAAGTCAGCTTTTCTCACTTCTTTCATAAAAGGAGGTGACTGCTTATAATCACTGAACTATGGATCTTAAATAAAGGTGGCTATACTTATCCTTGAAACAGGAGTGGTTTTCAGAAATAGATGCACCTTCAGTGTTTCTCTTTGACTTGTTTCAGGCACCTGCACACTGGGTATTCTTGTTTTAGATGATACTCTGACGAAGTGTTAGCTGATGTGCCTGACTGTGCCTTTTGTGGATAGGTACCGTAGCTATTTAACTCAAAGGTTCTGAATTGCCTTCTGGGGAGCCAGATATTTAAAAGCCATGTGATGCCTGTTTTGCATGCACTAACCTTTTCATAATTCAATATGCAGTAGCAAAACTGCATTTAAAGTGAATGAACAAGAACTTCAGGTCACGAGAACCCGAATACAAAGCACATAACAAAGAAGCCTTCCAGCTTCAGACAGATAGTATTTGCTCACAGTGTGATATACTCTCCTTTTCAGAAGAGATTTGTGAAAATAAAAGGGCTTTGTAACACTGAACTGAAGACTTAACACCTAGGCTCCCATCTAAGGAAGCAAGATCAAGAACTGAAAACCAATTAATGGAAGCACTACCATGTACAGAAAAAAAATGAATGTAAAATGGTGTGTAATAAATTAAGAAGAGAAGCAAAATATGGACATTTCTATCCATTCACCTTTTTATAAAAAGTATGGAAAAAAGATCAAAAGCAATGCTACAATCATAAAATATCTACTAAAAGTGTGTTAAAAATTACAATATTGTGAAGAAAAAACAAGACTTTTCAAAATGATTTTAAAGCTGGAAATGAAAGAGGATGACCAATTATCCACTATCCATTGGAACAAGAACTTTCTAGTGGTTGACCTTTTAAAGCTAATAGATTTTTTAAAGGTAATAGGAATAGGTAACTTGGAAAAATCTTAAGAATAGCTTGCGAAGATGTATAACACAGCCTTTAAAACTGGAAATTAGGGAAGTTCTGGAATGGTTCTAACATTAATATTTAGAAAAGATCAGCAAATTTACCATGGGGAATTAAGTCCAGCTAGCATGACAACTATGACTGACAAGTAATAAATTATTACTGGCAGTAATAAATAATAATCAAGAAATAATAGTAGTGATAGTGCTGGTATGGAAAATAGACCTTGTTATACCTGATTTATCTCTAATAAGATTCACAGATTCGCTGATTAAAGTAAATATGTGGTAGCATGTACTCTAGTTCATTTAGTAGCATTTGATAATGTGACTGATCGCTTCTGATAATGTGACCGAAAACAAACATCACGGCAGTGATGAGAGAGAGAGAGAGAGCTCACCAGGTGCAAAGAGGAATGGTTGCCAGACAGAACTCAAAATGTCATTGCCAGAGGATTCCTCATCATATCCGGTAAAATTATTTGAGTAGGTCAAACAAATTAATTTTTTCTCTTAGTAACAACTGAAAGTAACAATGGCGATGGTTTGAATGAGAATATGTACGATCCTTTTGATTTCCTTTATCCTGGAAAGATAGTCATTTTTAAAAGAAACTTTACCCTTTCACTTATCCTCATTTTGTATTTTTTCAAATTAACTTCAGAAAATAATAAAAATAAAAGGAATAAAAATAGAACCAAACACTATTAGAAAGACTGATACTGTATATCTGCTTCGAGAACTGTTGTTCTTATGTAGCCTGAATTATTGATATAGTAAGTTAGCTCATTCAACTTCAAAATTTGTGTTTTGATATGATAGTTACTAAATATTGCAGCAAAAAATAGTTTAAAACCTTTGTATTGCTGTCTTTTCTATGCTGAAATATTGGTCTTGTTTTCTGCAGTAATGAAAGTGACTTTTGTTTTTTTCCTATTCATTCAAAGCTTGGTTCTGTGCAGTAAGCCCTGGAATGGGCTGCTTTCTAAGAATAAAATACAGATAGTCTTCTAGAAAATGTAAAGCTTTACTCAGAGATTTCAGAAATATGATTTCTTCTTGATATAGCTCGATGTCTGGGATTGGTAATCCATTTCATAGAAGCATAATGCCTCTATTGGCCTTGGGAGTAAGTGAATAGTTGTACTCTATCCATATTCTCCTGTTTTACAAAATCCTCCACATTGTGCGGAGACACAATCTGAAAGATTATTCTCCATTTGTAGATAGATGTATGTTTTTGCTAAGAACAGTGACTATGTATAAAATTGTTTAAAATAAGATTGGATTATGCAGTGTGTCAAGAGAGATTTAAGTTCTAACTCTGGATTATATGTGTATAGCCTGTTCTTTTATTTTTAATTGAGGTCCATGGGATGGAATATAAGTTTAGAACTATATACTACCTTTAATTCACAATGAACCATATCACTAGAAAGTGTGAACAAAGAAATGCTAATAAAGTAGTAGACTTCTGTATGCTACTTAACTTCTGACTATTAGTACATTTTAATCTTGTGGTTGACTTATACTGTGTATAACTGAGTAGGACCATAGCCATTTTTTTTCTCTTTTTTCCCTTTTTGACTTTTGTATCATTATTCTTCTGTTGTTAGCATCCTTTTCCCTTCTCTTTTCTGTCTATACATTCCCCTCTGCATCAACACCCAATCGCATCTGAGAGAGCTTCGCTTCTATCTCATTCTTTTCCCATTCCTTAAGAACTTGAAGACATTCTTCTTAAATTTTGCTCTCTGCTCAACTTCTGTGCACATATGTCCAAGAAGAAGATGAAATCAGGACTCTTTGACCAGTGGTATCTTCAATTCATGGCATCTACCTTGTTAAAGGTGTTTTTTTTTTTTTTTTTTCATGCCCATAATGATGGCATTGGCTGGCAGAGGTTGATTATGAGAATTTCTGATTTCCTTATTCCCTTTTCCTGTCTTTGATTTAGCTATTTTTAATACACAGTATTAATTATTTTTTATAGCTGTTTTAGTTTTTACCCATTCAGTACTTTGTTTGTCAAAGCTCAAGGAAATCGGAGAACTCTAAAAACTTCAGCACTCTCCCTCTATTAGATCCCTTTCTTTGGACACAAGTAGTTATATATCCCCTATGAATTCTTTGCCATCTGTGAAGAAGAAGAAGAGTTTTTAGGAACAAATTTTCAATAGGCATCTTCTCCTGTCAGATACTCTGAGTTGATCCTGCATGTGGAAGATGCTTGACACAAGTGATAACCCAGTCAGTTTTAATGCAAACATGTATTGTCACCATTCTCATCTGCACCCCGAGGAGAGGTAGGATATCTTCAAATTCTAATTATTGGTAACAGAAATGTTAATGCAGAAGTTTTTCAGGAAATGATTATAATAAAACTGATTCCCTAGGTTAGACTGACTATGAATGAAGACTTGTCTCATTAGTTACAAAGCTCACAGTCTAAAGACTATCAGCACAAGCGAAATGCCGTGTCAAAGAGAGTTTAAATCTCTGTAATGCTGCGTTTTAGTTCAGGAAGTCATTATTCTGTTTCACCTTTCCAGGAATATACTATCCTGTACTATCCTGTGCTGCAAACTTTTTTGGGGCGTTTGGCATGAGGGAACACACTGCAGAATATGGATCGCTTGTGGTTTTGTGCACAGCCAAAGTGTCAACAATATTTGAAGCATAAACATTATGTCTATGTGGTTAATAAACTTAGACTGCCATTTCTCTTTTTTTGGAAATATTCTCTGTTCTTCAGAATTGTGTTTAGAATAGGGGGTCTGTCCTTACATTGGTTGTCCTGGTGCTGGACATCACTGGCATTGGTTAAAACATCTACTTACTTGTCCTGACCCTTCCCATTTTTGCTTTGGATGAGTGTGGCTAAAAATACCGATTCTCTTTTGTTGTACTGGAAAGCAGTAGGGACCCAGCTACTTTCAAATCTAGAAGAGAACAGAGGTCCATTTTCAACATCAAGAAGAAGTCAAAAGATAAAATTTGATGCTATTCTATGTTTGTTTCAATGAGTGTGGTTTGTGTCTCAGTTTGTAAGATTTTTATTTCCACAGTGTGATTTATATGTCTGGGAAGTATTTTACATTATGTGCCCGGACCACTGCAGTTTGGTCTCTTCATAACTTTTGAGTGTCCTCAGTGATGGTGTCTGATTCTCAGAGGCTGTGCATGGCCTTTCTATTCTCACTATGAGGATTAGCTGGGGAAAGGTAGTTCTCTTGAATGAGTATTACATTTTCATTTGTATTTCCTCTAGTCTGTTGGACTAAAGGTGGTTATGCAAAAATCTCATTAATCCATGGTCACAATTTAAGGTTACATTCCTCACAATTTCTAAAAGTGAGAAACATCTAACACCTTCTGAAACTTCTGTCAGGCTGTGCTGGACTACATAGTGCCTTTTACTTTAATGACCTTTCCTATCAGAACATACAGGCACAGCTGATTATGGCTCTGAAAAGCACTGCGAGTCTATGCAGGCTATAATTTCACGTATAAATTTTAAATTTTCCATAGTGTTGGCAAGATTCCTTTCCTGTATTGAAAGAGCTGCTCCTTCCAAAATCCTGTCCGTGCCTCTGTATGCTCCTGGACATGCCACTCAGCCTTGGAGCAAAGAATCTCTGCTCATCGTGGACCAGAGGATGACTCATATATTTACAAATGCATATTCTTCAAAGAATATGCAAATTTCTTTACCACATCAAAAGATGCAGGAACTTGTCACAGTGTGATACATGAACAAGACTGGAATTCTTTCTGCTGTGCTAGGAGCTGGTTAAGCTTTCAGATTAGGGTGTCCAGTGTCAGCTTTACCCTATGAATTCCTAGAAGCTCTGAATACACTAACAGCAAATTTGACCTATTTTAGGCATGTGGGTGGTGAGTGGGAGTTTTAGGATAACATTCTAAAATTTAATTTTATGACCTGAGGCTCCCAGAGCTGATCTTTTTATCTTAGAAATCAATAGAAAGTGTCAGCTGCTCTGGTTCTAGTGTGGTCCCTGCAATTTTTCCCTCCATTCTTTATTTCTTCTCAGATTAAATTCCCTAGTATATGCTTTTCTGTTTATTGCCTTTTCTTCCAGGAAGTTTCAAAGAAATATGACAAGATGGAAATTGTCATATTGGAAATTACAATTGGCTCAACTAGAGCAGTCCAAGTTCCAGGGCTTCCTTCTTCATTGGTGCGGATATCCTTCCCACTTTCATCCTGTTCTCACAATATACAGTCTTGTCCTTGCTTATGGAGAGACAATCTAATTAATTGTAGGAAATAATATTTCTGATAAATAGGCCAAATTTCAAATGTATAACTAGGTCCCTCTCACCTAATATGGTTTTTTTTCACCCTGACTGGAAATTTTGAAGTGAAAAGTAGGCTTTATCTGGCCTAGATATCATCTCTTTTCCTAGCGCTGGATTTTTTTTTTTTTTTTTTTTTTTCCACATTTAGTCAGTTCTGGGATCCTCCCATCCAGTTTGGATGGGAGATATTTTTCCAAGACATCCTGTTCCTCTGTAGAACTTTGGGTATTTTCCTTGTGAAGTTTTCAGGTCTATGTCTACCTGGTCTTTTCTAAACCATTTGGGAATTTGAGAAAGATTTTTTTTTTTAGTTAGTTAGTTAGTGTTAGGTTAGTGGTTAGTGTTCTGCTAAGAAGTGGAGCACTTTCCTGTCACTTTAGCCATTAACAACCTTGATATAGGGCCATTCTTTGAGGCCGCTGTAGATTCCTTTCTTTGCTTGGGATTTATAGACCTTCTTGCAGGTAGACTGTGTGATTAGGAATGTACAATTAAACACTTCCCACAGTATGAATGTGCATGTGAAGGAGAAAGGAAGTTGACTTAAAATAACGGCACGTTTTGGGGGATATTCAGACATACATCTTTTCCTCCTGTTATCCTCTCACTAGGGTTGGCAAAGGACACTGTGGGTCACCGTTCCACCCTTTTATGCCCTCTCTGTGCTCAAAGGCATGGAGGACATACATGAGCAGTGGCCAGATACTTATCAGAACCAAACCCTAAACAGTGCTGCTCTTGCATCCTCTAAGGTGAGAAATACTGGTGTTGGGAGACTGGCTTCTGCCCAAACTATGACAAGAATGTGAGGTCATATCTAACATTTCTGGATATTGGAATTAGATAAGACTGAATTGTTTGAATGGTCTAACATGGATTAATCACCAGTCACAGTTCAAGAATTAGTATGGGCCTAGGACTCTTCCAGTTGACAGTTTTCATGAATCTATGCTGTTTTGGAAGGTTTTAATGGTATAGATGTGGAATTTTTTATGCCAGTATGGGGTCTGTTGCAGAGAGTAATGCTGAACATGTTTAATTTACTCTTGCTCATGCAGCCTGCATTCGTGGACAATTCAAACTCAAGTGTTAAGGGAACTGACATGGCATTCAGAGCCTGGCATATTGGAGGGTCCTAACCTATGTACAAAAATTTGGGGGAGGTGAGCAAACCCAGATGGTTCTAATGATCCAGATTATACTTTAAATTCATGTCAAGTTATGTAAACCTTCTAGACTCCAGATTGTCTTCTGACATTTTATAAGTCAAGATGTGTGATGAGGCTGACATCGTTCTCTCTCTGTTACACTGAGCCCAAGCGCGCGTAATTCTAGCACCTAAGAATGGTTGTCTGGAAGGCTTGTTAAGGCTTTTAGATTGATGAGAGTGACTGGGGATAAATGAAAGCGTGCTAGAGAAATACATTCTGTTTATGAATTTAACCAATATTAGCTCTAAATCAAGATTTTCATAACCGTGGTGGCTACAACTTTATTATTGAAAGCAAAGATTAAATTGTGCAGAGTTTATAAACATCTAACTGGTCACACAAATGCATCAGCCACACTTCATCTCCTCAGAGATTTCTCAGATTTTTTGCTTAATTAGTGTTCTCTCTTCTGTTGAGCATATGTTGGGAGATGTCCAGGTAAGGAGAAAAAGATAATAGGATTTCAGACTCTCTGAGATGCTTCTTTATTACACAAATTAACTCTAGATTTCTTGACTACATACAGTGTACATTGCTTTTGTTAGATTCAGAGGACCCCTACTTTCATGTCACCTAGCATAGACGTTAGCTGTTTGGTCCAGCAGCTACATAATGATAAAGTCTCAAAGCTTGGAAGCAAAGCCTGTTATTTCAGTGGCAGGTAACAAGAAAAGTAATTAGGAAGTTTTATTCTTTAGATGAGATCGGCAAGTTATTTGATTGAAGACAGAAGAAGAAAGAAGACAATCTTTTAATTTACTCTTTAGAGAATCAGATGGCAAAAAATATCATAGACAATCCTGAAATTAATCTGTCAGCCTAAAGAAGGCCCTTATTTTAGTAGTGCTAACCTTTCCTATGGAAAGGAATGGAAGAGAAGTTCTTAAATTGAGATCCCAAGCAATTTTATGAAGCATCAACTTCAAGCCAAGCTTATATCTCATCTAAATATATACTTGTACTCACGATTTTATTTTTGCCCTTTGAAGACAGTGGTATGTACTCTGTCAAACAAGATCAATTTAAAGTTATATAAAGGGGTAGAACCAGGCTTTTAACCTGTCCCATCCAGTTCCTTATCTTCTGGCCATTTTTCACCACTGCATTTGTAATATTCATCTTGACATATAAAAAAGCCTCCAAAGCTGTTTCGAAATCATTTTATATCCTGAATTTGATAAAAAAAATTTTGTCTCCAACATGATGGAATTGTTCTGTCAACTAGGAAAAAAAAATATTTCACTATCATGGGAATCTATTGCTGCACTGATTATAGAGCTGTATTTTGTTTTTTAAAGGATTGGAAATTTTGCTTATGGTTTTGTCTGGCATAGATTGACTATTAAAAATTTCCACAATAAACTGTCCAGAACTGAATGTTTCTGTTCTCAAGGATAAATTAACCTCTCAACTTTCTGAGAATTTTTTCCATTTGTCCATTCAGATTACTCTGGAAGGGCATGATAGGAGTCTATACACAATTATTTGGATAATAGTGGCAATACTCTATGTTAGTAATGTATCCTGTCACTTCTCTGGTATCAGTATTAGTACTGCTGCAGTACTGCTCTGTTTTTTTTTTTTTTTTTTTTTTTTTTTTTTTTTCTCCAAATCATGACTTTGAACATAGATATTTCATATGAATTTAGGACAAGTTCTTGTGCCTTTTAAGATGCCCTGTTCCTTCACATCATTTTGTACTCTCTTTCATTTATCTTCTAGAAAATCCAGAAGGGATTTGAATGACTGGATGATTTTAATGGTTACTATTATGTAGCTTTCAGAGAATCCAGCTCATATGTATATCACATTCATATCTGTATATGACAGGTCTACCATCCTCATTTCCTGGAAAGTTACACCTTTCTAGTGGTTTTGCAAACAATAATCCCTTCCTCTGTGAAAATAATCAAAGGTTAATGAATTTACATACAATAACACAACAAATATGATTTATACACATAATAAAGGAAATTAAAGCATAATCTGCTATCCCACAGGAGCATTCCATAACCTTTTGTTTAGTGTATCACTTTTTAAATTACAGACTAGTCTGTCCATATGTGTTATGTTTAGTGTAGTTCCTAAAACATTTGGTCGCAGATTACTAGGATTAGTAGGATTACTGTTACTAGGAGCATTCTTGGAATTAAATTCAAATGAAAAAATTGTAGTAATAATAATTTTTTCATGACTATTGCGTGTCTTGTGGTGCTAATGGTAGACGATAGAGAGGGAGTTGTGACGAACTGTTTTGCATTTCTCAAAGTCCATGATATTGGGAGAAATATTTGCATCCAAATTAGGGTTTTCCAAATATCTCTTACCAGAGAGGCAGTTCAAGAAGAATACTAAATTATCTGTGCAATGGCCAACTCCTGTAATACATTTCATATAAAGATAGCTGCCAAAACAGATTTTGTGGATTATCCTACCAGTTCTGTTTTAAGAGTAGAAAGATGATTAGTCATTTAACTTCCTATAAATAATTTTTTTTTTCTAAATTTAGTATTTGTCCTTTAAGATTGCAGGTAAATTCATGATCCATGAGTCTGCAATTGAACTAAGCACTTGAAATACTTGTGGATTAGATGACTGTTTTACTTTCCAGAAAACATGCCTTATCAGAACTTTCTGAAGTTAGCATATCATAGTTTTTGTATAGCACAAAAGTATGATGTGTTACATTTAAAATTAAGTAAGTGGGTTTTTCTTCTTAATCTGTTCGCATGCTTATTCTACATCAGCCAGATCTTCCTTTGTAGTAGAAGCCTCTGTGTCATTTAAACCTCTTAGTCTTGGATTTCATTCCTTCATTTGATAAGGGTTTTAATAAAAAGAAACAATAGCTCATAATGGATTTGAACAGGGAATTCTAACATAAACAGACTGCAGATTTAGTGAAGCATTTTACTGTAATTACATTTTGCTTTTTAAGCTATGTATCATAAATGATTTTGTTCTCTACAAGGTATTGTGTAGTATGATTTTTTTTTTTTATGAGTGATCCAAGTGATTAGAAGAATAGCCTATATAATGTTTTGCTGATGATGTTGTGCTTATGACCTTTTTAATTATTTCAGTTACAGTGTTAATGAAATTTTAGAATGGTGATATTTTTGTTTGATGTCCACATACTTTTGAAGACATTTATGATACCTAAAATTGTGAAACCTTAGCCTACCCAGTTGAAGTATCCTTTTTGTCTTTCAAAAGTAATTTTATGCTTATATAGTCATCCTGGTTATCATCATAGCAATGCTTTAGATGCTCCTGAGGTAATTCTGACCTCTGTTGGCAAAGCAAGGCAAATGAAATGCATGCTCAGCACACTTCTGATGGGTATTATTTCAGACATAAGATGTTGCTGAGAGAAGAAATGAAGAGATTCATTCTCCATTTTACTCTTGGAAAGCTGTTTTTGTTCAACCCTTTTGATAAGCTTGAGTGTAGGATAGAGAATTTATGCCCAATTGTCTTTAGTTGATGACATTTCCTGATTTAGTAATTTTTGCCCTGGAAAACATAGGTTCATCCCATATCTTTGAAATCCAGATTTTATCTGTAATATCTGTAAAGATACATTATAATATTTGTATCTCTAAAAGATCAGATAAATACAAAGATTCTGTTTTTGGTTATGTATAGCCATCACTCTGTAACACAGTGGTTAAACCTGTTAGAAAACATGGTCAGTGCTTTGGTTTTGCTCAGTCAATAGGTAATTTCACACTGTTTAGTTTTCTTATTTAATATGTTAATCATATTAAAAGAGCTAAAGAAAATACTAAATTATAATATGTAAATGGTATGCAATATTTTATAAGTGTCATCTGAATAAGCATCAGATTTTTTTCTGTGCACTATATATCATATGTTTGTCACATATGTCAATCCATCTTTATCATTCAGATATCTGACTTAGGTTTGTTTTTATTTTTCCCCTTGTTAGCAAAGTTGCTACAACATTAATGACAAGAGCGAGTGTAAGCACCTCTATTTTGAAACCCCTATATACTATATTTCAGTGCTTATAGAGTCATGTAAGTGTATCTCATAATCACAAGACATGGAAGGTCTTTCAAAATCATTCAGAAAAAACACCTCCATTGCTTAAAGAGTAGTTGTTTATATATCTGTAATAAAGAGTAGCTGTCTCAGAGGAATTGAAAGAACCCAATATTTGTTTATAAATGGTGTTACAAAGTGTATATATATTACATTTTATATGTGTCCTTAATATAGATATAATTTGATTGCTTTTCTTCTTCTATTCTATGGCCTAATACTACCTAACACAATGGAGTCCTGTTTCTGACTGATCTTCAGTGATGTGGAGATTTTCTGCAAAATCTATAGGTCTGATTCATAAGATATGTGGAACCCTCCTACCTCAGATATATAGGGAGTCCAAACTCATGAAATACACAGTGTCAAGTTGTCCTGCATAGGAACTGTTTTTCTGATGCTCTGACTTTCAGTACTGGCCACGGCATCCTTGCAGATTGTCTGTGTGAAGTTTGGACTGCATAAGATCGTACCTGAAGATGTCATTGACAACAGTTTTAAAACATGGTTCAGACCGCTGAAATACGAATGATCCTTCTTGTTAAAGGTATTGACTGTTGGTCTGGCTTTGGACTGGGCATTTTTGTAATTTAATTAATAGCCATTCCAACAGTGTGTTTGTGTGGTGTGATGCAAAAGGGGAGTTAACATTTTCCACTCTCTGGATGACTGGAGTCTCAAGGACAGAAGTCTGGAATAGATCCAAACATCTGTCTGACTCATCAAAGACAAGCTGGAGCTACCAAGTTCACCTGTGAACTAAGCAAAATCCCAGCTCGTCCCTGCGGACAGCTGGAATACAAAGCACCCTTGCTGTCATAGCTGCTGAGAGCTTCCCCCCTGTAACCATTCAAGGCAGATTGGTCTTGGCTGTAAGGACAAGGCGCAGCTAGCTGGTGTTAGTCAGGAACGTGTTGCACGAGGAGTGCAAGACAGTCACAGTCTTATGCAATGTACCCAGCCAGTGCGCTTCCCGATGAGGAGTCTGTTAAGGATGTTGAAACTGGTTCATGCGTTTTTTCTTTAGGTTCTCACTGTTTAGTTTCATTATCTGAAGTCTTTCCTTGACTAGCTAGATTCTTTCCCAGCTTGGATGTAGCTGAATTTGCATGTGCTTGTACATGCACGGACTGTCTAACCTGCACATTCCTACAACACACTTCATCATAGTGGTGTCAGCCACACAAGACCACGTATTTCTCTAATATGTTCAGAGTAGGCTAAAAAGCAAAGTACTTTCTTCAGCTTCTGTAAAGGCCTACTCCACATTTTACAGTGCAACAAGTTGCATTGCAACATTTAATCTTTGTTCAGGTATACAGAGCAGAATCCTACTGACCAGTTATATACTGAAAGCAGTTTTTGCCTTGCCTCATTAAATTTCTCTTTTCAGGAAGAATGGCAGCTCTGATTGATTTTAAAGTGTATCAGCTGAGCAAAACTTTGCCAGTTTCAACAGACTGTCTAGTCTATGTAAAAAGCTATTTCTTCTTTTGAGGTGGCAACATAAAGACAACTTGAATCCCTTAGTATATGGAATGCTTCATGAAGCACATCTTTGTATCTTTCTTTTTTTTTCACATAGAAAAGATTCCATTTTTGGTCTTTTAAAATCCTGATGCATCCTCACATATATGTTTTTTTTTTTTTTTTTTTTTTAATGCTCTCTGCCATCTGACCAAATACTGTGCTGGCCTGTTATTTTTTGAGTAGTCACACTCAGGCTGCCCTCACGTATGGGTTCTATAGTATGTTGCCTCAAAAATTCCTTTAGAGGCAGTTCTAAAGTCCTGTTTCTATCAGAATATGCTTTTATAAGCTCTTGTCTATTTCCTCCAACCACAATCCTTCTGTTGCCTGCCTGAAGGTTATTCAAATGACAAGGCTTGTCAGGGTTGCATTGACTCTGTAGGACTCGTCATGGCTAGGGTTATTCTGGGCCTTTCTAGAAGGCTGTACAGCTGCCTCTCCTCAGGCACACACCAAACTTCTGTCACTTATATCAGCCTTTTCCAGTTTCCTTCCCCAAATAAAGTATAGGTGACAGATGGGATATGTAACTATATTAGCCGTGTAGTTCTCAACTCAAAAATAAAAATTTTGCCATAGCAAGAATGGTAATGGTCAAGTATGCTAGCCTTTCTATTGGGTATTCAGGGTATTAGTAAATCTCTAAATGCTGCCACCATGCTCCAAATTTTAGTGTGTTAAGGCGGTCAGTGTTCGTTTAGCAGTGATATTTGGCAAAGCTTAAAAATTAGCAATTACAGGTCAGTATAGGTAAGATGCGTTTTTTTTTTTTCTTTCAGTCTTATATCATTGGTCAGGATGCATTTATTCTACATGATCTTTTTTTTTAATTACATTTTTTACATCTGGATTCATTTTTGTGTTGTCACTTTAAATGCTGATCCTGCTTTTTGTATATATTTGGAAAAAGATCATTTTCATATCAACTGCGGTAGTCTCCTATGGAGGAGGGAACCATGATTCACAGAAGAGGATAGACATGGAAGTAGTGCTGAGTTAATGGTTTTATGAGTGCATGGGGTTTTTTTTGTCTTTTTACTCCTTGATATCTGCCATTGTGGAACCACAACTGCACATACTATTCCTTAAAAAGATTTTCTGAAGTAGAACAAAATTCTGAAACTGAGCACAATTAGATGTAGTAGAAATGCTCTCTGAAAGGCAGCATTATTAGTTATTGATGCTCACCTCTAAAATAAGCCAGAGGTAGTGAATGATCCTTCTTTTTCTAATTTATCTTCATATCTCAGCTCCCGCTTAAAAGGATTTTGTTGCGTATTGGAGGCTGCTGCAACAGCTGGAAGAAACCCTTCTCCAACCTTCGAAGTGGCACAGAATCACACGACACTCCTGAAAACTCCTAGTAGTATTTCTTGTGAATGGCTACTGTATCTCCATAATGATGAATGGGGTGGCTTCTTATGTGCCTTCCTTTCTTAGCTTATCCCTATTTGTTCTTCACATTTCCAAGCTGAAGTGCATAATTCCGTGCTGGAAAGGCAATGGAGATATCTGAGCAGAATCTTTGTACCTTGTACATTGGCTGCAGGGGGCAGTTTCCTCCATCCTGAAGATCTTCATAGGCAAAGAAAGGTGGATGCTGGATCTGCAGGGTATTCCAATAGTAATTTCATATTGCTATGAAAAGATATTTAAACTTACGGAGTATGTAGGCTGTATTTCTAGATGTTGTATATAAAGATTTTTTTTTTGCTGAAATAATAACTTGGCCAATGCATCTGTGAAAAGGAAGAACAATCTGCAATTTCTTTGTTGTGTTTTCTGCTTTGGTTGCTGCTAGTGAAATTCCAGTTGAATGCGTGCTATCCAGCTATTCAGCAGGTTTCTACGTTACTGTCCCCAGATAGATGGCTTCAGTGTTTCCAGCTGAGATTTTTGCATAAGCAAAGGAGAAAGCAGTTTATTGTTCCAAACTCTATCTCATTATCAGACCACTGCGTAGGGTTCAGACTTCAATGAAGAGGAGCCACTGTAAGTATGATTCTTACCCTATTTAATTACTTGTGATAGTCAACACTTACGATACTTACTATCCCATTAATTTGTAAATGTGGTATGGCAGTGTAATTCATAATACTTATGATATTCAATTTTTGTTACTGAACAGAAATCACTTTTTAGTTGATGAAAATCAGGGAAGAAATAACATCATGGTTCAGTGAAGTTACGCAGATTTCCACACTAAACTATATATTACCAAGATTGTAAACAGATGAAGTTTAAAGAAAACAAAAAGAATAAACTGCTTGGAGCCAAGACTTTAATTATATACTTAATCACATGAATTATTTCACCATAAATTTTTGTTGTATTGTGTATTCTGAGACAGCTAAGCTGCAGAGATCAGAACAACCTAAGCACATGTCACACATTCAAAATGTGATGCATTTGAGACACATTTCACACTGATTAAAAAAAAATACAATTGGAATTATATATGCAAATTATATTTACAACAAACTTTAAAAAATATAGTTAATATTAGTTGAATTGATAATGTTGAATGTATAATCCTTACATTTTTAAAAACTAACAGGAGAGACAAGTTCAGAGGGTTTCTGAGATTCAGTCAGAGATTCTCTTCTAATCTATCAAGGGATACAAAAATTCTAACTTGATTTGGAGTGTGGAGACTCTTAATCACTGTCCAAGAAGAAATAAAACTGTTCCTGAAGTTCCCTGTTCCAGAGAGATGATCCAGGCCTTGCTTTTTCTCTCTGCTTTCATTGATAGGGAATACAGCTCACTTTCATCACTGACTTTCATGTGATGTGTGCATAGTTATTCTTCATCTATGGACAGTTAATATTGCAAGAAATGTTAATTCCCTTGCATATTTTAATTCTAGTCCAAGAAATTCAAAAGGACACTTGCATAGAAGTTGCAGCTACCCAGTTGTACTGCCTTCCCACCTACACATTCCACAATACACCTGAAATAACTTCTTTGGGCCAAAGGAATACACAAAGTACTATTATTCCCTTTCCTTGCTCTGTGCTTTGCAGAACTTTCAGGGTTGGTTTGTGTTTCTTATCACAAGCCCCTGACCCATATTTTCCCCAAATAATTCCTCTAATTAATTCTACTTACTTATTGCAGAATTTCAATTCTGGAATTATTAATATTTTAAATTAAAACTATCTTTTAATAACTGCTTTAGTTTGCATTTCTAAAGTTAATTTCTAATAAAATTGTTTCAGAGAACATGACTGCTGGCCATTTTAATGTTTCTGATATTACTGTTTTAAAATAATTGAGTGTTCACAGACTCACAGAATGGTTGAGGTTGGAAGGGACCTCTAGAGATCATCCAGTCCAAGCCCCTGCTCCAGCAGGGACACCCAGAGCAGTGGCACAGGGCGGCAGCCAGGCGGGTTTGGAAGATCTCCAGAGAAGGAGCCTGCACAGCCTCTCTGGGCAGCCTGTGCCAGGGCTCCGTCACCCTCACGGGAAAGAAGTCCTTCCTCACATGGAGGTGGAACTTTGCTGAACCTTGATGTTATTTCTGACTATATTTTGACTATTGCAAGTTCAGTTTTGCATTTTTTGATTATGATTATTTTTATTGCTCTGACTTTTTAACTCTCAGTTGCTATGTGTAATGAAATTGAAAGAATGTCTAAGTTAGATAGTCTTACTAAAGAGAGCATCTAGTTTTGTTAATTTAAAACATATAGCTGTGCTTGCTCACAAAGAATCATACAATATATTTAAAAATTTGTTTCCTATGCTCAAATTTTGAGTACCCTATGTTGTACATCATGATTTTCTAAAACGGGTTTGGCCTGGTATCCTTAAAGGCAAGTACCTAAATGTACTTTCCTTAGAATAATTTGAAAATGTACCTCAGATTTAGCAAAGCAGTGTAAATAATAGATGAAACTATGCACAAAAATGAAGAATACATTCTTTTCAAAGAGTCATACACCTTATTTAACAATAGATCTCACCAAAAAGCAATTTTTGAGAAGGAAAAGAATATTACATTTAATGTGATGGTGCATATTCATTATTTGTATATAGCATTATTAATTTGAGTGGTTTAGAGCAACATGGTTGTGGGTTTGAATTACTTGTGCATAAATAGATAATTGGAGCTGTTTTGTTGCTGTTCACAATAAGCAAAATTACTATTATGTGTTTGAATAACAGATTATATGTATTATATTGTGCAAACGTTTACATTTATAAGCATGCAGTTTAAAGTAGTCCATATATTTTGTGTCAGCTCAGTTAGCAAAAGTTGTAATGTTTATGAATGTAGGCAGAGCAATACTTAATATAGGAACTTGACTAAATAATGTAATACTGTTAGGTAATGTGTGTATGTCAGGTTCTGCAATAATAAAAATAGAAATTTTGGAAGATTTTGGCTCATAACAATAGAATTATTTGTGCTATATATTCATTCTGTCGACCACATGAACAAATTGGAGGCTGTAGTTTTCCCAGCTGTTTGGTGTTTGCCATGGACATCAACAGGAAAAGGATGAAACTTAAGGTTTTCCACTGTTAAAACTGATCTGTCAAGATGAGATTCATGACTTTCATGGCCTTGAAGAACCTGCAGCTCTAGTCTATAGGAGCAGCTTCAAAAGAACCTAAAGATATAGGAGAGAAGGGGGGCATGGAGCAGTGGGAAGGATGTGGCGGATAGTAAACCTCTCTCAGGCATCTACAGTCTAGACCCCAAAATATGCTGGGATCTGAACATCATGCTCCATGCATCGCCTTTAGAGGAACTGGTTTCCTTCAAGTGATGCATCCTCTGCCTTGACGCATTATTTTATGGGGGAAAGATATTCCAAAACATCACCCCAATGTTAGTTAAAGTTTGAGGGAAACCAATGGACAGGGAGACACTTTTGTCATCAGGCAGCTTTCTACATGTTTTATAGACTTACCGTTATTGTATGAAAATACTTTTCCCATGCCAAAACAATCTTATTAAGAACATCACTGTTAGTGCATGGATAATGTCATATAATGAAAGCATATGTAACGAAAGAAATATGATGAGGAGTGATTTAAGGTTGTGATGGGCATTCTGTACTTTAGTGATCGTTCTTGCACTGTTGATAGGGTGACAAAGATTAAGTGAATTAATTTTTCATTTCCTTGTTTTTCTCTTAATATGTGTACAACAACAGCTCCTTCACAGTTAAGATTTCTGTCCATGCAACAACAACAAAAAAAATCACAGCACGATAACAAATTTGTGAACTAGCCATCTTTTTCTTAACCAATCTGTCATTTTCATATCATTTTCATATTTCATACTTTTACAATGCTGCTTTTTGTATGTAACCATCTTCAGCTTATAGAAAAAGGAAAAAAAAAAACAAACTTTTTTACTATGTAAAGAATATATCAAATTAATATTTGACATCTATTTGAAGGATCAGTATTCTTTGCCCAAAGTGTGAGCAAACTGCAAGTCTGCTTTAGACAGTTGAAGCAGTATAACAGACTTTGGGCTTCTTTTTGGCAATTTATAATGGAAGAATATGGTGATAGTGTTTTAATTATGATGATAGTGATAGAATTGATGATAGTGTTTTAATTCAGAGTTTTAATTTAATATTGATTGAAACCTGATTTTTTGGACAAGCAAGTAGTCTTTGTAGAGCCAAATTATCCCATAAAATACAATGCCACTGTGTTTTAAAAATTTTACGATAAGTTCAATTAATTCTGTGGAATGCAAGTGACAGAAAGGTTTTCCTGTAAAGAAAGATTTATTTTTTAAACTTGACAATGTAGATAAAATCAATAATTTTCTCATTGTTGATTGTACCAAGTAAATATGAATTATATGTTTTTGAGAACATTAAATAATGTTAATTTAAAGAGCAGTTAATTTTCTGTCCATTAATATTCTTGTTTCACATTCTCTGTAGTGACAAAAGTTGCTTTCACAGTAACTGTTTAAGTGATTTAACACCAAGGTAAATGAATTGTGTTTGATAATTTGTCATATCTTGTATGTGTTTATTGCACTAAACAAAGTCTCTTCATGCTATTTTTCTTTCTGCACTCCACTTTTCTTTGAAGCTTTTTACTGAGTTAAGACAACGTTGTAATTTTGCCCTGCTTTATTTTGAGTACAAGGGAAGAATTTTAAATGAACAATTCACCACATCTGGGAGTTTTATTGTGTAAGAATTTCTGTCTGTTAGCTGTCCAAGTTGGGTTTGATTGTCAGTCACTAAGGCATAATATCCAGGGTGTATATTGAATGTGCGTTCCTTTTGTGGGAAATAATGTTGCAATACTTTAGCAGTGCAGGGTCTTTTAGGAGGGGATTCCTTGCACTGACGCAGAGCAACAGAGATGCCCGTGAGCCCTGCTCATGTCTCTTGCATTCTTTAGTTTGATAGTGAATTTCTGATTTTGGGTATGTGGTTTTTACCCTTTCAAGAGCTGTCGGTGATTAGTCTCTCCATCCTGGCTCCTCTCTCTGAGTCATCAGGATTTATTCAGTTTTCTTTGTCCTTTGTCTCCCAACCCAGGTGTCCTGAGAAACTGCAGGTGAATGCATTTGCATACCCATTTTTACATTTTCAGTTCTGAAAACTGTTTTCTAAAAGCAGAGTGAGGAAACACAGTGAAGAGTATCTTCTGAATTAAAGGAGAAAATCAGGGGAGAAAAATACTTTTTTTTTTTTTTTTTTTTTTTTAGAAATGATCTAATGTGTCAAGAATAATATATGACCTAGTGAATCCTGTTCATTTTGTAAAACCAGCCAACAAACTCTACCAACTCTAAACCAAACAAGCTAGCAAGCACATCTGAATAAATTAATATTCTCTTCATGTATTATTTTAAAATTTAAAATATGTCTTGCTATACCACTTGCAATTTTGTGCTTCGTTCTCCTGTAGGCTTGTACTAGTCAAAGAAAGAAAGTAAAATCCAATAAGCAAGGAAGTAACTAATAATGTATTATTCAAAAGTATAAAAGAAGTTATAAAATATCCATAAGAACTTTCCTTCCAATAGATAAGGACAGTCCTTCTTTGCTATGTAAGTAGTATTTTTCTTTATAGAAGGGCCATAATTTCAAGGACTCTAATTTTTTACTATTTTGGGTAGTTAAAATTAATTTCTTCACTTGGAAAAAACAGTGACTTTTACTGCTGGAAGTTGCATTCTCTAGAAAAGAAAACTTGATTTGGGGCTTTTTGCATACGAGAAAATATTTTCATCCTTTTCCTCCAAGAAATGAAATTGCAAGCTGAAGTGAGATACCCAACACTATGAAGAATTACACTCCCTGAGGACATTGTATCACACCAGTAATACTGAATGCATACAGTATTATTAATGGGAAACATCTGATTATACTTATGAATGAATTAATCATTCAAACATATGTAATAAAAAGTCTGCAAAACTGGTATTCAACAGATAATAAAATACAGATTTAGTAGAAAAGAATTAAAAAAGCTTATGTTAAGCATCATGAGATTTTATTGATGGAGACCATGAAAAATCACAGTACTAGAAACTCTTTATGTTGATTAGCTTCAGATTATTGTCTTGGAACTACAGCATGTTATTCTAAGATATGAAAAAGGGAAAATCCAGTTTGCTGATGAATGTTTAACACTGCAAAGCTGTAAGAAAATAGACCGTAATTCAAGCCTCATAATTTTTTGTGAAAATTGTAATACTAATGATTGAGAATCTGTTACCGAATAAAAAATAGTGAGAAAGTTGTTTCCAAAAAGGACACAGTCAGCTTCAAATAAAGTCAATGAAAAAAAAAAAAAAAGAACTTCAAATAGTGAATATGCCTCTGATACCCCTTGCCAGTTTTTGTGAATTAGCGATGGTATTTTTCTGCTTTAAGCCAAAATTCTCCTTTACTGTCTTATCAACAATCTCTAATAAGGAATTAATAAGATTAATAAGATAAGGAATCAGATAATGAATCTGATTACACAGGAATGCTCTACGTAACAAAACTACCTGTAAAATAAGTGCTGGGAAATTTAGAAAGGTAACAAATTCAAAAGTAAAACACTATTCATTAAACTTTTGCTATATAATACAAGTATAATTTATATAAAAATATAATTTGTCCAAATGAGAGAGAAAATACCAGAGCACATAATAATTATAAATTTGCTGTCTCTTTAAGGATCCGATTAGTACTCACTAATCTAACCTTTTTATGAATCTAGAGCTACTGACCTAACGTCAATGAATATATACTTCTGGAAAAAGTAGTGCAAAATTAGATTATAACCTCAGTGTAATTACCAGCATATTACTGGGAGAACAGATCTAATTGAAGTGACAGAAGAGTCATTAGTCTTTGAGAACTGTCCTACATAAAGTTCATGATTGCTATAAAAATGAATATATTTAAAATGATTTTTATAAATAAATTATATTCATATCAACACGACACTTGACATTTTAAGGTCTTTTCTAGATAATTTGTCTCTTAAAATTTAATCATACTTGTTGCGGTGATCTTTAGATTACTTATTCATCCAATTTCTGGTATCTCTTTTCTTGTCAAATCACAAAAAAATATAACTTTTAAAATGTGCTTTATTTGCAGCATCTGGAGAGGACCAAATATAAACTGCACTGACAGTTCAGGTTATACTGCTTTACACCATGCAGCTTTAAATGGACACAAGTAAGTGCCTTATGTTTAGAATTTATGTAGGAGTTTTTTTAACTGGATAACTTAAAAATATTTAGCATAGCACTGAAATTTTCACTGAAGGGCAACAAGCTGACTCACTAGAAGACTGACAATAAACCTCTTTCTCATAGGATATATTTAGATAGGAATTTTTTGACATTGTCATTGACATCAAGATCCGGCAATTACAGATGACATATATATCTTACAAGTTATTTATTCTGCACTGATTCTTTCAAATTCTTGTTTGATTTTGACTAAATTTCTTATTATTCCTGCTAGTCATGGCTCTAGTGCTCCTTACTGTAGAGAAAACTTAGCAGAAAATTTTGTAGTAGACTTGACTCTATGTAGTACGCATATACAGTGCAATGGATCTTTAAGGGAACATTGTGGGGAGTTGTGTAAGGGAGTTGTGTAAAACAAGAATTATATAAGTTATTCATTGTCAGAAGAAATCTAACATGATAAGAGTATTTGTTGAAAAATGGAAAGCAAAAAATGTCCATTACCTCATAAAACACCATGTAGCTTTTTCCTCATTCCTCTGAGCTTTAGTTACCAAATTTTGCTTGGCAAAATCTGCCCTCAGGCCTGCTAAACAGGCATACCAATGCAGGAGAACTCTTTAAGGCATTTAAGTGTCATTTTAAAAAAATGTGGGAACTTGCTGCATGAACTAAGTTATTACATACTGTAATTTGTTCTCTGTTGCCTCTTCAATGTTTTGCCCCTTGCAATGTTACCTCTGTTGCATTATGCAACTGCTAACTGCATGTTGGTAATAAGACAGAACCAGAAAAGATAGATTTTAAGGAGGTTATAAACTTCTGATGGGCTGGACACCATGGACATCACTATCACCATGGTAAGAACCTGCTCTGTTACTGCTATCCAGCTAACTGTATGTAAACTGATGTTAAGACTGTTATGCGTTTCACTGGAGAACACTTTGATATCAGACTTTTGGTTATTCCCCTGTGGGAGATAAGGAATTGATCAAAAACAAAGTGAAATTAAGAGTAGCTTGTAGGAACTGTAATGTGGTTTCATACTCTGTATAAGATTCCATGGTTTGTGTACACTATAATTGTATATGTAGTTTCTTCTTTTTCATATTTTTGCACTCTTGCTAGAAAAAAAAAATTAAGATGTCTATTTAATTATGTTCTAGAAACCTGTGTATTGTCTTTAGACTAGTTTCATCGTTTGGTGAATATAGCATAATCTGTTTCCAAATTGAACAAATGTTAAATCCTTTCAAATTAGATATTGTACACTTGACAAAATTTAAGTTATGTAGCAAGTTTCAGAATAAACCATTAATATATTTTGTCTCTCTGGAATTAGCTATAAGTCTTTAATAAGATTCATTAACCTCTGTATTTCTTAAAGGGAAACATCACATTTCTCTTTTTTTATGTTTATGGCTTATTTCTTTTGTTGTTTTATTTTTTGATTTTCAAAAGCCTGAGATAAAGCTTGCAAAAAATGCTCAGTTCTTAGATACACTAAGATGGTTTTAATGCATTTAATAGTGAGCGTAAACCAATTTTAGCTTATTATCTCTTACCCGTTCAGCAGGCTATTTGGCAGTTTGTGGCACACCAAAATTTGTAGGTTGGATAGAAAAGCTTTGTCCTATGAAACTTTGGAGATTTCAGTTTTTCCCGTTTCTCATTAGAATGATCTTGAGTGATTCAAAGTTTTGGAGAAAAGAAAAAATAAGTAGAAGTGAAAACACAGGGCTCGGTGATCTGGGATGGTGTACTCCGCTGTTAAGTCCTTGCTTGATCATTGCATATGCTGAATTCCCTCCTCATTGGTTATTCTAGGGTAGTTTTCTCTCCTATTGAAGCTATTCTACTTTATATAAGTAATTAAATTATATCTAGGGCAGAGATTTGAATCTCAATCTCCCCTCCCAAGTGAGTTGCCCAATTACTGGGCTAAGGACTCTCAGTCTTCTGCAGTCTCTAATTTATTTCTATAAAGTGAAAAAGTTCTAAAGAAACACTGAAAAAGACCCACTCTAGAGGATGTGATATATCAGAACATTCCTGAAGGGTTCTGAAGGAGACCAAGGTTCTGTTTTGTAGATTGATTCTCGCAAGCAGTGGGCTGAAATCTTAAGTTTTCCAAATTCCTAGTGTCCTCTGTTCAGTCAACTATACAGTACGTTGTGACATGCTTTCTTACTGGATTTGACCTGAAATCCAATTCCAGATCTGGGAAGGCTTTTCTGAAAAAAAAAAAATGTAAAAAATGATGGATTTCTTTGAAACAATTAGATAGTATTATCTGTCTGAAGAAAATTCTGAACTAATACTCTGATAGTTGCTCTGTATCATCATTATCTACAGACTTTAGCTGTGGAGGGTTTTTTTGCTGTTTTTTCTCCACTTAGTTCAGGTTTTGTTTCCTGTGATTTATGTCCCTTTCGAACTATTTTGTAGCTCTTACAAAGTAGATTACAGTATCTACTGCAAGACCAACTGTTAAGGCATGAGAAGCTTTTCAAGCCTTATTGAGCTACAGAGCTGTTTTCAGAAGTCACTTTTTGGAGAATTTTTTACATAACAAAACTCTTTCACTAGTGGGGCTACTCCTTCTGTCACATTTCTTAGATGTCTTCATGTTTTTTAACTTTGTCAGGAGTAAGCAAAGTCCAACCTAAAATCTCCCTCAATGCTTAAATGACTTCAATATTTCTGTCTTCTTTTGGATGTAATTAGGAGTTTCTGTTGATCTAGGTATATTCACTCTTCTTTGCAGTGTTTCTTCTTCAGCAGGCAATAAAATAAGGTTCCATCAAGACTGAAAGAATAATTGCTGTGGTGTCTACCTCTTACCTTCAGTTGTACTCAAGACCTTTGTTTGCAGTCCTGCTGCACTGAAACCCTCCCTCCCTGTCCCTGCTTTTTTGGACCAAAATCAGTAAATAAAGAGCTAGTGTTCCCATATTCAGCAAAAGCATGCCTAGAACTGCCCAAACAGGATCACAGATGCTATTAACTTAATAACTAATGAGGCCTGACTTTGTCATGCTGTGGTAAGACAAACTGAGAGATAAGACAAAATTGATGTAAATTCTGACCTCCTTGCTAGTCAACGTTTATAGCACACAGTTGTTTTTTATTTTTAACTTCTTTTGAAGTAAGTACAGGATACTGCTTAAAAATCAAGGATGCAATATACTAGCTTATACTAATCTCTCATTTTAAAGTATGATAAGTCACAGTGAAAATATTAAAAGGAATGTAATACAAATTAAAAGAGTAAAGACACTCTTCTCACTCTCAAGAAGATGGTTGTTGGAGACCAAAACAGAAACAGTATTTCCATAGAAGGTAGTATATATCAAAGTAGTTTGTCATTAAATTGCTTCTTCTAAAGGAATAAAATGAGACAATACTATAAAGGAGGAGAGAAATTGGTACTTCTAAGCTTTACTTCAAGAACCATGTCCATGAAACCTTTTATCTTCCATCCTCCTGAGCTTAGCAAGTATGAGGATAGAGTATTTCTACCTCTAGCCCCTGGAATGTAAGTCTTGATGGGTGTGCATGCTGTCTTTCACTGGCTAAAGCTTTTCTGCGGTCAGGTCATGCCCTTGAAAGGAACAGATTCAGAGAATGGATGACAGTATTGTTGGAGAGTTATCTTAAGTAATATTGTTGTTCCATCATTACAATTATGAACATTTTGGCTACATGTTACAATTTATTTTGTTTTTAGAAGTGATTGCTTTTAATTTTTATAGCAGTTTCAGTTGAATTTCAGATGTTTTTCTGTTATTGCGAAAAAAAATGGGTAATATATATGTTCATGTACAACTTAATAAAATAACTTCTTGTCAATTTTTAGTTTTCCTTCCTGTTTTCCAGGGATATAGTTCTCAAATTACTTCAGTATGAAGCATCAACTAATGTGGCAGATAATAAAGGGTATTTTCCTATTCACTTGGCTGCTTGGAGAGGAGATGTAGACATTGTGAAGATTCTCATCCATCATGGTCCATCACACTCCAGAGTGAATGAACAGGTGAAACAATTGAAATTATTTGTTTACATCATCAGAAAAGAGCAGCACATATTCTTTAGGTCTGGCAAATTTATAGCCAAATTGTTTTTTGTTTTTTTTTTCCATGGTTCTAGTAATTTCTTCTTTAAGACTTAGAAAATCTTCCATAGTAGACATACAAGATAATTTTATTGTGGAAGAGGGCTGACCTAAAGGATATTATACTGAAGGAGTATCAGGAAAATTATGTTTGTTTCAAAAAAAAACATATTAAGGAATACCCTAACTAATGCATTATGTATATTAATATAAATGTGCATAAACTTTTTTTGCTTTATTAGATGTGAATTTAATTTAAAATTTTTGTGCTAAAATTAATATTTTTGGTATATTGTGAGTATACCATAAATAAACAGCTGTGCAGACATGAATGTTACATGGACTGTGGGCGTGCATAGGAGTGTGATATACATGTCTGATAGGACTGTCCAAAATGAAGTAGATGAATTTATCCAGCACAAACAACATAAAGGTCATATAAATACTAGCAAAAGATTATGACAGTGTTAGAGTGGGTACGGGTAGGAGTGTGTCACATTCTATTACAAAACATAAGACACTCCTGTTTTCTTTCTGTATGTTTATGTTCTCCATATATATGTGTGTGCAATATAGGTCCGTTTTTGGAGTTAGTAATTAGAAATAGAGGAAGCGAGCAGTTATAAACTGAAGCCATCTGTTGTCAGCTGATTCTTTATCAATTACCACAACAAACTAGAGAAAATTTTGTTGCAGAAAGTGATTCCTACTGTGTGAAACATGATCATGAATCTAGCTCTTGGTGCTAAGAAGGAACTGGCAGTAGACTGCAAAATGTAAGCGTAGTAACCATAAGCCATTGAACTTGCCTGGGTAATCGGAAAGCTATTGGAATGCAAAGGTGGGAGTCATTCCAGATTCGGATCTGGATTTTAGTGTCTTCACTGCTTCAGTGTGCATCATCATGATACACAGATCTAGTCAGGGTAATCACAGGAGCCAACAAGGTTATTCCACAGTCCCTTCAGCAGTAACTAAGATGTCTTCTTGGGCCAGAGGCTGTGGCAGAGGATGTTTGCACCTTCCCTGACTTTTTGCAGAGGCCACTGGACTCCAAGTGGGATACCCTAGAGCATCTCAAAGGGTAAATTGCACTTCTGTTCAGACGAGTCAGTTGCACTGTCAGTGTGTACGTTGGTGTGGCTGGAGGGCAAACCGTAGGAGAATAAGAAATGTTAGACCTAAATAGCAATCTCTAACCACTGTGAGAAGCTTTTCCTTGAATAATCTATTTGATACTTGGAGTTACACACTTAGCTGTTGGAATCAGTATGATAACTATAATCCAAGAATTGAGTATTATTGAAGGAAATGTAGAAAAAATCAGGAAATAAAATCCCCCCAAGTGATAGAATTCTGGGAAATCATGTAATACCCTGGCTCATCCAAGAAAAAATACAAGAAATAGAACTTGTGATTCTGTGGTTTGATTTGCAGATTATGAGTTTCTTACAGTTTCTGATTCTCATCACCTGTTGTACAGAGGATAATTCTAGTTGATTTACAAGATAATCTTTTTGTCAAAGGAAAACCTTTTGAAAAAAGAGAAAAGTAAATTTAAGCCTACTTCTTCCCAGTCTAATGTATAACTCAAAATTTCTAGAATATTCTCTAGCTTGATTAGGTGTGATGACCAATCTCTGTGGTTCAATCACTGGAACAAATAAGTAGAAATGAGTCTGATTTTACAACCCAATGGCTGAAAGAAGGCGGCTCTGGATTCTTGTCTTCAGATCCACTGCTTCTTATGCATATCCAAACACTCCATAATACAAAATGTATGAGCAATCCTCACAACGGATACTGGTCCCTAAGTCTTTCTAAAGGCAGCTGAAGTCATGTTGAACTGTTGAGATAAATTCATACTTACACAGTTTTTATGTGTAAATCCCCCTGTTGTTCCTAGATAATGACCAACTTTAGCGCATGGACCACTTGGCTCCTTCTCTTTCCCCGCTGCAGAGCGTTCTGCCCTGGAGATGGTTATCCAGACCATGGGGTGAGGGAAATGCCACATGGACGTAAAGCTGCCTACACCCACATATCCTCAAGTAACATCAGAGTGACCTACCACCCTAATACTGTGTATTTTTGTGAGTCTGTAGGTTTCCCTAAGGAGGGATATAGCAGCATGGCATTTGCTTATTTGCTGTAGGGCCTAGGAAAGGTGGGTGGTTCCACAGAGCTCTAGAGCAGAAGCTACAGAAAACCCTGGACTGTTTTTTTTTTTTTTTTTTTTTGGTGTGTGTGAGTGCTGGGAAGTATAGTCGTGTTTCCTACACTTACCACAGTAAATAATGCCCTGAAGTGGTGAGCCTTTTTCTTTTTTTTTACAAGGTTCACGTTAATAATTTCTGCACTTTCAGTTTTAGAAAATAATTTAGTTCATTAGTTAAAGCTGTTACAACTATTTTGTAATATATCCTTGCTTTTCATGTATTTTATTGAAATTCTGTTTCAAGTAAATGCTTCTAAAAACTTAAGTAAAAGGAACTAATGTTAAGCAACACAACACAGAAGTAAATGGGAAGCTCATGATGCAATAATGTGTTTTATGTGAATTAATGTACTTAATGTAATGGACTGTAAATTAATTCAACTCCATTCTACGTATTTAAAATGCAATCAACTAACATCATCAGATAATAACTAGGATCTTAAGCTCTGAATGCCCCCTACTGTTCCTATTACATAAAATTGAAAAAACAGTAAATAGGCCAACAGTTAAATGACAATTACTTTTTGTGGATGGTAAAATGAAAACAAGCAACTCTGCATACAGAAAATGGTTACAGTGTGACAAAAGTATAAGAATAATTACATCATTGTTTAACAGAGGTGTCTGAGTTGACATGCAGGACGTATACTCAAAACTACAAAATGTGGTGAAATTACAAAATGTGTTTAAACTTAACTGATGAAGAATGATAGAAGTGTATAAATTATAAAATGTATGAATATGAAGTAGATGTTAAGAGATCAAGTTTTTTTAGTAAATGAGTACAACATATAATGACACTGTATGCTCTAAAACTCAAGCTGCTTACATATTTGTTTATGTAACAAGATCCAGGTATTGCCAACATTTATTATGGCAACTGCCATTATAAAATTACATCAATGATCCTAATATATACAAATATAAAAGTTAATACACAGTAAGTAAGAATCACAGATAACTCAATTCATACTGTTTAGTATGATTGCAAGAAAGAATAAAAATATAATCTTATACAAAGAGAAGAATGACACCAAGAATAAATATCTAGTTCAAAATATAGTTTTACTATATATTGAAGAAATATGAATAGTAAAAAAAAAGGAAAATTTGTGAACACGTCCAAAATTTCTCAGTGCTGTTCCTCTTTGTTTTGTAACTTTTACTTTCTTCAAATATTTTTCCTTATATTTATGTATTTAATGTACTGTGTATTTTTTTCTTTGAATCAAATCATAGTTATCATAAAAAAATCCACCTCCTTCTCATTTGCTTAATGCCTTTTGGCATTTCTTATGAAATGTGATGGAAAGGAGTTCTGGATTCATTTATAATATGTAAACACCCAACACCTAACATATTTACTGACTTTACCGAATCATCAAAATGAAACAAGGCTTTATATGCTTCTCTTAATACACTTCAATGACTTCAGTGACAGGAATACCAATTCAGTTCCAAAGTAGTCTGCAAAACCAATCATTTTCATTTGATAACGTTTTATCTTCTTCAAATTAGAGAACATGAGTGTGAACTTCAGAATCTCTGGTACAACTCCTTCTTTTTGAATAGTATTGTAAGAAAAAAATCTAATAGCATTCTGATTTCAATAATAAATTGAAGAAATGATATATTCAAAATGACAAAAATTACGGAATTACTTTTCAAATTATATTTACACATAAGTAAAGGTAAATTTCAATAGAAATTCAGTAATTTCATCTGATTAACAGTAGTTAGCTTATGACGGATTTTAGCCTAATAACTTACAAAAACTTAAAATACACGAGGAAAAAATAAACAAGGAGCTAAGTAGTGTACAGTAAAGAATTTAGTATGAATTTATTGTAGCTAAAGAAGAGAAACATGGAGAAACATAGTAATGCTACAGGGATGGAGAAATCCAGTTAAGTTATTTGTGCGCATTTTTACCTCTTACAACTGATATTTCTAGTTTAAGCAAAATATTTGCATTTTTATTACATTCTTGTTGCAAATACATGTGAACTACTTCTATTCCTCAAAGTAGTTTGCCTAAGTTATTAAAACACTGGACTTGACTGATCCCTTGACCTGCTTTTATTGGCAATTGTCTGTGTGTTTAAATTTTTATGTTCATTTCTGGTTCTGTACAAAGCCAGATTTTACATAATTTCAGCATTTGTGCTGTAGTAGACATCCCTAGAAGCCACATTCAGACTCTCATTTAATTCTGCTGAAAATAAGATCTTCTGTGCCTAAATGTCCTTTTGTGTTTGGTTGTCACCATTAAAAATAATATCTTGTGTTGGAAACGTTATTTATGCAAGTGCTATTCCTTTTAGAGATTGCAATTAAATCCATTCTCATTTCTGTATTAAAAAACATCAGGTATCTATATGCCAAAAATATACTTAGACTCTTGGCAAATCGGCTTTAGACAGGGACAGAATCTTCTTTTGTGAAAGAACAAGACCTTGTCAGACAGAATTTCAAGTAGGAATGATGACGCAAAGAATGCCAACAAAAAATGGGAGAAAATTCACCCAAAGAAAAATATATAGAGCTTCTTTTAAAGAACTGATAGCAGTGAACTCTATAGTTCCTAAATTTTTAAATATAAGTTTTGAATAATTTTTCAGCCTTATACAATTACAGTTGGAGCAGAGAGAAAGATTTGCTAATCTCTCCACTACAGAATAGACCTTCAGATACGATACAGAATTTCTGGTCACATGTGGTTTTAGTAGCCAAATAGTGCTGTACAGCCTGCAGTATTGACCACATATATTTCTGTTAAGGCATATTTCAATTTTGCAGCAATGGAAGTCTGAGTTTTGGAAGTACATGGAAGAGAACGTAATTAGAGGAATGCAAGAATCTATTTTATCCATCTGCTAGGGATTCCCTCCTTTCCTAAATTTGAAGATGGCAGACTCTTGTAAAAAACAACTCAAAAACTCTATCCTCTCTCCTCAGAAAAAAAGACTTGTTTCCAAGACAAGTTATGGTATGTAGGCACAGCTGGATTGTCAAAGCATATGAATTAAAATTTTAGAGGGCATTTAATGTAATTCTTGAAAATTAAAAAATATTCTGCCTTTTGTTCATGAATGTAGTCTATTCCTTTATATTTTAAGGAGAGAAGGATGTTTTATGATTGAGTTTTAATTAGGAAATACCGCTCAGCCCTGATAACACAAAATATGTAATGGTTGTTCTGGCTGTGTATGCAGAGATAATTTAATTATTGTATTTGTCTACATTGGATTCTTCTATTTTACTTCAACAATACCAAAATCTTGTTAATTTAAAATCAGTTTGTTATTCATAACCTGAAATGTAGTTTTACTATGGCAAATGCAAAGAAATAGACCATACAAAAATGTACAACAATATTCATTTGAAAATAATAATACTTTGTTCAGCTGATAGATGCACTTTGGCTCAACAGTGTCTTAAAATAAACCATTCTGTAAATATGCTCCTGCATGAAAATTCATCTGGATATTTTTTATTTAAATGCAGTAAGTTTCAGTTCACTATAATAAGAATTTGAACTGGTTGGTTTCTATGTATGTGTATCTCCAGTTGAAATGTTGGCCATTGGGAGCATTTTCAGAAAGTGGTTATAGGCAAGTTAAACTTTATTTTTCATAGAAAATTTAATCAGATTATTTTTATACCTCAGTATCAGTGCACTGAAATGAGATTCAAGATGCTTTTTATATTATCCATAAATAATTACATTTGAAGAAAATTCAAATGTAAGCATATATTTGATTGATAGATTTATCTGTTTGATAATTATATGTTAAATGTGCATTTTGCTATTTACCTCTCTGAGAGTAGATATAGTTATACATCTAATTTCTTCGTGGAACTATTTCCATTGCATATGCAAATGCAGTAACTGTAAGCACAAATTACCATAATTGGCCATTTTATGTGCAATTATCTGATTTTCATACATAATTGTGGTAAGTGTACATGGAATTATCCTGCAATTGACTATTCATTTCTGTGCAGCTCTGTCCATGTAATATTGAAAATTTGTTCTTTTCTAAAGAAACTCTCATAAAGCTCCACAAATAAATTCTAATAGATTAGCCTGTGATTTGGGGTATATCATAGTGCATAAAATATGCTTTGCCCTGTCTTGTATAAGTCACATCAGAAGTGACTAGAACAAGAAAACATATCACAGGTAGAAAAACTTATCACAGATAGATCATTGATGCAGATGTACTATTGTGATAGTTTATATTTTTTGATGAAGTTATGGTCTGTATGGGGGTGACCATCGTGGTGGACTGAATAATGTGTGAAGGTTTAGTTACTCATCAGTTACAGAATGGCAGAAACACAGAATAGTTGTGTTGGAAGATCCTAGTTGTGGGTTGGGATCCTGGGGTGCGTTAGGAAGAGCGTCTGCAGCAGGTCGAGGGAGGGGATCCTGCCCCTCTGCTCAGCCCTGGTGAGGCCACACCTGGAGTACTGTGTGCAGTTCTGGGCTCCCCAGTACAAGAGGGATGTGGAGCTGCTGGAGAGAGTCCAGCGCAGGGCTATGAGGATGATCAGGGTCCTGGAACATCTGCCCTATGAGGAAAGGCTGAGAGAGCTGGGCCTGTTCAGCCTGGAGAAGAGAAGGCTGAGAGGAGACCTGAGCAGTGTCTATCAGGACCTCAAGGGAGGCAGTGAGGAGGATGGGGCGGCCTCTTCTCAGTGGTGGTCACTGATAGGACTAGAGGAAATGGCCACAAACTGAAGCACCACAAGTACCACAGGAACTTAAGGAAAAATTTCTTGCCAGTGAGGGTGACAGAGCACTGGAACAGGTTGCCCAGAGAGGTTGTGGAGTCTCCTTCTCTGGAGATCTTCCAAACCCGCTTGGACGCAGTCCTGAGCCACATGCTGTAGGTGACCCTGCGTGTGCAGGCGGGTTGGACTAGATGATCTCTAGAGGTCCCTTCCAACCTTAAGCATTCTATGATTCTATGATTCTATGAAGGGACCTCTGGAGAAGATCTTGTCCACCCTACCTGCTCAACCTAGAGCAGGTTGCCCAGGACCATGTCCAATTGGGTTTTGTCTCTCTCCGAGGATGGGGAAATCATAACCTCTCTTGGCAACCTGATTCAGTGTTCAACCACCCTCACAGTAAGGAATCATTTTCTTGTGTCCAAGTAGACATCAGATAATATCTGCCAGTGGATACTTCACTTTTTTTTCTTGATTGTTCTTATTTTGTTATCTATTTCGTGCAACTTGGCGGGAAACATATTGCAGGGTGTGGGGTTCTCAAACTCGTGTGGTGTTGCAAACACCTGAAGACTTCAGATAAACATTAGATTTTAAATCACAAGATGAAATCAAAATGAGAGTAGTGTTGTTAAAATCACAAAGCACAGATTTACATTTTTAATTATCAGATTAGGAACACTGTTACCAAAGACAAAAATAGTTGTCTTTCCCCCTTTCTAGTTATTGCTATGGTACATGGATTTTCTATCCTAGTTACTTTTACATGTTCAAAACTGTTGGAAAATTTTATAAATCATAGTACAGAAGACACATTCTATGAACAGTTTTTTAAATTACAATATCTAGTCTATTTTAAGTCTTCATAGAGATTATAAAATTTATATTAATAATATAAATGGCAGACATTTCAGGGAGCCGTGTATAAATTATTTCTTTCTCTCTGGCTGAAGTTGTTCTGTGTCTAGGATTGTAGGTGTCCAGACAAAAACAGATACTACTGCTTATTCATAATATTTATTAGATAGGTGTGATGGATACATTTAACCCACAGAAATGTAGTAAGATTATTATATCTTTTTGGGGAAATACAAATATACAAACAACCTTGTAGGTGGTTTAGGTGTTTTTTTTTTTTTTTTTTAAAGGGGGGAAGGGGGGCTGTAAAGCACTAGCACATACAACCTACTTCATACAAATATTGGTCTGCCTTATAATGCACTTACATATCTTCCTGGACCTCGGGGAGTACTACGTGCTTATGTACTAGGCAAGATTTTTCTAATATCTGCAGTCTAATTTTGCTTGATCCTAAGGTTTGATGGTTATCTTGATACCTTTGTAGTGATAGTTTGTACTTAAAACAATTGTACTTAAATGTTTGATATTTCTAAGTGAAGGACCACGAACTATGGTTTCAGGAACAGTTTAATCAAGAAAGAGGTTACAGGCTTTTGCATATTATAAATGGCAACAACTTTTTTTGCTCTATGTTGTAAAAAATGGATTGAGAACAATGTCGACACACAGGGAACTGATCTGCCTGATGGCCGCAAAGTTGAGATATTACTGCATTATTAATAAAATAATAGTGGAATCATTCTGAAACATATATTAAGTTCCATACCCTAGATCTGCAGTAATCTCAGGAAGGCAATTGAGAAGCAGAGCAGCTCTGCGGTGTGATTAAACACAAAATTTTGTTTTGTTTTAACAGAACAACGAAAACGAAACTGCACTGCATTGTGCAGCTCAGTATGGTCATTCCGAAGTAGTTGCTGTCCTGTTAGAAGAGCTAACGGATCCCACAATAAGGAACAACAAACTAGAAACACCTCTAGATCTGGCAGCACTTTATGGGCGTCTGCGAGTTGTAAAAATGATCATCAAAGCATATCCAAACCTGATGAACTGTAATACAAGGAAACACACGCCTTTGCATCTCGCTGCACGTAATGGCCACAAAGCTGTTGTACAGGTGCTGCTGGAGGCTGGGATGGATGTCAGCTGCCAAGTTAGTGTGAAATTCTCCCTTCTTCTTCCCTTCCTTTCTTTCTTTTTTCATTAGAATATCTTTTAAATGAATCCACTTATATTTTTCTTTTATAATACACTTACAATGTCTTTGTTAGAAATACTGCAAAAACCAGACATTTTTTTCACTATCCAAGTGATGGGCTCATCCAGTGGCTATTATATTTCAGGAAAGCTCCAGGACTTTAATGTCAAGCATATATTTTAATGCTTCCTTGAGACATATACATGCAGATAATCATATCAAAAATCCATATGTTTATAATACAGTTGACTTTAATGAAGCAAAGCTGACTGGCTAAAACTGTGGCCCTTGTTTAACTGGGCATGGAAATCTGAAACAGTGTTTGATTGACATCTCATTTTCCCAGGAATATCCTTATCTAGAGGCAAAGTTATAGCTGCTCATATGATGCTATGCACAATAAGTTACAATGGTGTAGGCAGGGTAACTTTAGATAAGAGACATAGCATAGATGTGTATAGTAACAGAGACAAGTTACATTAGCAGTAAATTTTATATTTACTTCTTTATAGGATAAATTACCCAAGCCTTTAGTTAAAAAGGAACTAATTCTGTTATGTGTGAAGTCTTCTCTCCTACTTCTAATTTCTATTCGTTTGATTGGTGGCACTGAATTTTAGGGTTAAAATGTATTTTTATCTTCAGATTTAAAGCAAATTCCTTGCTGCCTGAGCATAAATAATATTCTTTAAAGTAAGGCGTTTTTTGCATAATGTATATGATATGCAATTTCAAAAATATAGGAAAAACATAGTCATGTTTATTGTGGAGTCACATCCAGGCAATCTCTATCAATAGGTATTCTAATAAATCTGGTGACCTTTGCCTAAACCTTGACTAAGATTTCTAACTATTTAAAGCTTTAGGTGCATTTTAATCAAATACCTTGGTACACAAATTTCTTTTTATGTGTAATAAGTACTCTTGTAGTCCTTGCACTTTACTACTCCAAAAGAATGCAAAGCGAGAAAGAAAAGACAGATTAAAAATGAAAACAAAATATGGAAAATATTAACAATGCATTGCAAGATTAAAAATGAATATTGAATCCCTTTGATGCCTTCAAAATGAAATTTTGTTAAAAATTATCTTGTTACTTCTATTAGCTCTGTATCTTCTAAGTTAGCATTGTTATTTGCTTCAAACTATTTCAAACTGAAATACTTTTTTAATGTGCTTTGCCTACTTTTCTATTTGCCTACTATTATGCTTTCATCTACAGCTGCAAGAATTTGGTTTGAATCTTTTTTTGGTAGCAAGTGAGATGCTTGCTTATTGTATCTTTAGTAAGTTAGAGAAGTTTCATGCTAAAGCAACAAATAACAGATGCTTCCAATATATGTTGAAAAGATGTGAGTGATTTTCTTGGTAATTGTGGTGTTTGCTATCCACACTAGAATCCTAGGATTATTTTTCCTTTTTGTCCTTCTAAATTGTTAGAAGTCATTCATATCCTTATTTTTTCTTAGTCTTAGGCAGGGGTTATATATATATATATTTTGTACCAGGTCATCTTTTTCAGTTTGTTCTTCTTGCCATAAGGAAATAACATTTATTTCCTCAGTGATATCCATTTTTTTTCCATCAATATGTTACTTTCATTCTGCATCTTAACATTCTGCCAAGTTGGGTCTGCACATATTGTTAACATACTACACTTCTATAACCTCTCAAATTGCATTTGTTGATGATTGCTGTCAGCTCATTAAACTGAACAGAGCATACAATAGCAGCCTGTTAGTTAAAACTGATTTCAGCTGTTTTAATATTCATTAAATTGATCTGCATCACTAATTGGAAAAGAACAAGATACAAAATACAATCTGATACGGTAAATTAAATAGTACACATTCATACACATTAAATAAACTCATCAGCAATATAGAGCTCAGAATAAGGAAGGACAATTTATAGGAGCAACCTATCTGCTATCATTCTCTGTAATTGTAAATATGTATTTGTTTATATGCAGAGTTTACTTTAGATGTGTTATTTTTCTCTTCTGTACTCCCTAAGCAGTTTTAATCATAGCAAATATTTGGACTAGTAATAGACATAGCATCTAATTTTTGATTGAATTAATCACACATTTTATTCATTTCCCAGGTCTATCCAATATTCTTCAATCTGAAATTATTTAGAAGTGGGCAATACAAATCTGCTTCATCTCTTTATGCTTTGAAGTGTTCAGTTTAATTGAAACATATGAAAAAAACAGGTTTTGGTGAGTGGGCCCTTAGTATAAAATAAGATATTGCACAGTTTGGTGTGGGTCGTATGAACAGTAATTTTACAATTATAAAACTCTGCACAGCTCAGCAGCTCCTTCTGCCTATCCAACTTTTATCTAACCCTATTTGCCTTCTTTGTCTGTTCCACTATGATGACAAATACCATTGCTGGTCACCGTAGTTCCTCTGGTAAGAGCTATGCCCCTTCCTTCTGGCTGTCACAATGTATGGAGGAGATTCTGTAAGTGAATCTCCAAAGTTACCACCCTGTCCTTCAGATCATCTTTGAAATTAAACTGCCTATTAATAAGGATGAGGCAGGTGACCTCATTACAAGTTTTTTCATATTTACATAATATTAAAAAAACTCTAATTAATAGAACCCTTAATATTGTACATGAGCCTGCAAATTATACACTTAGTTGATTTGTGTAGCCTGGTGTTCTTACTGACAATGATCTTCTCTCCCTGTTTATTTTGTATGATGCTGAGGTTGTATTTAGCTGTGAGCAGACTATCTCACTGTGTTCATGAAATAACTTTGGCATTTTTTCATTAAATGTCATTGTGGAAGAATTTCTAGATGCAATGGCAGTGTTTATTTTGCCAGAAAAATATGATCCCAAGCAATGAAAACCTTGGGAAGTAAAAATGAGAATATTGTTTATAAATCCTAAATTTGATTACTGTAGTAAAGACAACATAAAAAATATTAGCACATCTGTACATTATACATTAAAAATATTTACAGTGAAAAATACTAGCACATTTTAAAATGACACAGACTATAGAAATTGTTTGCAACCACATTCTTAATACTCCAAATTTATGTAGCATGCTGTACTTCACCAGAACCACCCTCCGGTGACTTCTGTCTTTAAGGAATAGTCCACATGGATGTTTAAAAGGGGATACGTATCTACTCTTGTCAGTCCTCCCAATATCTAATGACTCCGTTCATCCTGAGGCTCCGCATTTTCCCTATGTTAAAATGGAGTTTGGTAACTAGATTTTCCGATAGCAAGGAATTTTTTTTCTTCTGGACAGTCTTTTGGGGATCAAGAAGAACTGATTCAATCATTACATATCCATTATTACCATAAAATCCTACTTTAAAGATTTACGGTAGCATTTATCTTTGTGACATCTCATGAAGGATTGCACATCTCCATTTTACTAGGCTTTGAAATTAAGCATTCAGTATTTCCAAACTAATTTTCTTTTAGCTTTCTGGTTATATTTCCTTAGTTAGACAATAACCTATATAGTAAACAGGTCAATCCACAGATTGACTTTATCCATATATATTGTGTATACCTCCTTTCTGGGATATGGCATTTTTCAGGATTGTCTAATAGCTTGGAGTTGTAAAGACAAGATTGTCCACGGAGTTGTAATATCAGTATAAAGGTTTGCTGCCAGTTCTAACAATTCTGCTCTCAGGACCTTTTCCACAATTGAGTGAGAAGTCCAAAGATCCTCTTCCTTGTCCTCAAAGTTGTTGATATAATATGCTAGAGCACTAATCCTCTTCAGGTCACTCCACAGCAATGAATTTTAGATAGATCTTGTCACTAAACTATATCTCATTTTTGCCAGTAAAGAAGGTCCCTTCTTAGTGTTTATACAGAAAGATCTGTACAGCTTCAGTGAAGGCACATCTGGCACCCATCTTTGCAGCCACCTATGCAAAATCGGGTTCACAGACATCTAAGGCAGGATTGAAATGATCTAAACATAGACATGTAATGCTGCTGGAGACGCCTTAGGGCATCTGCGTGGGGCAGATATAATGCAGATGAAATGGAACATCAACTGGAACATCAGTGGGAGGCAGGTGGGATAGCCCAGGGCATCTCTCCCTGTGCAACTGAATTGAACCCCTAGGGCATGATCCAGTTTTAGTTTGAAACATCTAAATGTAGATATCTCCATGTAAGCTTGCTGTATGTGCTGAACTACTCTGTTGTTTCACTGACTGTATTTTATTCCATCTTTGCTGACTCCATAGGACCCTGGAAATCTCAAGTGCAGGTACCTTAATCAGGAGCTATATTACACCCTACTCTACCATATTTTCTTATATAGTTATTAATCTTTATGGTAAGACTGACAGCATTTATGTTGCTATCCTAGACAAAGGCATTATTTTAGAGTAGTATTTGGTTGTTGCCCATTCAATGTTTCTAATGTCACCAAAATATAGTGAAGAAAAGTGCTCCTTTTTTAAATGTATTATTTTTCAAAAGTATTATTCAGCATTTCAGATTTGTATTTGAAATGTCACAACTTTTTTGTTTCCTAGACAGAAAAAGGGAGTGCACTGCATGAAGCAGCCCTATTTGGGAAGGTGGAGGTAGTACGCATTTTGCTTGAAACAGGTAAATCTGACTTTCAGGAAACACCGAACAAATATTCCTATTATTGCTGATCTGATGATTGCCTCAAGTTTTTTGGTCATATAAATTAGTATTATCTTTTTAAGCTTTTGCAAATCTAATCACATGTACTGCTGCTTAAAATAGTGTTCTTCTAGAATAGGAAATTACTATACACAAAGAGAGCAAAAGGAACATTTTCATTTATGACTGAGAAATTCCATATATGACTCAGTGTATGGCAAGCTGGATACAAATTTGAAGAAAAATGGCTACATAAAATTTTGTTGTTCACACTGAAAGACAGCCAAGAATATTTGGATTCAGCATAGCAAAAAAAGACATTACTAATTTTTAGCAATTCCCCCATGTATTAAAGAGAATTTCAAAACTACTGGGCAGTTCTAGCCTTTAGTAAGCAAGATTTGTGAGATTTAATTTCCATTAAAAAATGGAAAAAAAAAAAAAGTAAACCTATGTACCAATGCCTAGCTCTCCTACTCCACTGCTATTAGGTATCAGACCAGGTCATCAGAGCTACAGGATGTACTGCTTACATAATCAATCCTTTGGTGCTCTAGCAATATTTCAAGTCTCTGCAAAATAATGTTCTTGAAAGCTTGATTATTCTCTCCTCTGTTCTTCTCCTTATGGTGAAAGAGGTATGATACATGTCAGTTGATGATGAGTGGTATAAGATAAAAGTTTAAGGGGAATTTGCTGGAACATGTTTTGAGAAGTAGAACAGTGTGTTAAACTCAGACAGGAGGGCTCACCCAGTGGTTCCAATAGGAAGATTTTAGATCTTCATATACTGTGATAGTCTTTGACCAGAACTATTCCTGTAATTTTCCTTTGTTTAGTCAGTAAGGGTATGTTTATTCTAAAAGACATGTTTATGCATTTATATAAACCCCTTTATATTTATGTATATACTCACTCCTGTTCTGTCTGCCTGCACACCTTGGATGTTCTTGTTCTGAGATTAAACTGACCTAATTTTCATGTCTTCCGACATGATATAAACTCAGGCAGAAGTTTATTTCTTTGTTCTAGAGGACTTATCTTCACATTTACATCCTTCATCTGAGCTGTCCCTAACAAACATACCATCCTGCTTTCTCCTCCATTTCCTGGACAAATTTAGAGTGACTATGAAGTCAGGGGAAGGCACCAGATCTCTGAGAGTTGTATTTTTTTTAAAGGAGACGAGAACAGGGATACACAATCTATCCACAAATAAGAATTGCATATATTTTGCAAGCAAATTACTCATCTAAAAAAAATGTTTTAGATAAAGGAGAAAAATCAATGAAGATATCCAGAAATAACTTCTCTGAGATATGCTTCTGCTTTAGTGGGGCTTCTCAGCGATCTTCATTATCATCACCTGTGGTAAAGTGCAAAAGAAGGAACGTCCCACTCACAGCTCCTTACCCCAGTCTGAGCTAGTGCATACCTGATCTGAGATCTACGTTCAGAAAAGAAAGTCTTTCCAAGATGCTTTCCTGTTTGGAAGAATAAGGAGGAGGCAGAAAGGGATCTTCACGTGAACTCAGAAAGGCAGAGCCCTTTTATACTAATCCACCTAAAAGAGGAAGGAACAGAGGACATCACAGAAATCTAGGAAGTGCTTAGACCACTGATAACTAGTACTTCTCACAGATTAGTAGCCACTGTTAGATCACAGTTGTGCTAGGCAGCGGAGCAAAGCCTTCACCATGAAAACCTTCAACCCCAAACTCTCTGCAACATTCCCCACTTTCCGTCTCGCTTCATCTGTCAATCCTTATTTCTCTAACTGCTTCAGAAAAGACTCAGCTTATGAACAGCTATTGCAAAGGAAATAAAGATGTAAGTTGGTGTCTCTGGCTTTTGAAAATAAGCTGCCATGGTTAATTGCACAGGCAGCTTTTTGGCTTTATTTTCAGTGAGAAAACAAGTACCTCTTTCCCACAAAACATACTAGGAAACTCGTGATCGTGCTAGGAGGTAGCAAGAACTGCAGCCATTTCTGGTGAGCAGAGAAATGCTTCCATGCTTCCAGAATGTCTTCTTAAGTCATGCTTCCCCTGATTTCCTCTATTCAGTTTCCTCAGGAAAATCTCATTTTGTTTATTAGGATCATTCATGCCTTTATCTATTATGCTTACAAATCTAAAGTTAATAAAATAAAAAAAAAAGAGAAAACCCTTCATTCTAATTCCACAAGGCTAACTTTCCAAAGCAGTCCCTGCTATGTAAGAGTAGAGAATTGAGCAGGATCATGTGCAACACATGTTCTTTGAGACCTACCCAGGATAAGACTCTAACTTAGATATATATATTTACGTTCACAGCTTGAATGTAATAGCTATAACACAGTTTGAATGTAACAGCCTGAGAAGTCCATGTGGAAACCCCCTAGCAGTTCATATAGCCCTTTTATTACATATGGATATTTTGGTCTCTTTGAAGAATGAATTTGGAACATGTTACCATGAAATACAAAAAATTAGTAGGTTTTTGAGTATTGCTTCCAACACACGTACTACACACTAGATGTGATAAATCCCGAATTCATGTTTGGGATGAATTAGAATCTAGCCATGTAAGAGACATTCAGATGAGATCAATTACTGAGTTTACAAAACATTCATTTTACATAGGATCTTTCTTAGGAACAGTCTTTTAAAATAATCCAAAATTTTGTTCAAGAAGCTTATTTTGTATTTTCTTGAATTATAATAACATATAAATAATCCATGTCAAGGTATGAATTTTAGGCAGCCCAGCCTTTGAATAGAAATGGTTGTTGTATTTCAACTATAGGACAGCTGTATAACTGCTTGCATTCAAATTACCAGATAAGGAAGTCTGGTATACCACATTAATAATCAAAAATATTTGTGGTTAAAGATTTCACCACAGATCATTTTCTGTTTCAGGAATTGATACCAACATAAAGGACAGTTTGGGTAGAACAGTTCTAGATATTCTTAAAGAACATCCATCTCAGCAGTCACTCCAAATTGCTGCTTTGCTTCAAGGTAAGTTATATTCAATCATAAATTTATTAGAGACAAGTTGGAATACCATTGCGGAATATATATATATATTGGTTAATACTACTGTATATAGTAGTTTCTACTCTTATAGTGTTCATTATTCAAAATAGAAGTCTCTTGACCAAAAGGACGTAATTGTCCTAGATACACAAAACTGACTGGTGGAGTCTGCATTTCAGAGGTAACCTCTTCTTTTTCTGACATTAGACATTAATACAATGTGTCACTTATAATTTCTCTTTGTACCTTGTTCATTATAAAATAAGAGGTTGCAATATCTATTGCAATTCCATTCAGTTAGGATGGTAAAGTGCAAATGGAATGTTTCATCAGTTCATAAATAACTATGACTGAAAGATGATGAAAAAAATTCAAGATACTTCATTATATTTTTCTCATTTTCCTTAAATTTCAAAAAATAGGCAATAACTCTTGTCAATGTAATAATATAATTAATTATATGTATGTATTGTATTCAATACATATGTTCGTGTTTCTCATTTTTCATGCTGGTTTCATGGTGCAAGACTGGTGAAACTCCATTATTTACTTCAATTTTATACTCTAGAAGATGATCATAAAGTGGTGAAACATTAGCTAATGCATAATTCATTGTTATACATCACTCCTTCTCTTGTATGCAATTTGTTATTTTGTAACTTTCAGATTAGTCTTTCCTTAGCTGTGGTTCATGGAGTTCATTGAAGATATCATTGCTGCATTTCCACCTGCATTGATATCTCTGTAGTCTCAACCCCATTGATCAACAAAGTTTCTTTTCAACCATTTTAAGTCTCACTTTGATGGGTCAGTATCTGCTCTTACTTTTAACCACACACACAATATGAAGGCTTTGGGGGGCTCTGACATGCAGTCTTTTTAATCACAGTATGATTAAAGTATTAAAGCATGGAGAAGGCTGCTCAGTAGCTTCAGCTCATATTAGAGTGAGAAAACTGTGCCTGTAGTAGGAAGTTGATTATTTTTGCTCTGCCTACGTTAGAGTCAGAAATTATCTGTAAGGATGAAAAATATTTACAAAGATGCCACTTTGAGCCTTGAGCAAACATGAGAAGCTCCTTCAGAACTCCTCTGTGGAACCATTTGAGATGCTTCTACATCAGCAAAGAGTTCACTGAAGCTTTAGCTGTCAAAGATTCAATTGTGAGATAAAATCAAGAAGTAAAAGCATGAGTGGCAGAATTCACTACTAACATTACAGATGACACCCTTTGTCTAAAAGCCAGATTAGTATATTCCCCTGTGAAGTATAAGCATTTATCTGGTCGTAGCTGAAAGATCAGCAAACTATTGGGATTTAGGGAAACTCAAAAACACTCTAGTTGAGTTCTACTTCATTGGGTAATGATTTCCAAGCAGAGAAGGGCAGTCGCTGAGAAAGAATTAATGGCATGCAAATACATCCTGTTAATGCTGCTGTCTCCAGTTTCTCTCTAAGAAGGCTTACAGATCATGTTGTTCATGCAGACTTACAGGAGAACAAAATGAAATGAATGGTGTCAGTCAATCACTTGCCAGATTTTGCAAGAGTTTCTTCCTATTTTTTTTTTCTGCAGACACAATGGAATTGAGTTGATTCTTTCACCTTGCTGCCACTGTAAGATTTTGTTGCCTAGAATTCTTATTAAATACGGCCATCTCCCACTCACCTGTTAACCTTAATTAGGTCCCAGAGTATCACTGTATGACATGTACTATTAATGCAGAGCAAAGTATTTGTCCCAGCCCCATACCCTTGGCTTTCTAAGTATGAAACGAAAGCTGAAAGATGCATATAAACAGATTGGTAGCAACAAACAAGGAAATATACAAGCAGTATTACTGCTTTTTATGATAAGTCATACTATCTCCTGTAAGTAGAGGGGTAAGAGAGTTGTAGGGAGAGGTCTGAGGGAGAATATCGAGTTGATTTTGAGGATATCTATGAGGAACTCCTTTGAAGGAAAAGAAGTTGCTTGAAATAAAGAACTTATTTACTTCTTTTGAAGCAGTTCATGGAAGAGTAACACCAAAGTTGTTCAGCTGATTCTAAAACCTACAGGGCTGTCAGTCTTGAGCAAAAAAGTGACAGCACTGTTATCTTCAATGAAGATAATGGAAATCTTCTGTAACATAATGGTAATCCTGCAAGACCTTCACAACTTGAGAACCTTGGACTGAAGTTTCTCTTGGTGTTCTGCTTTTATTTAAGAATATTTACAAAACTATTTTTGACAGATTATAGGTTAAAAATAAACAGAAATTTTTGCCAGTGAGATTTTGGAAGGGATTCTAGTGTTTCAGTGATCTTGAAATCATTTTCCGTCATCCTGAGAAAACAATTGAAGTTCCTGCAAAAACATTTCTTGTGTGTATTTATTTGAAGAGCCTGTCAGCTCTTTGGAGAAGTTGAGCCATTCTCTGCTAGAAGAAAAGAAAAAAAAAAGGGTAGAGATCACTTCGATGGGCCATCTGAAAAAGGCTGACTAAACTACATCATCAACATTTTTTTTACTGTCAGTTAATTCTAGACAAAATTATTAAAAATGGCAGTTCAGGCTCTAATCCTTTGTCTTCCCTTTATTTCTCATCATCTTCTGTGTCTTGCTCAGGTCTGAGTGGTATTGAACTTAGGCTAAGATACTTAATACAGTTATATTCACTATGTGATAATGAAGAAACAGCCGTACTTGAAGAGCAGAGAATCAGAATGCATTTCTTGGATGTAGTGGAATGACAGCATTCAGTGCACAAACAGTTAACATTATTGGCACTTAAGGCTTTATAATTAGGTACTGAAGATAAAAAGGATGCTGCCAAGGCTTGTGGCCTAAAATTAAACCGGCCAGCTGTGTTTTAGCACATGTGAATGTGACGCAGGTGCATGTTATGCCACATTGCAACTCTTCCTCCATAGCCCACTATGTTCTCTATTAGAATCTTACTCTTTTGCTATTTCTGGAAACAGAATTCTTATTATTATGGAAAAAAGGCCGTAGCAGATAAACAAACTAGAAATGACAAGAGCACCAGGAAGGCACAATAAGCATAGACAATATGGAGGGAGATTTAATGGCAAGTTATTTCCTCTGTCTTCTGCTGGAGCTGCTACAGAATCTAACATTGTCTCTACATGTTATCCAGTTATTCATAAATGGAAAATGCATATGCAGCTGCTTGAATGGGAAGCAGAACCAGGACTCCTTTCCCTCTCTGCTTAAATAGCAGCAGTGTAATTAGTACAGTCCTTGTTTGGTTTATTCTTGCTTTCGCTTTTGCTCCCACTCATTCTGTAGATGAGAAGGTCTTCCATTCCCTTCACTACAAATGCCTAGTTTAGTGGAAGTTTGGAACACATTTCCAGTCTAGGATTTCTTGCTGCCTCATGAGAGGAAAGGAATTGTTATCTCAAACCCCTTCTTTCCTGAGTTTTTTTCCATCTCCTTTTATAGTACAATGGTGCAAAAGCTGTACAGTATTAAGTCTGTTCATTAATTGTTTCAAGGTGTTGTTAAGGAAAATATTTCTTCTTGGGACTTGAGGTTTAGATATACCCTTACCTGTCTCAGAATCACATCATACGTTTCTTTTCCCTGAACACAAGCACAAATGTTTGCTTATGTGTCGGTCTCTTAAGCATTTACTGATTTTAGGTTTTTTTTCCGGGGTTAAGTTGAATATGAGTCATTCAGTTCAATTGTTCTCTGAAATCTAGGATACTGAAGTTAGCCCAGCCCTAGTTCAAGTCTGTCTCATTCGCAGATCAGAGGTAACAGTTACCAGCTGGTTCTGAATATGATACTGCTGTAAAGAGAAGAGAAAGTGGGTTACAGGGTCTGTAATCTCCTAGGGTGGGCTGGGGATTGCTTCTTCTCCGGAGATGAAGTGAAGCATTTCAGCAGGAGCTCCCAGCGAGTTCATGGGCTGAGGCAGGAAGCTGTGGAAATGCAGGAGTCTCAGCCAGATGTTGTGAGAAGCAGAAGCCTCAGAGGAGTGGTTTATAAACCTGTTCTATTCCTCTAATCTGGTTACTTTCGGACTCTTCTATTTCAAAAGGCAAGTTTTCAGATTCTAATCAAATTTGGCTTTTTGAATTTAAAAGCTGTTCAGTCTCTTTGGTGAAATTTGCTCTTGGGAGGAACTCTTGGCCAATCCAGTCCTATAGCCTGACTGACGTAGACTCTTAAATGAAAAGGGAAAGGAGCTTATATTTCATTAAAACATTTTTTTTCTTTCATTACAAGTAAGAAGTTCTCTAAGGCTAATATAACCACTAGGAGGCAAAGCATTACTCTAGAAACCTGGATTTATAAATAAAACAGAAATCTTGACGCTTTTCCTGACTAAGGAATTAGCACCTAGAGGAGCTGAGGTTAAAGCAAGCTGTTCTCTAGAGCCAGGGCTTTTACTGCTCCTTGCTGTTCAGCAGTGACTCCAGCTGAGCTAGGCTGGGCACTTTTCATGGCTGAGATTCCTGGCACCCTTTACTCTGCAGAGAGACAGCTGTGTCCTTCTGCTTGCATATTAACACTTTCCCTTCTACATGGCTGTGGCCTGAAGACTACACAGAAACTGAGAAAGCTCCAATTCCAGCCATTTCACCTTTCCACCACTTCCTATCTTCGAGGCTTTATATTCACCATGGCTGTTAATTCCATTGCTATGTGACCACTCTCTACCATGACTTTTTGTACACATAGTGCTGTTTAGATAAATAAGACTAGATTAAAACCAGATAACTGTAGAAAAGAATGCTATTAAATAAGCAAAGCTTTTTGGTTTCACAGTATTAATCCTCACTGAATTGTAATCTGCTCCTTGAGTCAACAGATGCAGCATGCCCCCTTCTTTGCATGGTGTCACAGTGAGGAACAGTCTCTGAAGTGTCTGTATTAACATACAGACACTCTTGTCCCTTCCATAATGATAAAAGAAGCATTTGGAATCTGATAGTTTGCAATTTAGCAGATTATACTGTCCCTTATCACAAGAATAGTAGTCTTTTCTCTAAACTCTGTGAGATCACAACTGGCAAAACTCCTCTGGTCATTAGGTGGTGTAATTGGTTAAGATTGCTTTCTATTTCTTTCTCTCTCTATTGGAGAGAGAGGTCTCTCTACTGGTCTTTTTGGAGGAAAGTGATAGAATTCAGAGCAGAATCTCAGGTACTCCATAACCACAGCAGATGATGAGCACGGTATAGTCTTTTTCAATAAGTTTGGGGAAGGTTTTGTGGATAAATTTATAGCCAGGTTCAGACAACAATCTTGTATTGCTGGTAAAAGCATCCACTGTTTTATTTGTAGTATTTTGTTTTTGACTATTAAAATAGATCAAGAAACAACATTTTTGTTTCAAAACCTGTTTCTCTGGTAAAGTTATAGGTAAGTGCCTGGACTTGAAACTTCTCATAATCAAATTCTTGTTTGTATTTGTTATATATATCAGGTAGATTTTTCAATTACATAAAATTAAAAGTCCAATAGAACTGTGCAGTTTTAAAGTAAGTATTTATGAGATATATGTTGAACTTGGCATTTCCTCTTCAGAACTAGCTTTCAGGTAGGTGCATTAGTCTGAAAGAACTAGACAAAGAATAAAAACAACATTTTTATATATGTATTAGACAGCAAAATTAAAGTTTTTCACAATCTTCCCTACATTTTCTTTCCTAATATTTATATAAGCCCAGTAATTTTACGCTCCCTTTTGGTAGAAATCCATTTATACTTGCTTTTGGACAGTTGCAAAGTTACCAAGAGCATGTGTTCAACCATCAATTCCTTTTTTTTCTCTCTCTTTTGGGAGGGTCTAACCTTCCTTTTCAACTTCCTTTCCAACTCACACATTAACTTGAAAATTCTGTACCTAACAGAAATAGAAAACCTTCCAGAGTATTTCATCAGGCTATTGGTTTTGTTATGGTCTCTTACTTACAGCTCATCTTTTTGTCTTAACATCTTTGCTTCTAGCACAACAGGAACAAATGACAGTCCCCATTGCTGTATGGAGAAGTGCATGACAGAAGAACCAGGTGGCCATTGCCAGCCATCAGGCTTAAATGACACCGTCAGAACACATGTTCTTAACAAAAACAACAACCTGCAAAGCATTCTGAAAGAGCAGGCTGTTTCTCTGCCATTTCCAATTTCATTTTCTCAGAGGCCTATTTTATCATAAATTGTATTTGGTTTGGGGGGTTGTTATTTAATCGTGAATAAAAGCAAGCTTAATGGGTGTACTGTAGACTGTAGATATTAAATTGGGAAAATTTCACTTCTCAGAAACCCTTTCACTCTTTCAGTGTGATTTTGATGAAAGTAGTTTAGCTGCTTTTGTGTGTGCAGCACCATGTACTGCTGTGATTACCTCCAGGTATTGGAAACTGCATGTCTAAGCAACTTAAGGAAATCAAGAAAATGAAGATGCAGAATACCTGCCTGCACTGTGAAACAGTCATCCTGCTAGAAATCAAAATTTTCATTGCATAAATTAATTTCAAATATATATTTTACTATTTGTGCTACAGTAACATGCATTAAGGTCTTGGTGCTCCGTTGAGCTAGACTGTGTGTGCTTGTATATACACAAAAAGAATAGTAATGAAATTGAAATTTAGTTAGTCCAACAGTTTATATATATATATGTTTCTATAAATATTGTCATGAAGGTGAGACTAGAGAAATTTCAAAGAGGAAAAGTAGGAAAAAAATAGAACATTCTTCCAGACTGCTAATTAAAATTAAGTTTTTGAGATCACATTCTTCTTTTTTTCATGAACTGTCTCTGTACCTCATACAGAATATTTTCTTAACATATTTTTCTTAACAGAATCAATATTTTTACTTTTTTGCTCCTTGAATAAAAGCACTAAAAATTTAAGCTGAAAGAAGACTCTTTCAACAATACTAGTAGAACAGAAGAGTTCTGTAGATATTACAAGGAATCAGAAAGGACACTGTGGTAGTCACTGCTTATTAAGCCTACAAGAAGATTTTTATGTTTTCTGCAGATTAGATGGAATAACTGCCCATAATAGTGTTTTATACTTTAGATGAATTATTTATGAATAACTGTAAAGTTATAATATGAAAAATTCAAAAGGCTTTCATAAAAACAAATTAGAAATATACATTTGATTGGAATAAAAACCCATTAAATCAGGAGTTTAAGCCTATGTGTATCTTTAAATTGCAGAATATATGGAAACAGGAAATGCAAGTGTTTCAGAGGAAGCCCCACTGGAATGCGCAGAACATCAGTCTCGCATTTTGTCCCCAGAAGTTTCTCCGTCTCCAAAGGCTAAAAGTAAATACATGTGCTCTATGAATGGACAAGCTCTGTTAAAGTTTTCTTTAATATTATAATTATATCACTAACACAGTTATACTATATGTCAAATGAAAAAAATAACTTACTGGTATTGCGAAGCTTTTTCTCCCCCATGAAGTAACTAACTTAACTACATATACTGTAACTTGTGTCATACTGGAAAGTGCAGAACTGGTTTCTCAGGATGAACACATCACTGATGGATTGCAATGTGTTACATTGTTGATCTTAAATATTTTCAATTCATCTTTCATTATGCACTTCGTAATGAAGTATAACACTAACACGTGCTAGATATGCCAAGCATGGTTTGCATTCAAGTTACAGGCTCAATTTACTTTTTCTTTCCCAGACAACCATTTTCCATTACGTTGTATTTGGATGACTCTATTTAAAGAGTGACTTGGGTAATGCTCTGCCACTCTTGTGGCATTATCTGCAGATAAATGTTCTGCCATATCTGTCATGTACCATGCCTATCACTGTTGCATGTACATGCTTTCACCTTGTGTTACAGTCTCTGACTAATTGCATAGGCCTTGGAGATCCATTCATGTTTCCCATTGGGATACTGAACCAACATATGCTGTATGAAGATAAGTATTTCCTTTTACATTAATAGATCATTTATGAAGTCAACTGTTGTATGCAACAGAAATAAGTTTGTCCTGAAATTAAGTAATAAATATTTCTAAAATAAATTGTATTTCCTGAAGGTAAGCTCATGATCTTACATTTCTTTTTTTCTACTTCCAGGGTAAAAATAATAGAGTACATGCTAGCTTGCTTTTGCTTGTGTATTTTGTAATCTGAACCTAAAGGAAAGAAATGGTACATCATTGTGCTTCCTGTCCATCTGTCTGTCAGGCGAGGAGGGATAGCAGTGTCATTTACCTTCCTTTGACATTCAGAAAAAAAATAGTAGTTGGATAGAGGACAGAGACCTTAATTAGTGCTTGCACTGAAAGAAGGGTAGGCAAAATTCATCTTTTATATATCTTTTTTTGGCAGCAATGAGCTAGCTAGTTAGAATAAACTTACTGAAAAATCCGTCAGCACACTTGTAGTTCTTTCTGCAGTACACAGATCTCATTCTTGTCCAGTGGGAAATAATGAAGTGCGTCAGTGAAGAACATGGGATTTTTGCACCGAGGAAGTGAGAGCTAGGGAACAACGTATAAATCTGTAGGTATAAATCTAATCCTGTTTCTTTTTAATGTACTGAAACATGATTTGAAAAAAGTCTCTCAATCTCAAAGTTCCCTTTTTTATTTACTCTAGCATTGATCTTGAAGTATTTTAATTTTCTGATTAGAAAGATGAATATAAACCTACTTATAGCTGTTTGGTTTACAATTTTTGTGCAAAATTACCATTGACTGAGGGTAACAAGACTTTTGAGTACAAATTTCTGTTGCTTAGATAGTAAATGACAATAACACGCTTCTAATTTACAGCTTCTGTTCTTGGGTTTGAAAATCTCAGTCCTAACTGGCCAGTAATTGTAACTTAAGAAAATGCTTTAGAGTAAATTGTCATTTCTGCTAATCTATCATAAAAGACTATGAAAAAATGGCTATGAAGAAAAGTGACACAAAATGAAACTAAGCAGATACATTCGTATCTGATACTTCTTTAGTTACATGCACACATGAATGTACATTTGTGTGCATTTCATGTGTGCTGGGCTGAATATGCTCAGTCTATTACCCTTTTCAGCACTTTATTCCCAAGGTTGGAATAAAATGGAATAATCTGTGTATTATATTGGGATTATATCATAGTGAACAATATGACTCTTGAAAACCTAAGCAGAAGACATTTCTTATTTACACCTGGAAAAACTTATGTTCTCTTACATGCTATTACTGAAGGTAGCTGTATGATCCACCTGCAATAGCTTGTTGGAGCCTAATGCAGGTGTTCATAACAAGTAGGTATTTAGACTAGTAGAATGGTAGAGGGATATTTTAGACTTGTGGGTTTTGCCTGATATATCCTGCCACAGTTCCAGGAATTAATGCAGGGAAAGTGAGCAAGAATTTAAACCCTCCCCATCCACGGGACTGTTTTGCATTCTCAGAAACTCGGTTCCAACCTACTTATAGTTTGTGGAACCTATAGTTTGTGTGTGCTCACAGCGACAAATATTAACCCAAGGCAGAGGATGGGACAGTAGTCTCAGCTGTTTATATAAACCTTCTTATTCTTGGATTAATCTTTACATTTTCAGATAGTTGTTATTTCTAGCCATTTTTCAGGGTTAGAAAACAGAAAGGATAAGTATATATTGTATTTCATCTTTACTAAATATACAGTACAGTGGAATGCAAGAGCGTATAAATTATCTCCAGTGGTTCCCTTTCTAGGGTGAGATACTATTATGTTTTCCTTTTTGGGGACTTGGACATGAAGGTCACAGTTGAGATGATAACATACAGAATATTACAAATATTGCAAAGAATTTTAAAGAATATGCATTTCCTTTCTGGGCACAAATGACCCTTGGTATTCTAATTATTATCTAATTCTTTGTCTGTTTTTAAAGGTGAAGTTGTGACGGGAGAATTATCAAAGCTCCTAGATGAAATCAAATTGTGCCAAGAGAAGGAATACTCTTTTGAAGATCTGTCTCATACAATATCAGACCATTATCTGGACAATTTTAGTAAACTATCAGAGGAAGAATTTGTGACCAGTGGAAGCCAAACCAAGCTTAATGTAGTAAGTAAGATGGGATATAAAGAAAATCTATATACTTTTATGTGCTTTACTTCCTGCGTATTCAAAAAAGAAATAATCAGCAAGAATAATACAAGTCTAATGATGTAACAGTGAAAAACAGTATAGAATATGCATTACAGATTTAGAATTTATTGTTTCCCTTAATTTACAAAAGTACTACCTACCAGAATTAAGAATGACTTTGATGGCACCACTAGTTTGAGCCAAAGTTCAGACTAATTGTCCTTTTGAGCATGGAGGGTGTTGGGGAGGGTTTTATGAGAAATCATAGAAATCAGTCTGCATATTACATACTGCTACAACTAAATGCTTGCAGAATTATATGAGAAGCGCTCAAACAAATAAGGAGCTAAGCATCGTCAGTTGTGGTTCATAGACCTTGTATTATTGTATGGTTTTTACAATAGGCTAATTGTATTAAAGGCTGAATGTGTGACACTGGAAATTGTTGCGGTTGTGATACTTAAGCAATTTCCAACTACAGATGAAAAATTGACTTCATTAATACTATTCCTGTGAATAAAATGCTGTAGGATTCTGTTTTTTTTCATTCCAGGGTAACAAAATTCTTAAAAATTGAATTTTCTCTTCTCCAGTAGATAAAGTAAATAGGATTGCCCAGGGAATAATGTACAGATGAGGAAGAAAATGCAGAGTGCCAACTTTCAATTCATTTTTTTATATGTTAAGAGCAATTATATGCTCTCATTCATGAGGGAAAAACAGCATTAGAAGTTAAGGAATTTTATTACTATAGTCAGAATGAGATTTACAAAGATGGATAGGTGTCCAAAAGTACAGCACATATTTTTGTATAACCTTTCTAGATGCTTGAGTGATTAGATACATAACTCATGCTGAAGTCAGTCTGCACGAGATACTGATCTCATTTAAGCATTTTTACAAGTCTTTCTAGTGTTTTTCTGCATTTAGCTACTAACTGCTATTTAAATCTGCTCAGCCTCTATTTGCAGAAAATGCAATCCATTAATCCTGTCTACTCCGACTGAAATTTTTACAGGCCTAAATTACACAGAACGTGAATAGGAAGTGTTCAGACACTAAATGTGTAATTTACATGCAGCAGGCAAATACAAAGCCAATTAGGCTGGGATTGTATTCATTTGTGTATAGACTTAGAGGTGAAAAAAGTCTTCAAAATATGGTATCTAATTACTGAAAATTTCCAGGGAAGAGGGGGAGAAAGCCTTTTTTTTTTTTTTTCTCCAGCTTAATCCCAAGAAAAACTCTATTTGTAATAGATAAGAAAGATTTTTATTATGGGAATGTTAACAGACTCACTAAGTCTAAAGGTACATACAGACAAATCATAATGGAGTACTTCATTACCTTTTAATAGGTTTCTTTTTTTAATAGTATTCTTTTGATGGAATTATTTGATGAAGTGGACTGTATCTTGGAGTTAAGATAGGGTCTGTAGCACCACAGTTCATGACTATACTGCATGACAGATTGCTGCCATGGTGAACTCCATAGTTCGGTTCTAGTAATTATCCAGACTGCGGTCATTTAAAGCATGTTTTGGCTGTTTCTGACCTGTGCATCCAGCTTTCCTTTCAAAGAAACTAGGGTCAAGGGGATGGTGCACGCTTCCAATATGAAGTCAAGATACAAAGCAGAGCACATTTTCTCGTAACATAGACCCAGCTATACAGGCCTATATGGAAAGTGTTCTTTGCTGTAATTCATGATTATCCTGTTTCATCTAAAAGATACATTTCATATTTTAAAGTATTTTAAGGACACTCACTCTGCTCAATTTCTTCCTGGTTGCCTAACAGCCAAACAGAAAGTAGTTCCCACTTTTGAGGTGGTGACTCCTGGTTATGGGGAAATGCTGCCTTCCTTTGGTGGTGTAGGCTTGTGGACCCTGCACATGTGCTGTAGGGAGCTCTTCAAGAGTAACCTGGCAGAGTTATGTTTAGCTCTGAAAGCGAGTGCAAAGGTGAATGCTGCCAAACTGTCGCTGGGGCATGCCAACTGAGCATGGTTGGTGGAAGAAGTGAAAGGGTAGAGTCAGGACTGAAGAAAGCTAAATGAGTATTTATGTATAAGAACACAGAAATATGGGGGAAAACAAATAAGTGGAGGCATATATAGATAGGGAGAGTGAGACGTAGATTCCTGAATCTGTATCAGAAAGGAAAAAGATTCTTGCAACTTTTCTTGACGTTAGGTTTCCCCTCACTGGGAATCTTCTGCAGATTATCTCAGGAGGGCAGTGGGATGTTGTTGCGGTTTGATGGGGGCACAAATTTGGTAAGAGATGAATCCCCTTGCGTTCCAGCTGGTCTTCAAAGGTTAGAGGGACTGGGAGCGGCTGGACTCATCTCTTAGACATACCAAATACTTTGTTATCTACAGGCCCAACTCTGGCAGTATCAGATTCACGCACAGTCTGCTGACCATCCGTCCGATCGCCTTCCTAGGATCAAACTGAGTTGCCCAATAGTGTGATCCACTATCAGCTCAACTCTGGCAGTATCGGATTCACCCACAGATTGCTGACCGTCGGTCTATTGCCTCCAAGCCAAATGGTCAAGTTCACGAATAGCACAATTTATTCAAATGCAACATTTGGGAAAACAGGTTTCAGATGTCAGTACAGGAAATTTTCTACTACAGTGTGGAGTTCTTAGCTAGTGCCTAGTATACCAATGCGCAATCCTCACTCATCCAGAGGATGGGAGAGGGCTCTCAATCTTGAGGAGTCTCCTCAGGCAGCGTCCTGACCCAAGGGGAGGAAAGGGGTTCAGCCTGTTGACTGATCCAGAAGTTACGATGGAATCTTTCCTCTCTCCTCTTCCTTCTTCCTTAATTCCTCTTCCTCCATTCTTACCATCCCATTCTTCCTTCCTAGTCCTTAGCCTCCTTCCTTAGTTCGTCTTTTATATATTTTCTTTTACATTCAGGTGGAGCTTGAGTGACTCTAGTCATACTTACTTTTGTTATTCATTGGTTTAAAAAAAAGTCTCCCGAGTTAATTGAAAATCTAGAGAGCATGCTCGGTGAGGAGGGGTCATGTATTGGTATTATAGTGAGATTAGAAGGAGAAGTTTGAGCAAAGCCTATCAGACAGAACTGATCTGCCACTATTGTTGGCCCAGCACCAGACATGCCACTCTGTGGCCCATCAGCTGTGTGGCACCAGCAGGCTGCCACCTCTGCAGGGAGTACAACAGAGTTTGGCCGCCGTGTCTTCACTCTGCTCCACCCTCCATTCCCTCTTATTAGTATGTGCTAGGGTGGCAGATTGTGTTGCCTAGGGAATCATGGGGAAGTAGATTCCACACATACCAGCCATCCTGGAAGTGGCAACTGTTTCTCACCTCAAGCAAGCCTCTGCAATGCCAGAACTTCTGTTAGCCTCTGTTTTTCTCTAAGTTCCTCTCTCTCGAGCAGTTCTCTCACAGATGTCTCCTGTTAGGTGCGTTCATTCAGTTCGCACTGCAGGAGCCAGGGAGTGCATGGGGGGAGAACTGCACTAGGTGTCCCTGTAGAAGCGAGCGCTTGCTTCGGCTTCAGCTTCAGCTTCAGTTCAGCAGCTGCTCCCCTAACGTTCATCCTGACTGTGCCAACTTGCCAACAGCTACTCTACACGGGTGCAGAAGTTAGGTGCTTGTTGGTAATGTGTCAGATAATGCCATTTCCTTCACAAATTTTGGTTCTGGAGGTTAGGACCAGTGCAGACTTTTCAACTATGTGTATAGTCCTGGTCACCCAGGCTGGCTGAAAAGTCTGTACTGGTGACACACTGTGATCCCTGAGGAGAGTCTCCAAAAGTAAGTACCAGGATCTGGGTACCTGGAGATAAGTTTTCCCCTGTCTTTGCATCATACTATTCTTTAGAATAGTATAAGGCCAAGATTGGGGAGCTTCAGTGGGGAATAGTAGTAACTTGTGGATCGAAACCTGATCAGATGCAGAAATGATCTGCAGAAACTGTCTCCCGAGCCTCGCAGGGGCACATGAAAGGGAAAGCAGCAGGAAGCAGAGATGTCTAGAAATGTTTTTCAACAACTGATTCTACTGAAGAGTGTCAAACTATCTATGATACTATTCTGCATAGATAAGGTTTAGATAGATTCAGGGCTGCAGAAAGGAATGTCTGCCAATTTAGGATCCATGGTGTCTTCGATCTGAGTGCTAACCTCTGTTCTTTGAAAAAGCAGGGCTCATTCTTTTTGTTTAGCATTAGGATTGTGGGGATGCCCACTTTTTTATGTAGTAACTTGTCAGTTACTTCATCTGGCAAGTGGAAATGTGTTCAGTTCTCTCCATGGCATCAGATATTTACGGTCTTCCAAATAAAAAGCCTTAAGTACCAACCTATTGGTTACCTCCAGTATTCTTTATGCATTTTACAATGAGTGCAAAAATACCAAAGCAATCCTGAAGGCAGACCTTATGGCCTCCCTATTCACTACTAAGTGAGTTCACTCACTTCCTGTCCTTGGTCAGTTGTCTTGCAAGTGGGTACAAAACCTACAGAATGTCACTTTTTCTTTTGAAGGTGATGTGGTTTCAAACTTCTTTAGGTCAAGGAAAGAATTGAATCCTGTCTTCTATTTCAGAAATTATTCATCCAACCACTCAGCCAGCAGTACTGATATGCTTTACTAATGGGCTTCCTCCAGCCTTCCAGGAAAAGCTCTTCATTGCATTTTGCACTGAAAATACTACACAATTTCTTGTGTAATGTTTCCTCTTGACCAATTGTGTGGTATTTGTCCTGACTTTGAAGTGAGTCATGATGATGAAGATGACACTGTTATGACAAGAGCATACCTACTATGTCATGATAGGTTGAGGAATAGATATTTTATATATCCAGTGGGTTTAGATGGGAGTTATGTCCAAGCTGATCAGCCTATAAAGACTATGAGACATTAACAAAGCTTGAGCCTTATGAGCCTGAAAGAGATGGTTTTTAGATCAAGAATTTTGGGTTAGGCATCTTAATTCCAAATTACCTATGAATTTTGTTTTGGCTCTAAGTTTCCATGGGGCATAGAAGAATCAAAAGGAAAAGTGAAAAAGCAAAGGACAGAAGCTGGAGGACTAGAAGGGTTGGACATCTGAGAAGGGGAGGGGACAGTGGAGTAGTAAGTACGACTAAGAAGAGTAAGAATAGACGCAACAACGTACATGTGAATAGGGGCATAAGGGGAAATGAGTAAAAATATTCCCACGGCCATTCTAGAAGCTGAGAGGTAAAATTTGGGGTTACACAGAATCACAGAACAGTTGAGGTTGGAAAGGACTGCTAGAGATCATCTAGTCCAACCCCTGTGCTAAGCAGGGACACAGAAGAGACTGTTTTACCTTCCTGAAGGAGCACAATTAATGAAGAGGGTCAACCGTGAATACTTGTTGTTGGATAACGCAGAGTGAGACGAGAAGAAGTTACTGATCATTTAATTAAAGAGCTCATTATAATAAAAACACCAGTTCAAAATGTTCAGTAGTTGGTTTTAGGACTCTGTCTTTCTTCAAATATACATTTCACGTGCTGTCATGTAAGATTTTACTTATATGATTTGATAATCTATCCTCATTGGTCAGTAAAAAAAATGTATAATATGAGTTATCAGACAAAATTTGAGTTAGCAGACAACACCCTTCACTCTGCACAAAATTAAAAGCCTGACTGCAGATAAACTGGGAATTGTGGCTTGTTACATCATTTCAGAGAGTTCTGAAAAGTCATTCACATACCTAAGCATTATTTTAGTTGGAATTCCCCAGCTTTCTGAAAGATGGCTTGTGCACTGAAGGCAGGTGATGTTAAGGTGAGTAAAAATTCATAGATTTTTACTGTCAGTACCTTTCCACATTTTTTTTCTTCTTTTTACTTTTGGCCATTGTGACTCAGATATACTCTTAATTCCTTTATGTATGCAAAGACCTGGGAAGCCCTGACAGCATCACAGGCAAGCTGGGAGAGCACTCTACCAATTTATTGTTTAGTGGTAATATATTACACTTCTACTGTGCCTGCTAAATGTATGAATAGCTCCTCCACATAACAGAGATCTTACTGTTCAGAAAGTGGGAAAAGGCGCTGTATGTTGTGCTTCACACCATTTTTGGTCAAATTTGAGATGGAAAAGGATGTAGGGAAAATCCGTGATTCTAAAAGCCTAGATAACAGGCCTTCTTAAAAAAAAAGCTATTTTAAGCATGACTGCTAAGAAAATTGGCCTTTAACAATAACCTGTTGTAGTTTCATTTTTTTTTTTAAAAAAGTATAGTTTTTGAAAATATTTATTTTCCAATAGATGGCAGTCTGGCTCAGTAATTTCAAGAACAAAAGCAGCCATCTTATGTAAGAGTTTTCTAACTCTTTTTTATTGCCATGTTAAAGTCATAGATTTTTAACAAGGTTGATAGAGCAAACTGATTAAAATTAAAAGTCTGCACTTCTAAAAGAAGAAAATTTACTGAATATCATATCATTAATTTAAAATACAAACTAAAATGTCAGAGACAAATTTAGAAGTATTTTATAGCTCAAAGGTTGTATTCAAGCAATCTGTGCAAGCTGAAGAGCAGGTAAGAAAACTGAAATGGATGTATCTTGCAAAGCAGGAATCCAGAAGAATGAGGTGTATTAGGAAAACAGAGAGAAGAATGTCAAAGTGCATGTTTTGAGGAATCTTCAAGAGCTTCTGAACATAATGTTACAACAGAAATATGCCGCATTTATAACATTGTGGTTTTTTTCATTATGTTTGTGAATGAGAAAAAGCAGAAAGCATAAATACGGCTTTTTTTGTCCGCCTAAAAAAAAATAAATCTCATCAATACTGCTGAATGATATGCAGCTTTTCATTTGTTTTGGGCAAACTGATTGCAAAACAAAAATTTTTTCATATGCAATTCTACACTCCCACACATATATATGTATATATATACAACTTCCGCATATTGGATGCAGTGCAATGCATCTCATTATTTTCCTTTAATAAATTGGATATAATATTTATGAAAAATGCTAACTCTTAAAAGGGGTTAGTCTTTTTCTGTGTTCACAAGGTTACTCTATATCTACAATTCTCAATTAGGAATGAAATTGAAAAGTGTCATATTCTACCTAGCTTGAACAGTAAATATCTTCCATAGTTTTTGAAAAGTCATGTGAATATTGGAACTAAACTGATTTAAACATAATAAAAACATGCCATATACACTTAAAAAATGAAGCTGCCAATGAAAGTTTTTTTTTTTTTTTATATCAGTCCATTTAATTTTGGAAAGCTGATATTTAACTTGATTTTTTTTTTGCTTTTACATTTAAGCTATTGCATTCAGAATCATAATGCATAAACTACATGACAGATCTGCAAGTGCAGGTACCTTCCTGTCTTTGAATGTGTGACATGAGATTTAAGAATGAAGGACTTCTGTGCTGTTAGCAGCAGAGTCATATACTAAAGGGTTGGTTACCTGGAATAAATACAAGGAAACTTGAATAAGAAAACAATAATGTGCTCCCATTATTTTTTGCTTACAAAATAAATTTGAAGATAGTAAAAACAAGTAGGATTATGGGAACTGCACTACAGAGGGAATTCACAGAAGTGGCAGCAGTATATCTGATTAAATTTAATGTGGTTATATAATACATGATACAGGCTGGCAGCAGTAATTTAAATTTAAACACTAAGAAAGTTTCTGTATAGTCTGAAGAAAATGTTTTGGGTTTCATCACAGGCATATAAATGTCAATTTCTACTTGCATCTGCCATCCAAAACACGAAGTTGATGCTTATGAGCATCAACTCATGAGCATCTATTAAGAGAGAGTGGAAAAATTGTAATTTAAAATTTCTTATATTAACATGACTGAAAATAGTGACCATACATATTCAAGGAGAATATAATACTTTAGTTCAAAAAAATCAAACAGGTTAGGGTATATAAAGACAATAACAGTAAGACTGTGTTTGCTTTATATCTAAGGAGAGATTTCAGAGGGTAGAATTGATTTTGAAGTAAGATGGCTAAGAATATGCATGGTACTTTGAAGTTAGTTGTTCTTATTAATTTTGTTCTGTAATAAAAACAACAATTTGTTAAAAAATGCACAAACAACATGAATAAAATGAATTATTTTTAATTTTATGTAGCAATAATCAGTGGAATTTATTGTTAAAGGATATGGTGGCAAACAATTTGATAACATGACTCAAAGAACCAATGATATTGATCATTTAACCTAATATTTAAATAAATAATGGCCAGGATGAAGTAGTATAAAGACTAAGAGTGACCAAATATGCTGGAAGAAATTGATAGATATCATGGATTAAAAGTGTGCTCTCTAAAAGTACTACACACATGTGCATATGTGTTATTGAAATGTAAGACAAATGCTGATCTGTAAGCTAGAAATACATACAGTGGCCAAAGCTAATGAGAATACGTCCAAAACACATTCAAGAACTATGCTGGCTAATTAAGAAATAGTAAGACAATAAGGCCTGATTTTTAGGAAACAAGCATCAGATGGAAACAAGCATCAGATATATTTGAATTTAACTTATGTTATGTTGCTGTCTTTTTTGCTCTGCTGGTACTTACGATGGATTTTTGAATTTTTGCTGAGTACTGGTTCAGTCTTTGGAATGTTGTTGATTTATTTAATTCCTCTGTAATGACAGTGATATATAATTCATGTGTTGCCAAGTTTTGACTTTGCAAGGATCATGTCACGCAAGAATCGTTGTTGTTCTCCAACTCATTCATCCACTTTAGTTGTGAATCTCATTTTGCAAACAAATACTGACTCTTATTTATTTTGGAAGGCCATCTCTCCCAGAAAAATATAAACTTTGTTTTTTAAATAGATTCCCTTGTTGCAAAGGTTTACCTACCCTCTGATGATAAGATTATACAACTTTGAAAGTTGTTTTTAAAGCTAACACCCAACTAAAAACCTATTTGTATTTCTAATTTGTAATGGGCCAATGGTATTTCCCATTGAGAAAAAACAGGCAAGAGAAGTTCAGAAGTTTTTAAGGTACCGTTTTTAGCCTATGATTGGTAATTATTAAAATAACTACTTCCATTACTGGCTGTATCTGTAGGTTATGATATATTTCAAATACAAGAGTGGTAAAGATTTCTGTATCAGAGGCATTCTAACTGCAGTAACGTATATCTCAACATAGGTTTATTTGCCCAGTATCACTTTTCACAGACAAGTGCAGTAGCCAGTTCACTGCTGCTGAGGCTTCTGGCAGAACAGTTGCTGCCCAGCCCCGCAGTGCGCTCCATAGACACACCACACGACATACAGACAGACACACAGCCCTTAAGAATATAAAATCCTGAAACATGACAACACTTAGTATGGTGGAATAAAGTATAACTATAGGGAAACACTGGCCAAAACAGTGGTTCATCTGAAATGAAGTAAAAAGTACCCACTTCTTTTCCACAGAATGATTTTCTAGAATATTTAGGCAGTCTGTGCAATTATGTATGTGCGTGGCAAATTCCTTGACTATCAGATACTTGCAGGAAAATAGCTTGCAGACAAACGAATCTCTCTGAATGCTGGTATGTCTTTTATCTTGCACTGGTGAATCCTCAATGTATCTAATCCCTTCGCTTCAACCTGCCAAATGATTTACCTTGATGACCTGTGTATTGCTATGTTTTGCAGACCTTGTGAAGTACATATGGGCAATTTCTTTCATTTGATGCACTTGTGCTTGCATTTATTCTTATATAGTAAAATCTGATGGAATAGAAAAGAACGAATAGTTTTCATACACCCTCCTTAACTTGAAATACTTCAGACTTATTCTTTCTTAAAGCTTATCATTTCCTGTCTAAGTAATCCTAGCATTTGCAAGTTTATTTTGTATGTAAATCTTACCAGGCTACTTGCCACTTCACTTGCCGTGATCTGGACTCTTTCATCTTAGCTAAATCGCTTTTACATATGGATCTTGGATATGGGTATAGCATTTTTTCCATATAAAGTCATTATGATATAAGCTTTTTAGATCAAAGAGCTTGTTTGTCTTTATGGCTACAAAGCCGTATGTAAATTTGGAGTGCTCTGCAAATGACTAATAATACTTTATCTAAGAACCATGTTGGACAGATATGTTTTCTTAAATTAACCTCAGTAGCTTTTTGCACTTTTTCACAAAGACCGTATTGGTTCAGAGTATTTCATACATTATAGTAATGAGCACATATGTAATTTAAAGGCTGCACTGCTTCATTATACTCATATGCATGCAAAAAACCCCCCCAAAAAACAACAAAAAAAAACCAAGCTACTAATCTCAACAGGATTACCCAGGATCTGAGGACTCTAGCAGAACTGTCAATATAAAGCATATATTTGCCTTTACTTAAATATTATTTTTTGTGTTATTTTGTGTTTAAGAGGACCTTCCTTTTTATCCATATTTGTGGTATTTTTCTTCCCACATCATGCAAGTAGTGTCTGCCATTGTGGGCATTGCTGCCAGGTTAACGTATTTGACTATCTAGCCCCTCCATTTCTTCCATGCCCTTACTGCTCATCATCCTATAAGTATGTAATATTGTCCAACATAATGCATATTTGAGAAAAAAGAAGTCTCTAATTTGGCCTTTTCTAATCACTTCTGAAAAACATACACTGAGAATAATACCAAGTAATTTCCACTCAGGCAAGTGCTTGGGCAGTATTAACCTCAACTTCCTGTTTTTTTATAACATTACAAAGCCAGATCAGCAGGGGAAGTGATGATTTCTTCTTTTGCCAGAACATCAGTCAGCAGAGATGTTTCCCTCAAGCCCTGTTCTCCCCTGAAGGCCTCCTGCAAAAGTCATGGACTTCTGCCATGTGTTTCTGTGCTATTTCCCCTTTTCCCCTCTCCTCAGATTCTTCTCCTGTGTCCCATATCTAATCAGATTTGCAGCTTCTCCTTTAGAAGAGAACAAAAGGTTCTCTCCATTGTGATCTTCCATGGTTCTCTTAATGTTCCTTTGCCCCCTAATTGACCACGATGTCACCAGGAGGGATGCTGTGAGGCTGGGATTCAGCTGCCTATGGATCTCATGGCACTGTAGACGTGCAAGGTGTTTGAGTCTCTTGCACGGGGCTAACATGGACTCAGGCCTGCTGGAGCAGTGGCTCAAGGCCAGCATGTTCCCTACGGTGTCTAAAGAGACACTGGATGCCTATGATGAGGTAGCTGAATCCATAAAGCCTTTGGTGTTTGATTCGGGGCTTCGGTCTTTGATTCCATATACTGGAGTTCGTTCCTTCGGGAGTTGCAACAAACGGCGCCCGCCGTGGGGCAGCCGGTAGCTGTCGAATCGGTTGCATCGCCCAGCTGAACTCCCGGGATTCACGCTGAAAGGAAGTGTAAGGATTAAGGTGAAAAGAAGTGAATTTCGTGCACACGCTAAGGCTTTTGAAAGGAAAGAGGTAAGCACCTGGGAGCTGGTAAGCAGTTCATACCTAACGAAGGAACAGAAGGACGATTTAGAAGCTTTTCCTAAAATCCTAGTGGAGTTTGTTCCTTCACAAGTTGCAGCAAATGTCAATGAGGCCTTAATTTGGTTGCTCAAATAGACATCTAGCGCCATTCTGGCAGGTAGCTGAGACACATGTGTTGGGCTGGCAGATGTACCCAAGGACTTTAAAAGTCATGATGTTCTGGAGTGGCAGTTATAGGCTAGACAGAGGCCCTGCACTGAATCTTGGTGTGTAGACAATTTAATCAAGCCCCAGATATCTGTCTGCTAGATGGATATAAAGAACTTCTTCAAAGTTTCAGTTACAAGTAGATTTTAATTTCCAAAAATATATTTTTGCTGTCTTTGAAAAAAATAGTTGCAATAGTTTGTGAAGAACCTTAGTGTGAATATGTGGGAGATTTATTTTCCACAGTCATATGTAGATGTTCGCCCTAAGGGAAAGATAACTGAGTTAAAAAGGAAAGAAAAAGAATGCTTTAAAAAAATTACTCATTTCTATTATACAGTCCTAAGCAGGAAAGAGATAATTTTAGAACTCTTTAGCATTGACTTTTCTGCACATTATAGATATAAGTATTTATGTAATATCTCTAGGACTCTATTGGCAAACAGTACAAGTTTGTGGGTTTTAATATAAAGTGACATTAAAATAAATTAGTGTTCGACCCACACAACAGGCTACAAACAGATTAAAAAATATTAACATTTGTAAATGCCTTTTTTGGGGTATATGCCTGAAATCAACACTGACTTCATGTCTAGTCGTAAGAATATAGTCGTTTAGCTTAGAATTGGCAAATGAATAAAGGCTGGTGGTCATCATCTGTTTGAAATTCACGAGAAGAGTAAGAATCATATGGTGAGTGAAAAAGCATACAGGAAAAGTTTTCCCCTTATGGTGCAATCCGAAGATGGAGCCTATTGATCCAGCAGAGCTAAGTGAATCCCTGTGTGATCCATGGAGAGACAGACAATAATGCATAGATAAGTAGGATTTCACTGTAGTATCTTCAGTGATTCTTCTGAAGTTGAATTAGTAAGCAATCCCTTAGCTGAGCAGTCCCTCCTTCCCTTCTTCCATTTCTTCTTCTCAGTAAGGAGAGGTATACAAATAAATGCAGTATTTCATAGGGCAAAATTATGTCCAACAATAACATAAAACAAGCAAAAAAGATGTTTTCTGTAGAACTGCTTAGTAGCTGAAGTAACATTGGACAACTGGACATGTTTTGACTACATGCTTACTGTTACTTTTATTCTCTTTTGCTAGCATATGTTTTATAGTTGACACATACACAGAGAAAAAGAAGTATTTTTATGCATGTCTTGAGCTAATTGACCAATCGTGGAAGAGATTCTTTGCATTCAATTGGAAGAGTTTTTTCAGGTCGTGTGAGTAAGCTCAACAAGTAGAAAAAGAATAGCAGAAGAATATATTGGACCAGATTCTTACACATTAATTAAATAAGAGATCAGGAGTGACTCACAGCTAAGGGACAACTACCTGATGTTTACTGTGCATTGGAAAATGTTTGCCTATGGAATTAATACAGGTCAACAGTCTGCTGTAAATACAACCCTTAGCTTTTCTCAGATTTTTCTATATACTGAAACCCTTGACTGAATTCAGTGGGATAACTGTTATAACTGGAATTAGAATCAAAATCAGATCCATAGACACCCTGTTTTTACATTGTTTTCTTTACTTTTCCAGAGGCCTACATGAGTTGAATGGTTTGTGCTTCTTTGATCATCTGTTTTCTTTTCTCTCTGCACCTGTCCATCCTAAACTTACAAGATTCAACTGTAGTGCCATGAGAAAAAAGCCCAGAAGAGGCTCTTCACTTTCACTTGCTTCAGTTGTTACTTGAGATGGGCAGTTTCTAGTAATACTACTGCTGTTATTTCTGCTGATATTGGTGCTTTGCCCAGTGTCTCTGGAATATGATCTTTTAACAGCCTGCAAAGAAGCAGCCTCAGTGCTGTCGGCCAGTCTTAGCCAAAAATCATATTAAAATATAATAATGTTTTATTCCCATACTGGTATTACTTTGAATTATTAATAGTCAATTTTTACAGACATTGGAATACTTATTACTCTGCTCTCGTCTGTGTCCAAGATGGTGTTTTATTTAAGGAATCTCAATAACTTTACTAGAGCACTTGTTTAGCCATAGATACCCCATAAGAAGTACAGTGTTACATAGAAGTTATACATGAAGGTATGTCATAAACACTTGTTTATTTTATAGAACACTTGAGGACACTATATGACCACTGTCTGGAGAACAAATTTAAGTAGTAAGTCTTCAGCTATCCAAGAATATTTCTAGAAAACAAAATAAAAGTGTGATTGTAGTGGGACAGACCTATGCGTTCTGTGTTGAATCTACTACAGGTAAACAGATGAGTAGAGATGTGCTAGCACAAGAGCAATAACTGTCCTAAATCTTTTGGGGCTCCTAATTATTGAAATTGCCACAATGAAATCGCTATTTTAATTGCATAAAACAGGAAGAAGAGCTTGCAGTATGTGAACCTCACACTGGCACTTTTTTCTGTGTATAGCAGTATATGAATAGCAAAACTTTTGCCTTCCCAGCCAAGATCATTTTGAATTCTGCTCTGTCCTGTCATTTGAATAAAGAAAGAGTAGGGATATAAAGCAGCATTTATCTGGACCCCTTTTAAGTGAAGTTGTTGCATTGAGGGCTGTTGCCTCCGTAGGTGATATACTGTTCTGCACCTCTTAGGGTGTTGTGGTGGGGAAATCTTTTTCCCTAATACTTGTAGCAGTGTCTGAGCCCTGGCATGTTTTACTGAGGTCAAAAAGTATATTAGAATTTGACTGATATTTCCTAAATAGACCTTGAGCTTTGTTAATTCACTAACCAGATATCAAGAAGCGTCCTTCAACTGATTGCCAGTTACTCCACTGCATTGTTTTTATGTATTATTTTTGTGTATTTAGTACTCAGAATACAATATGGCAAACAGCTAGCAATTTGTTACTGATGGATCTGGAAATAACCTAGTATATACATTCTTCAAGGGCTTTTTGATTAACCACTCTTATCCAGCCTTCATGTTCAGCTGACTAACTCAATACTGTATATAGTTTCTCATAAGCATGGCTTTGCCCATTCAGGTATGATTTTCTCCTACATCTTTCATTAAGGCAGCAGCATCTTAATGGAATAATAACTGCACTTTCAGTAACACTCTTTTACTGAGAATATATAAGCTAACTAAAAAACTATGCAGTGGAGGAGGGTAGTAAAGTGGTGACTTCTACCTACTCACTTACCACCTGTTTTTTCCCCTATTTAATTTCTGTTCCTTCTGTTCTATTTCATGCCAAATAATGCATTTTCTATAAGTTAATCATTCTTCCACCCACTTACCCACCTTCTCTTTCACGAGTTTAAAAAAAGGAAAATACATGTTTTACAGCTGATTTGCTTTGCAATTATATTGCACAGAGTTTTGCAAATGTTATATGATAACATTCAGATAGTATAGTGATGCTAAATAGAGATGCCTTTGTAGTTATTCTCCAAACAAATTTTCTTTCTTTTCTGTGACACTTAAAGACAAAAATGCTGATTTTTTTTTTACTATTTTCCTGCGCACAAGGGTAAATATTTCTTTTTTAGTATTTCTGAAAATATTAATTTTTTTAATATTTCTGCAAATATTAACCCTTAATTTTGCTTTTCTTCAGTGTCTTATATTCTCCATTTTCAGTCTCTTCTTTTTTGAGTGGTGCATCAGTTTTTCAGTGAGTCACATTCTGGAATGAGTCATGTGAGTATAAACATTCAGTCTTTGATTCAGGGAGACACATAAGCCTGTGATTAATATGAAAAATCCCATTAACTTAATTGAAAGTGTTCATATTCAAGTGCTTAAACTTTGAGACTCAAAAGGCAACTTGTTTTAAGTTGCCAAATTCATGCTTTTGCACCGCCTACATTTCCTACATTTGTGTATATCCATAGACATACACATACACATTTGTGTATATGTGTATTAGGTCAAATGTGCAGTGCCTGTGGGATGGAAAGGCCCCCCTAGAAATATCCTTATTTCTGCTGCATTTTGTCCTTGTACTCAGTTGCGGCTTGCTGGGTTGAATTCCCTTACTGGACTTTATCCTCCAAAATGCTTATTACTTCTTCCTGTGACTGGGAAAGCATTTAAAGCAAACACTTGATATTAACACCTGCATTAATTGATACTAAGTATGCAAATACTTTGATTTGTAAGTATTGGTTACTCACTCAAAGCTAGGCAAATGCTTGACAGCCATGATGATTTGACTTAAAGTTATCTACTTGTACTGTCTGCGTGAGCTGTTGTTGAAAAAGAAGAGAAAGACACCTGAAAGGCAGTTAATTCAATGTTCTGTCCCAAACACATATCTCAGGATGCAGTAGATAAGTTGCCCATGAACTATATTCCCATAGATTAAAAACAGCCAAAATATTTAGCTCAGATTAAATACTAAATCTTTAAACAATTTAGACTGAAAGACTGATATTTAAGTGCTTTTATAAACCAGGGCATTGCTTAGCACATTGCAGCTTCAAGCAGCTAACACTTCATTCAGATAATTTCATGATGCAAAAAGATCACTATATGCTTCCCAAGATACCTAAAAATGGAAATACTACATCTACTACGTCATTCTTAACCAATACTCTTTATTATAGTTAAAAAACAGTTCTGCAAATTTTTAGTTTAAATTCCTAAATTTTCTACCATTTAAAAATCTTTGTAAAGTATTTTTTCATCCACATAAAAAATTTAAAGGAATTTAGAAAATAGTTAAGATCTCTATGGAAATACATGCAAATATCTTTTGCTTTGCATTTAGAATGCATATATGAAATGTTCTTCATAGTAGTAGTTATAGAAAGAGGAAATGTTGTTCATAGAAAGATAAGCACATTCAGTTCATAAGGTTTTACCTCTAGTGACAACTACACTAGTCAAGCCCAGACTTGTATTAATACATGACTTTCTGTTGGTTAGCTGTATTTTATGATTATTTTTTATCAAATGAAAAGTTAACCTTCCATCTTGAAAAACAGTAATTCATTTACAGGTAGAAGAAAAGACATCTTTTGTAGCTTATGGCTGATAAGAGTTTTTTCATTTTTCTTATATCCTAAAACTTACATCATACCGTTCCTATTTTAAGAGCAGTACAAAGGATCAGAAATGTCTTGTCACTGTTTACGTTACATGCAAGGATTAAATGATTAAAATGTACAATTAAAAAGTGTTTTGAATCACTTCAAGATTCTTTTTACAATCTCACTTTTCATTTTTGCCTTCTTTAGTGTGTATCTTAAGGCTAACTGGCCATTCCATGTTGTCGTCATCTAATGCTACAGTGTATTTACTGCTTGCTCTCAGGTCCTGCTCTGAAGATGGAATGATTAATTCCTGGCATGCTCATCATGCCAGGGTCTGTAGCACTTGCCCACTGAGTTGCACACTGCGCTTGAGTTCAAAGCAAATTTTGAGTTCAGCCTGCTTCAGACGAATGTGTTACTGCAGAGTCCCAGTGCGAGAATCCTGCCGTGCTCAGCTGGGCTGGTGCACGGTGCTGTGGAGGTCAGGATTCTCCCTCTTTGGGGCTGCTAGAGCTTGCTTTCCTTTAGAGCCTCACATACCGCTGAAAGTGGTCACGGAATATCTCACACTGTTTCTGATACAGCCCAGTGCTTTTGTGATCTGGCCTTGCAGACTGCAACAGAGCTGGAAAATGAGGAACACAGACTTGGTGACCATCTCTGAGAAGTTTAAATGACATGTCCAGCATCTCACAGGGACGGTGGCAGAGGCAGGTCCTGAACACCTTTCTCCGGCATTCAGCTGTTTGAAGTGCAAGGCCACCCTTGCTTTTGTGCCATTCCCTTGCTGAATGCAAAAGGTGGGGTCAAACTCAACGCACACGCATAGCAAGTATGTGGTGAAAGGCAGCTCGGAGCGTGTTTGGTGACGGCAGTGGCATTGGCGAGGAATGGCTGCAGGTTTGCAGTGCACGGGGAGGACAAGGTAGTGAAGAAGGAAAAGCACCAAGCAGGCAGAAGGGTGTCTTGGAGGTGGTGGGCAAGGTGTGCCCCGGCCACCAAGACGCCTCACGGTTGCTCCAGCGCTGAGAAATGATGCCTGTCTTGTACATGAGTGTCGTTCATGGCAGAAACCTTACGACGCCTACAAGTGGAGGTTAATATAGGGAAGTGGCGTGTAAAAATCCCAAGTGACGGTGTTGTATTTCCCTCCCAAACCCTGCTCGTTTTCCCGTTGTCCTCCGCCTGTTTTCTGCTCCGCGTGGCCCGGGCACCAGCAGGGGGAGCACAGAGAGCAGAAAACTCTCCCAGCTCTTGGTTCCTTCTCCGTCCTCTTCGCCACCACAGCCGCTGGGAACAGCGCGGGCGGGTGCAACCCGCTCAGCATGATTTGCAGTGGATATTAAGAAACGCGCTCCCCTTTTATTAGTGCCTTACTGAATAGAATATAAAATTAGACTAATAAAGTGGTCTTTAAAAAAAAAAAATATTTCACAACATAATTGATTCTCTTTGGCACCAGGCAAAACCTTGGTAAAAGCATGCCTTTATAATCCTGTGTGTAGGATCCTATGAAATATTTGCATGGTTGTACGACTGTCAGATTATTTGCCCAGAAGAAATATCCTATTGACTTACTGCTCAAGACTGAGTTGCATTAGTAAGCTTATGAAACATACGGTTGCTTTCTGCCTCCTGTAACCAGAGTGATGCCTTCCAGAGGAAGGGTTGATTTCAGTTTTGTTGCTATATTTCTGAGAGGTGAGCTAAAACAATATAAAATTACTTGATATTTTAAAATGATCCGTAACTCCAAGCTTGTGTGTAAAGGACAAAGAGCTCAGCGTGCCTGGCAGTGCGTAACTTTAGCACAGTAGCTGTGGTAATAATCACGGTAGAGTGTTTGCTTATTTTTCTTAAACGTGATATGCTGTTGGATAAACAAAAAGTTAGCATCAGTTAACCTTTATTAATATAAAAGTTATGACACAATGTGAAATGATAAAAGACCTGGTGTTTTGTATCTTGGATATCTTTTTGTGCTGCTTTCTTGTTCTAGGGGATACAGTCTTGAAAGGATATTTGCTGTGCTTCTGCACATGGATCACAATTATGCTAAAACAGAGATGCAATGAGTAAATATAGAGTGTGATGTTTGGTTTTAAATTTCACTGGCCGAAGTATAAAAATCTCCTCTTGCTCCTGAAACTGGGGGATTAAATCACATTTTGTCTAGCAAGGGCTGCTACAAATGTCAAGCCAAGAGCAGAGAGCAATTTTCTTTAAAAACTGAGTAAAAATAAAAGGAAGAGGTTTTACAAAATTTATTGTATTCCTGGAGAAAACTGGCCTAGATAATGAGTTCCCATGGTACTTATGAAATGGTTGTGATCTATATTAAGGGAGACCAAAACTTTGGGCTATTTTACACATGACATAAAGCTTTCTGAGATACGAACTTTGTAGCTCTTTAGGAATCGTTAGGATTCAGGTTGCCCTCTTTTCCTGTTGACTTCTAAGAGCAGAACAGACTTTCACAGTTTTTTTTTTCCTGTGTATTCTTTGTCCCGTCTTGCTGAGTATTAGTTAGATTGGGAGCGAGATGTCAAGTTGCGATAGCCAATCTGACTGACCTAAATATACCATGTGAACATAGAGCCTGTTTACAGGATAAACCATGTTTTAGCCTAAAGTTTCCTACTGGAGAATTCTGCCTTTTGTGCAGATGGAGACATAAAAATGAAGACTTCCATGTGTAAATTTTCAATGACATAATTTAAGTGCTTGTCAGCTATGAGAATCAGAAATGACATGTGGGGCCCTGTGAAGCCGAGAAGTTTGTCACCATTGTTGTGGTCCAAGGACCTTACTCTTAATCTTACTAGTCTCTCACTGCTATATTATTATCCTCTTTTATTATTAGTTCTGTTTTACATACAGAGAAATTGCATTAGTCTTTTTTTTCTGCTCTAAGCAATTTACAATACTTGTTTTGGTATTCCAGTAAAAATCATAGCTCTTTTATTAAATCTTCTATTCTCTGTCAATGCCTTGTCATTTCCCTACCAATTATTCAATTTTTGTTTGTTTGTTTTTGCAAACCATATATAGTATCTTCTAAGCTTTTCCATCTATTTTGAAGATATGTGGTGCTGACACCTGTGCTTCTTTCATCTTAGGCAGCTAAGTTACAGCTCATGGTTTATACCATACAGTGGTATGTATAAGAGGTTTTCAACTGTGCCTCTTTAGGGTTTTTGTTTATTGGTCGTTTTTTTGGTGATAAAAGAGATCTCTTCCTCTCTTTTTATTTCTTTTTTATGAGGCGGGGGCGTAAATACATGTGCTTCTCTAAACCTCTCCCAGAGAGCTATCTCAAGGCTTCCCAGCAGCACACAAAGAATTAGATTTTGATGGCTGAAGGATCTTGGAGGAGGCAAACTTAATTTTTACCGCAGCACAGGAAAGTGAGGGAGTTATGAGAAAGGAGTGAAGGCTGGGGGAGGAGAGCAGGAGATGGGGAGGTCCGGGTAGGAGTTGCAGGGGCCCGTGTGACAGTCTGAGGTCCATGGATGTCTTGTAGGTCTGTCTGTATCTCATCCATGTCCCGCAGCTGCCTTCATTTCCGTAAGACCTGCAAACCGGGTCTATTCCGTTTGAGGGACTGCTGGCTGTACAAGTATTAACTCCTTTCCTATTTTTTGCAACTGCTGCCATCTTTCCCTGCAGCTGTTCCTACATCTCCCTTTGTGCCTGTCGTCTCGTTACAGCTGGGCTTCTGGCACTGGGGGTGGGTGCGAAAGCCGATAGCGATAGCTGCTTCTCATCGCCTTCGCATGCGTGTGTCCTAGTGTGTCTTTTTCAGTGCTTGAGCAATAGCAGAAGCAGAAATCTGGGCAAGACGACAACATAAATCAGTTCAATATGAAAGGGCCAACCCCAATCTGCAGTAGTCCGTATATTAGCAATGATCGCGCCATCCATACCTGGAAGGCCTAGCTGCATAAGGCTACTAGTCAGTTTGTTCTGAACAACTGCCTGATGAGCTTTGACACCTGTTTGTCCTTTTCTGCAGGATCAGACCTGACTGCATAAAGTCCCCATTTCTCCTCGTTCATGCTGGTGGCACTGCTTTAAATTCCCATGGTCCCCAGTCCATTTTAGGCTGTTCATATACATTGCATCTAAGATAAATAACATATCTGTCTTTCATACTGCTTATGTGTTTTTCCATTGTTGAATAACATTTTAGCAGTTATATTTTCTGATCTGGTCCTGTAATGGCTAGACACTCAGAAGTTCTTCCTTGAATGATTCAGATGTATCCATTTTCATTATTCATCCTGCTGTAGTTGCATTAACAAAATTTCTCATGACAGTGTTGTGCATTTTTATTTTTAGAGGGTGCATTGACTATGCTTTTGTCTGGGACTCTCGTCTTCGTTCATTTATACCGTCTTCTCAGGCCGCAGCAGTGTGTGCAGCGTACTCTCCTGCACCCAGCACTGCTGCAGTACTTCACTTTTTGCTCCAGGGGGCAAGAAACGCTTTTATTCTGTGGCACAACAATTTGGAGATTTAAAATACAAACGTAGGGCACACACGATGGAAGACGGTAGCATAAATAGATTGCAAGGACCCGGAGCTTGCTTCTTTTGTCAATGCAAATGTATAGTAATGATAGTCCTCCGCGACCCGCGTGCTGCAGGGTTCACCCAGCCCTGATAATCACCCGGGTAGGAATACCGGTTGCTATGGCAACGCATGCTGGCCTGTCAAAATAACCTCGTGAAATAGCAGGCAGCGAGTGCTTCACAAATTGACTTCTATAATAAAAGGTAAATGAATCCACAGTTGAAAAAAAAGAAAGTAAAATACGGGGCTAGGTTTGTCATTTCTGTGACAAGGGACAAGCGAGGGGTGTCAGACTGGGGAAGTCGGATGTACCCTCGGCGAAGGCCCTGTAGGTGAATTCAGAGGAATTTCCTCCTTTTAAGTTATGTTGGTGAAGCCAAATGTGTATGAGGTTAGCACGAGGGCTGAGGTTCACTGACCCTCAGCTGTTACAGCATTTGAGTTAGTGCCGGTCTGTGTGGTGCCTTGACCTCACCTTGATTACCAGGACCCATTAGTCTATGTTGTTGCTCCTGCTTTCTCCTTCCACCCTGTCTTTCCCATCAGGAAAACGCTTTCCCATCCATTCACAGAGTGGTTGAGGTTGGAAGGGACCTTTGAAGATCATCTAGTCCAACCCGGCTGCAGAAGCAGGGTCCCCTCGGGTCTTTATTCTGCGGGTCAACATAACCCACAGTTAATTGGGCCTGTTCTGTGCAGGCCTCCTAAATGTGCTCTGGAGGTGATGGGCTTTGGATGGACAAATTGCTGTGGTCAGTCTTTGTAGCCAACAGCCTTGTTGTTCGCACAAAAATCCAGACACTTCTGAAAGATTCTTTAAGCCAAACAAGTATTCTTGAAGTTAATATTTACTGTCAGGCTGCAAAAACATGCAGGTAGAACAGCTATCGCATATTCCAGTTTAAATATGGACAAAATGACTGGCAGAGAGATCAGAAGTGAGTAAAATTTGCAATTTGTTCTTGTTATAACTTTCTTTTTAACATGAGATTCTTAAGATTATTCATCACTGGTTTATGTCTTTTCCTCCTTTTTTTCCTGAAATCAGTAAAAGTTGTTGCTGCAGTTCGTTCATCTGGGGTTGGATTCACCTGCATAGCAAAATATCGTACATAAAGAAGAGGAAAGTGGTCACTTTTTCTGCCTATTGTAGAATATCAGAATACTTTTAAAGGTTTATTCCCATATCAGTGAGCCCAGTATGGGAGATTTGGTGCTCAGAACTGAATGACTTTTTCTAGAACCTTCCATCCATTCTAGCTGAGGTGACAATGTGAGCCAGGTCATTTTTAAATTAAATATTTGCCATACAAAGTAAGTGAACATGTTTGTTTGTCGATGTTAAAGCAAAAAATGAAATCTCAAATTTTGATTGAATGCATTTTTTTTTTTTTTTTTGCAAAAACCCTGGGTTGATCCAAGCAAATAGAGTATACTTTTATTTTTGTTTTATGAATGCAACAGGTGACTGCTAGAGCAAGACCCCTTTGACATATTATTTCCTTTAATTTCATTAAAAATATTAGTTTTCATACTCTATGAGCTATCCTAAGCTTAATAAAGTTAAGGCAAGTTTTGAAGCAAAATCATGTAAAGTAATATGAACCAGAAGTTGCCAGTTACCTGGTAATGAAGAAAATAAGTATACATTTTAATATATATTTTTATGTTTATTCATATTTATACTATAATTGTGAGCAAGTCAACATACACCTTCCTTAGGATGTACAGTTTTCATACAAGGATTAACAGTTGAGTAGTTCATGCATTAAAATAGCAGTTCACCTTTTGGCATTTAGAAATGTGATTTTTTTTTCAATTCTTTTTTTTAAATAAAATGTTTATCACTGTGTTTAATTGGAAAGTACTGCTTCTTTATGCGCAGAGGCCTTCTTCCACATGTCTGTCACTGAGAGAGGAAGAAGAAGACGATGCAGGTGAAAATACGTGTGGTCCTTCAGGTTTATGGGAGGCATTAACACCTTGTAATGGATGCAGGAACCTTGGATTCCCCATTCTCGCACAGGTATACATTTACTTTTTCATCATAAAAATCACTCATTAGGATAGCATCTCAGTGTTGTCCCTTTCTTATCTGTTACAGATGTTTCTAATGTTCAAAAATGTTATCTGTGGTCTTCATTTTAATTTCAAAATCTGTTTTTAAAATTAAATGTTGAAATACAGTCATCCAGTTGTATTGTTCATCCTCCTGAGTTTAATACTGAGAGAGTTTATTGCCGTCTTAGCCAGACAGTTTTTATGCTGTGTAGCATTTCCTTCTGATTCATCCTGCAATGAAACTCTGCAGTCCTGTAGTTTTCCTCTGGGATATGTGCTCTAGTTTTGAACAGCTTCTAATTAATATAATGACATCCCAGCTACTTTTTTTATGGAATTAATCGAGGACACCATACATAACTCTCTCAACTGATGTAACAATATAGCCTAAGACTTCTCTTTGAAGATTATGTAAGTTGAAAAAAAGTCCCCCATCATTTTCACATACTTATGATACTACAGAGAAAAATAAATAAAAATGGGTAATATACTTGCATCTAAATCCCAATAATTCTTGGAGCAAATTAGGCAGCAGTATCTACCAAGACATGCCAACAGCTGTGTCCTGAACAAGTGGTATCGTATTGCTACAGAACAGGATGATACTTATTGCTGGTTCTGGGTCTCCCTTGTTCTCTCTCTGCACTATATTTTAGTTCTCTCATTTCTGTTATATCTTCCTGCTCTTTTCTTGTAGCATTGAATGTAGGCCTGCCAAATTTCTTTTTAGAAATGACTGTGTTTTCAGTTGCATCCTTACTTGGCACTGCATTTAAATAGCTTTGGTCATATTCTTGTGTACCAGATTGAAATGACATATCCTGTCTCACCACCCTGTATACAGTGTTGCTTTCATACCGTGACTGTACGTTTTATTCCCTTTGGTCCAGTGGGACCTGCACCTGTTTGAGGTCAATGCTAAAGCTTCCACTGCAGTCAATGAAAACAGGATATGGCAACTAATGTACTTGAATAACAATGAGCACTGCCCTGTGTTTTTATAAGCAGCTTTTCTATTTCTTTCCCATTTCAGTAGCTGTTTTCTACTTCATACTATCTATCATTTCAGACAGTTGGCAAGGTGCAGTGCTGTAGGAGTTTTCTGGTTTTATGATAAGACCATGCTAGTTACTAACTCCTCATTTTTAAGAATTTGTCTCAAAAAATATTTCTTTAGTGGTTATGATTTAATTATTCCATAAACCTTCCAGTGATGAACATATGTGACATTTGAAGTGATTTCATAATTAAAAAAGCATATATTTTCCTTGTCTCTTTTTAATGTAAGATATTTGCAAAGAGTGTAGAAGGGCTGAGCAATGCATTTGTAAAATAGAATAAAGTAAGCTTTGCTGGTTGGTATCTCTTATAATGAGATGCTCATGTAAATAAATAAAAAAAAGTAAGTTTTCAGACAGTGATTCCTGGATTACTTTGATTCTTGTATGTGAATTTTAAACCCTATTTTATGATAACTCAGTTTACATACTCTGAGAACTAATAAGATTTTTAATTATGGATAGAAAGCAAAGAATCGATGAACTGTTTTTTCATGAAATGAGAACATGCCTTTGTAGATTAGTTCTCTTTGTAAAATTGAAGATGGATTTGTTTTTCCATGTTTTTCTTTCTCACAGAACTAAAAAAAGAAATTACATAGTGAGAATTCTTCAAATTATAAAAGGGTGAATTCAATTAAAAAATGTATTTGTCATTGCCATTTTCAGTCATTTGGGCTATTAGGTAATCTGTTATCTCTATCACATTTACTTCAGAATGCAGCAGAGAACATTTTTTTAACTAAGGGAAACAGAACACAAGTTACTGACCTTAGTCTATGATCAATGTCTTGAAATGGCCTGACAAGATAATATATATACAATCTGCTTTAATACTTTTTAGGTAAAGGTATGCAAAGATATGTTTCTAATATGACATATGTCAGTCCACGAACATGTCAGAAAATGGCTGATCTTATCATGAAGAAAAAAATGAAAAAAGGTTCCTTGATACCATGTCTTAAAAGGCATACACTTCTAGAGAGACCCAAATTGGGAAAATGGTCTGTAAATTATTCTTGAGCACCAACCACTACTTCATTTTTTCAATTTTCATCTAATTAAAAACAGTTTTTAGAGTTATATTAATATACTGTGTTTGAACATCAAAAGAGAATATGCATGAAAATTGATTCGTAGCTTATATGCACAGTGAGGTGTATAATGGTAAATAGTAAAGTTAATTTTAAGTAAGATGGCAACGGTGTCTATCCCCAGTGAGCTAATGGTATTTAATATCCCAGAGCAGCTGATTTTTCAGACATATTTGATTTCTTTATTGTAGTTATGGAAAAGAGGTTGACTGGGTATACTTCTGAACATGCAGTGTCTAATTTGTATTGTTTTTTGTTTGTTTGTTTTTTAAATAAAGGGCTATATATTAATATCTGTGTAAGTTCTGAAAATATTGTTTAAAACTTATCACAGTAGTAATGCAGATATTTTCAGAAGTGGCATAAGCATCTCTTTTTCATAGTCTCATAAGCAGTAAAGTCCTAGAAGAACTTGACAGAAAATCTTTTACATATCTGGTAAAACATTCAGGGTTTTAGGTTGCCAAGTTTGAAATTAGAATGAAACTGACAACCAGATTCATCCACTCCCAATATAATTAAAAGTCAGATAGCAAGGATACCCAGATATATTTTAGGAGACTGAAATTCAAATGCTTTTTCTTAGTTTAATAGAGAAGGAATTCCACTTGTAACATTTGTAATTTTATGATGTTCCACGTTAGTATTTGGCTGTTGGTTTTCTGAAATTAACCTTTACTTTCCAGTAGAAATTCCATTCTATCCAAAATCAGTTATAGGCAAAAAAAAAAAAAAAAAGTTTTTAGGATATTCCCAATTGTGTATACTCTGTCTCCCAGTCAATGTAAGAGAGAGCCTTTTGCTCTGAATAGCTGATAGGTTAATAACTATCTTCTATAGATTCCATAATTTCAAAAAAACTTAAATAAAATAGAATAAAAACAAATTTGAAAGCTTTCAAAGATGTAAAAACAGTAGAGTTTCTGACCTTCCAAAGGCAAGAAGAGCAAATTTTTGTTGAGACAGGATTCATCTCTTTGACTTTTAGGTGAGAGGAGCCTGAATTCTGGTCCCTGCACTGTGTTTGTGTATGTTTATGACAGCTTACTTGGGGTGTCCTAAGCAGAAGATGGTAATATTATGGTCATTTTGGGGTGCTTTCTTGTCATACTGAAATCTTTTCAGCATAGCAATAGAGCATGAAGAAGGTTTGAAAATACTGCCATTTACCAAGTTTATAAGTACCCACAGCACACTTGCAATTGAAAAACTGAACTTCAATTTAAAACCCGTAAGGGACTTCTGCATTCATCATAAATCTTAATGTTACCAACTATCTAGAACAGTAGTTATCTAGAAAAAAATATGTAGACAGATATGCAAAGTTTAATTAAATATTTAAGTAAGAACTTTGTTGCTAACCATGTCAGATATACATCTAAAAAGATGTAAAAAATTGCTTCCTAAAAAGGAGCAATGAAGTTTTGGGAGATCTTCACAGTTGCTTATAACATTACTCTATGTTCTGGTTAGAGAACTCCTGGATTCCTAGAAATAAGAACACTTGCAACTTTGTCATGGGTTTTCCTGCAAAATGAAATTTGCTGAAGTGTTTGAATAAGCTGTATCCAAGGACTTTTGTCATCTCTTACATCTCTTACAGAGTGCAATGAAATCAAACCATTTACTTTGCTGACACTCTACTGACAACTTCATCTCCCAGTGCATTGAGTAGAAATGCATTTCAAATTGGACTGATAGAGAAACATATCTGGCTAATAGCTTCGCAGTACTGAAGTTCACCAACGTTGGAAAGTCTCATGGCACTATCTAACATAAATATTACATAGCAGGAACCTGTTATCTTGTTTGGTGAATCTTACAGTTAAAGTCATTGCCAGAAATATTCTCAGCATGCAAATGCTGTGAAGTAAATATTAAGTTTGAGTTAAGAGTCAGTCATTGAGTAATGACTATTACTACAGCTGACTTTCTTGGATTGACATCACATAGCTGCACCACTGAAAACTCAGCATCCTGACCCCATCTCTTGTCCTGCTAAGGGGTGAAAAAAGAGAGAATCTGGATTGGGCTTTTATAAATCTTTTCTCTCTTAAGTGCTCGTAAACTAACCCACATTTTAAAAAAGTGATGCCTAGTATATACCTTCGTTTTTTGACATCCACTACTTTCTGTATAGCTAGTTGTTACTATCTAAACCACTGTGGCCAAAATAATTTCACTGCATTCTATTCTCTAAGAGTTACAAGGACATCACCCTTCCTTACTGAACAGTGACCAGCACCAATTTCCTCCACAGAACCTGAAATCATCACCTGGAAAAGGTTTCTCGTTTTTGATTTTTAACTTTTTTTTTTTTCCTTCTTCATCTGCTTGCCAGTTCTTGGCGAAAATATACCTTCATGTCATCTTATAACTAGTCTTTTCTTTGTTAACTCAGAGTTAAAACTGTTATTCATGTGTTCATTATCTTCTGTCTTTTCTGTAATCTTCGTTTCCATGTAGGCAGGTTTTATCTTCATAAGCTTCTCTGCTTCAGTATTTTAACAGTGTTGTACCACTGATTACTTGTCTAGCAGCTTCACCTTTCCTGCTGCAGGAAGCGCAAATCTAGTGCACAGCACAGAATTCTGGGACATTTTTTCCAAATTGTGCAGGAAGTGACTCGCATGGAGCATTTGGATAGGTAATGTTATAGAGATGGTAGAGAGAGCGTTACCTTCCAGGGACAATCATTAGCCAGGAAAGCTCTTTGGTGTGTAGTATACATGAAAGATGAATATTCAGAATAGGACTGTTGCATAATTTATAATATTTTCCTATAATTTCTATCCTTTAGTGAAAAATATTTTTTTCTCTTCATAATTTACTAAATTGAATGATGAGTTTATTTAAATGAGATTAGTGTGAAAAGCAATATTACCCACGAAATTTTTGTTTCTGTTAAATTTTTGACTTAGTGTTGTCTCCTGTGCAGTAAGCTGAAGTTTTATTGGTAATTTCAGGAACATGCCACCCACACAGTGAAGCAGCTACTGAAAAGTGTGAGATCTATTCTGCCTAGGAAAAACCAGCAGGTGATGATTATATCCTGCTGAACAGTGATGGGAAATAACTATATTGAAGAAATTGTGGCTTATTTTAGTGCGGTGCTACATTTTCTGATTTTATTTTAAGGAGTGAATGCATTATGTTCTTGCATGTGGCACGTAGCTTGATTTCTAATATGACTTTCTAGTTGCCCATGATTTCAGATATGCTATATCATGTGCATTTTTACTACAATTACAAATTAAGTACCATTAAACAGGTATACAGTGTAACTGGAGAGGTTGCAGAGCATTGATCTATGGATATTTTCATTATTGACTGGTCAAGCCCTACAGCAACCTAACATAGTGGTGGAGAGACACACTTTGACTAAAAGGGTGGACTACTTAGCTTCCAGAGCTCTCCTTCATATAATTCTATGTAAAAATCTATGTTATAGTTCTATACAAACATACAGACTTGTGAGCTCAGATGAGCTTGCTTCTTTAAAATTATAGAGATTACTGTTTTATTCAGTTTTGTGAATTAGTCTGTCAAAGAGTGGATATCATCGTCCAGGAGTGAGTAAGTCTAGGTCCGCTGTTGGTCCATGTTGCCTCTGTGTGTGATCATGAAATAGCAAAATTATATGGGATGCGACTGTGAAAGAGATGTGTGAAACAATACTGGAGCTATTATGTCAGAAATCATCTGAAGCATTGATTGCCAGACTGTTTCTTTGAGATGGACTTGAATAGCTATTAAAGATACTCAAATTCATGTAGAAATAAATGCTGAATCAGAAATTGCCACGTTTCTAACTGAAATATGGCATTCTGATCAGCTGAAAATTTCTTAAATACCATATATATATATTTTTTATAATTATTTTATGGTGGTTTGCAGTTTAGTGTTATTAAACACCATTAGACATTTGCAGGGAATATTTTTGCTTTCAGTATTGAATTTGAATTGCACAGCAAACAGATAGCAGTAATACATAGCAAATATTTTAGTACACAGAAGTTCAACTTTGCAATAAAAAATCATGCTTGAGCTTCAGCTGCTTCACAAAAGAAATATTAAAAGAATCTATTGAAAATTTACTTAGAAAATCCTGGTTAATCTGACCAAAATGGGAATATTGTTCAATATTACATTTTTGTGAATAAAAGATATCATATATATTTTGTTGTTCCTAAGACAGTAACGGGAGGAGAAGAGCTTATGGTCAAGGAGGATGATATTTGAGGTATCTGGAGAAAAGAGATCAGTTTGTTGCTGATAAGGGATTAGTCATTAAGACATATTGTGTTAAGGTAGCTGCTATTGAGCATATAACTATAAAGGGCTGTTTTAAGGCACTTGGACATTTTGGGACTCTTATGAACCTAGCAGTTTCCTGTAGTTTTCTGGTTTTTTCCTTCTCTCTCTCTCTCTCTCTTTTTTTTTTTTTTTTTTTATTTTGGTATAAATATATCTCACAGCCACTGCCAGACCTACACTGAAAACTGTGAGGGAATATTTTTCTTCAGGAGATTTTAGTAGTAGGGAAATTCACAGAACACTGAGAGTAGATCTCTGAAGAAATTTGTAAAATTGATAGGACCTCATTTTTCCTGGGACTTGACTTACAATTGAGTATTTAGAAAAAACCCTCTTGTAGTCTGTAATGGTGAATCGTTTCCTAGTGTACAAATTGCCTGCCTAGGGTTTATTGTTGTGGCTGTTATATTTCATTGAAAACTGTTTTAATCAATAGTGCCCATTATATTGAGCCTGAAAGGAACATAAACCCTGATTGAACAAATTATGTAATTGTACTTAAGCATAAGCATTAATCCCCTTTGGACTTCCATACATCCAAAATTTTATCAGGAAAAAAACATTCATCAACAAAAATGCAAAAACAATGTAAAGTTAAGAGTTTTATAAAACCTGAAACTGATTATTTTTCCCGCGATTAATCATTCCATCACCATTAATCAAAGTAAGTATGAATTCATAAATTATAGGTCAAATAAAATGAAATCAAAGTCAAGAGTGCTCAGTATCTGAGATATTGAAGGGAAGTATTTGAGACATCATCACAGAATATTTTCTTTGTAAGGCATGTTGTATCTGTTTATGGATAGAAAATGTGATCTGCCAAGTAAGTCTTTTGATTTTAAGGCCTCTGCTGATTTCTTGAAAGTCATTTCTGCTTGGAAGTGAGGAATGTCTTTTTTTTTTTTTTTCTAGCTAGGACAGTGATAATTATTTACATTGCTGTTGAATTTACATGTACTAGTCAGTTTCCAAGCACAGAAAGAATAATCAATCCTGGCCCGCAAAATAGTAAATAAAAATAACAATAGTACTAATCTAGAGAATAGCTTTTTGTGTTGCTCAGAAAAAAAGGGGAGAGAGCTTTTATAAACAATCATGTTATAATTGTGCCTTCCTATAACCAGAACAACTCATCAGGCATTTTGAATGGTTTTTCAACATACAGAATATGTTTGTGAATAGACTGAGGTAACTGAATAAATTCATAGCAATATAGTGACTCTTCGTGTTATTTCAGAGAGTGGCTATAATTTTATAAGATCTGAATTCTTCATTCTCCACATTTTATCCTGTGAAAAAGAAAAGAGAACATAAGATCTTTCAGCATGGTTAAGTCTTATTTAATCCTACGTAATTCAGAATTTAGCAAAAAAACACCCCCCGAGTGCTTGTGCTCCCTATATCTATAGGAACATGTAGACATCTCTGACGATGTACAATCGATTCCTCATTGAGGTTGAGCAGAAAACCAGTATGTTTTGCTCATGACATCATTAAAGGGTCTTTATTCTGAAAATTATTTGGCTGTGTACTAACTCTTAAGAATTTTCACTGCTTTTTTTTTGAGCCATTGAAATTATCTGTGAGTTGAAATAACAAATTAGTTTTGTTGAGTCAGAACTGAAAGCAATAGAATCACCAGGCACTTAGTTTTGGGTATTTTTTATTATTTTGTTTGAATTAGTAATTTGTTCACATAAAAATGAAGAACTGGGGCAAGATTTGGGGATTCTCATAAAATACTATGGTGGCTGTTTTGAAAATAGAATTCTTGTGAATTCTTCCTACACAAAGTTATCCTATTTCAAATTTAATTAAAAATGTGACCATCAGTTCCTTCGTAATCCTCATTCACTTCATTTTATACCATCTCCACATTTTCAAATTCCATGCTAGAAAAAATAATCAGTATTTCCAATAAATATTACCACATCATAGAAATCATTATGGTAACAATTAAAGCTTATTTAAACAAAACTAAAATATGACAGTACAAATATTTGATAAATTTAAAATCCTGTAAAAACTTACAATATGAAACTGGTTCCCCTTTCATTAACTCTTACTGCCAGGTTAATTCTACACACTACTTTCATAAATATGCACTTAATATGCAGATACTTAAAGATTATTTGGTCTGTAATTAGGAAGTACATGCCAAACTCTTCATGCATGTGGGGACCTTTAAATAACAAGAGAAGCATATTCTTCTCCCATTGATTTTGCATCTTCTTTTCTTTTCTGCTGTATACCAGATAACGGTATTATTCATAACAAAAGATGTTCATTTTTGATAATTTGACTTTCAATAATTTTGGTATTTGAAAAAAATAACCATTTGGGAACATTTTCTTGTTCTTTCTTTCTGTTTCAGTGTGGGAAGAAGTGTAGGAGGAGTTTCTCTTTAAGAGAGCCTTAGTTTACACTACTGCAGTAACAGGTTTTTATACTAAGCAATTACATTTATATTTCTTCATATCAAACTGGAAAACTTTTAGAAAAGAGAAATTCCTTTTCCTAAAATAAAAGGTGTTTATAGGTAGCTTGTATTAAATCCGTTGTCTATGTCATCAGGTCATTGGTTTCTAACAGCAAAATATGTAGAAGTGTTCTTCTACTCTTGTAGACTTGATAACAAGCTGCACAGTAATATGCTGAATATTTTCCAGAAATAAATGCAGAGACTGTTAGTAACAAATGACAGCTTAATAAATTTAAGTGGTAAAGTTGTGAAAATTTCCTTCAAAGAAATTGTCTTTCATAACATCTCCTTTTACTGATGTCATCTACCCTCCGGTTGAGACAGTTTAGAGTTTAAGATTCTTTCCTGCTTTGTGTTAATAATGAATAACTAGGTAGATTCAGAAGCAAAACACTTCATATCTGTGCTAAAATGCCTCTGTCTCCCACAAAGGACTCAAGTATTCTTCATTTACAGGTGCAATAATTGATGGGGCAGATTAAGACGCAAGTGTAGTACTGTTTGCTGCATTTCTTGTCCAGCAACTAATGAATCCATTTCAGCATTTCTCAATATCTAACTCTTTCCATGGTATTGACCATTATAATTTCAGAGTTCACTTCATGCAGACATAAGGTTGGAAAGCCTTAGAAAAGTTTTAGTAGGATAGGAGTTGAGGAAATAGAAACGTGAATTGTTCACTGCCTGTTGATCCAGATTCAAAACTCTAACTTCTCATTCACTCTTCCTGTGGATATTTCACACCTCCTTTCAGGCACATTAAAAAACATTAACCCAAATGTAAAATTTTTATTTTATTGGCTTAGAAAAAAATGATTTTGTATTTTCTGTGGTTTTCAAAATAATTGATTCTGTAAATTGTTAGTCAAGTACTATCTGGATCTGTGTAACTCTAACATATCTTCCATAAACCTCTTGTGATCCTTTACCTCCAAATAAGAAAAATCTCTTTTTCTTAATGAAGAGAGCTGATTATGAAGCTAACTGATATTGTAGAAAATGTTCTTTGATAACCACCTTCCAACCTTTGGACTTCTACCAAATGAAGTTCAGAGCCTGAAAGAAGTTTATTTTTACTCCTGGCAGAAAACAGATGTGAAGAGCCTTCCTCCTGTTGTTCTTCATTCTTTGAACTTTGAAACTCACACCCTTGAAACTTAAAAATTATTCTGCCCCTCTTCTTTCACTTTCTGAGTCATTTTCTGGCCATGGTTTCATGGTTTCCACTGAGTTTTTATATTTCGTACTAGAAAAAAGTGAGGCACAAAAATAAAATGTTCTTCATATTTCAAGTGTCCTATTTTAGTTATGTAATGATATATATAAAAGCATTCACAGACAAAGATTAAATGAGTGCTTGTATTCTTACTAAGTAGTGATGCTTATATATTCTAAACTTTTTCATCTTGAATCTTTTTTTTTAATTTGCTGAAATTTCCATTTGAGCTAACTTCTTTTTGTGTGTATGTGTGATTTTAAAATCTACAATAAGAGCATAAGCAATTTGCTAAAAAGTATTGTTTCCATGGAGCTGAGGTTTCACTTCATTTTATCTTTTTAATGTAACAGCTTTTATTTTAAATAGGCATTTTCCTTTCAGCTTGATAATCAAACAAGATTTTGTTTTTTGGTATTTTTAGTATGGTTTATGAAGACAGTGGAAAAAATGGAAGGATATTTAGCCTGCAAATTACTTTTGAGGTTGTAATTGCATTTTGTTCAGCTAAACTAAGAATCATTTATTAAACCAATTATTGCATTTTGCTACATTGCCACAGACAGCATTTGCATAAACCAGACTTTTTAGTCTTACAGTACATGCTTATTTACTAGAAGATGCATCTACTCTTTTTCATGACCGGAATGTTGTATGCACATAAAGCATGTCAGCAACAAACTAACTTCATTGAAATTCTAAATATATGCCAGATAGAATTATGAAAAATCTGCATAAAATACAGCATAGTGCTTCAGCTACGGAGATTAACACTACATTCATTATGCTCACAATTTACTTATATTTTCAGACAGCTGTAATTCAGGCCATATTAGGTACATTTGGGATGCAGATGTAACTTGCTAAAATGTTTTCTGAAGATTTATTCATACGTTATCCTGAGTTCTAAATTTTGTAACATTGTAAAAATAGATGCCAACAAATGTTCAAATTTTTTGGAAGGAATATTTTTTCCAGCTGTATGGATGACTTACTGAAATGTAATCACAAAGCCTGTTTCAGGTGCTGGAAAGAAAGACTTATTTCAAATAACTTTGGACATGTATTATTTCTGCAACAACAAACCCACTGTTTCAGATGTTTTGTGAGACAGTAAAATGGAATACTCTTTTAAAATCTCTATTATAAATACCTTGCGCAGGCCAGAGTAGATTCTCCAATATCATTACCCTCAAATGAGATTATTGGGGATTTTCTAAATTCTGTTATATGTCATGAAGTGAACCTTATTATCTGTTCTGTAACAATTTACATACTCAAGTGTTTTTAGCTGTCATAACAATGAACATTTATCATAGTTTGAGTCATGAAAAATGATTCTAATTACATGATACTGTAAAAATGACTTTTGTTAAATTATTAGCAATAGATAAATAGTGTTTTCCCTAGCCGCAAAATTACAGTGATATCACTGCATTTCTTTGAATGGAGAGGCAGTAAAATAAATACATATAAATACAAGTACTGATTGTGATTTGGGCTTATGATGAAATAGGAAATATTTTCAGTTGTTTTTTTCTCCATATGTTATTGTGACAAATGCACAATGCTCTTCAGATTGAGGCATTTTCTCCATCACTTTACTGCATGCCAAAAATCTCTGCTAATTACCTTCAGCGAATGGCCAAAACTTCTTCCTTTCTTGATTTCTGTGCTATCAGCTGGCAGCTGGCCGTCTCTGCCACAACCCTGTGGTGTCTTGTCGTGAACATTTCAATGTGAAGTGTCCCATTAGCAATCATTTGATACAAACATCAGAATGGGATAAATGCAGTAGTTCATTGCTCATTATCAGAATCATCAACTTTGGGTTGGTAGGATCAATAGTTCTCTAAAGTGTTATTAAGAGAGGTACCATAGTATGCTCTTTCTAAAGAACAGCTAAGCAGATTTTTGAATACTAATCGTTCTGGGAAAACAATCATGGGGTTTCTTCATGGGAACTTTCTAGCGTATAGCAAGCCAAGGAAGCGTGCACCAGAAGCCAGAGGATCTCAGGGGGATGTCAGAATTTTCAGGAAAGGTTTAATGGCAGTTCTTCCTTATCTGTTTTAATAGAGAGGAAATTTTCTAAAGATGACATGTACTTTGCTTTTACCTTTTTGTCTTTAATAGAATATTTCTCCTTTGAGGGTTACTATTCAGAAAGAAAAGGAAAACCTGGGTATCCTACTTCCAGTTCCTATATGTTTGCAGCTAATCAATAGTTACAGCCTTAAAGGTTTATTTGAAAGTCTGAATTATCTGGCAGGATAATTTAAAGACATTAAAGCTGCTAACGATCATTCTCTTTCTAGTCAAGTCCTTACCAGATATGGGTATGTCCTTACCAGCAGTGAACTACAGCAAGAGGTTATTGCTTGAATTTCATTTTATTCTCTGTAAATTCTTTATTTTCCAAGCTAAAGCCTAACAAGTGGGAGTCTATCAGGTGCTCATAAAAAAATTAAATTGTCACAAATGTCAGGAGTAGCTAATTTTGTATCAGTAATCTCAGAGAAATGTGGGTAGGCTTGTTCTTAGTTATTTTCTTAGTGAATGAAACACCTTTCACTGTAAATATTTCCTGTGTTTAAAAGGAAGAAATTCTGATTGTTAATATCACACTGCTCTGCTTCTTGTTTCTAGTGGCACTGCCATCCAAAGTGTAAACTAGCTTTACTGTGTTTAACAAAAAGCTTATTTCCAATGAAAGTTAACATGATAAATTTCACTGGCACTCACTGTAAAAATTCTTGCAGGTGGACAAAAATCAATGAAGTACCCCCTGTTGTGAAATCAGTGGTATTTCAAGTGTAAGTAGGCTTAGGGACATTTATGCTCCCCTTATTTTCTACAGAAGCACCTTAAAGTCAACGTAACTATTTCGTCTAACCCTTGTAATTCTTATTAGATGTTTTACATAAGTTGTGATGACAGTGTTTAATGATAATGAACCATACATCAAAACAGAGATTTCTGCAAATCTAGATCTAGTGAAGTGCCAAATGGCAAGAAACAGTATGGCCTTCAAATATGGATATTCTAGATGCCAGGAGGTCAAGAAGAATTTCTGCATTTGTAATTAAATTCATAATTGCCTGATAGTGACACACAATGTGCCTATATGAATTATCCCTGTGGAGAAATGGTGAATTAGAGAGAACGGAACTTTCCTAAAGAGCAGGTTTTCCGTCATTGCTCATCTGCGAGCTGTTTCTATGTTTTTGCATGTTCCGGAGGATTAATGAAGTTTCAACTCACTTGCTTTTTGTAGGATAGTAGATGGATGTTTTCAGCTAAATAAAAAAATCTTTCTTCTTGTCAGAATGTCAGTGCAGATTAGGTGGTTACTGAGTCTATATCCTTTTTTATTTTTAGGTCATACAAACTGCAGTTTATATATGCTGCTTATATCCCAGACCTTGAGCATACATTAGTCAGACTGATAGACTGATTCTTACAAGAAACATGGGGAAAAAAAAAAAAAGCTTAAACGTATGTACTTTTTGAAATTTTACTCATGGATTTTTTTTTTCAGACGTATTTTTCTTTTTATGGTTGCCATTAGGACAACGTAGAAGCAAACTCTCTCCCTTTTGTAAGCAGTCAGATTTCTTTCTATTTCCTTTTTCTGTTCTCCAGTCCTGCTTTGGATTACCTTTGGTAAGTATTACACAATCAGGTATGTGCTCAGAAGAGATCCAATTGGCTGGAGACCTCTCAGTAATGGGCACCGTATATCCCTGGCATCTTTGCAGCAACCTAAGCCTCACATTCCTGCTTCTTATCTAGAACGCAAACGTCAGTATGGGCAACTGTTCCCCAATGCTTTCCCAGTGCCTGACTCTCTCTCACGTTTCCTCTCTCTCATCTATTGTGTTTATATTTTTATACTCTCCACTAGGATACTCCTTTCAATAAACTGTCAGCCCAGCACACCATTTTTCTGAAGATCTATTTGCAAATAAGAACAAATTCTGTCTTGGTAGTAGATGGCCAGTTATATATGTCAGCTTTAGCTTTTTTGAATAGTTTATAAAAATTCAAGATTGAATCATTTCTAATTGTTTAAAATTAAATTCAGATTATTTTGATGTCAGGAATAAAGATTGCAATAATGCAGGTATATTTCCTTAAAATGATTTATTATGCAGAGGAATATATTTAGGACATATGTAGGATTGCTGTAGAGTTACTGCACGTTGCATTGGGTGAAGTGTGACAACAGAACTGATATTATTGAAGAGATTGCTGAAGAGCTTTTAATGTTAGAAAAAGAAACAGAATTATGTTACTTGATGCTTTTTGATACAAAGGCATTTTTAATTAAGGATTAACTTCACTTAATAGTTCAGCTGATAGAATTTCAGACATTCTTCAGCATTAGCAATTCTTTTTGTCTCTATTTTTTTTTGTTTGGCATACAGGTATGATATTTTCATTCTTAGGGAGAGAGCTTACTTGTCAGTGATGTACAATCCAACTATTTTCCCAGTAAACCCATCACTTTTATTTTTTCTTGCCTGACATTTGTATTCTTGCAACATTATTTACACATTGTTGAATAACAGTCAGAAGAGCAAATTGGCTTTTAGGAGTAATTAGGAAAGTAATAGAGAACAAAAAAGGGAACATCATTATGTCACTGTATAAATAGTTGGTGAGTCCACATAATGAATGCAATGTGAAAATCTGATCCTTCTGTCACATCACTGAAGGTTGAGAGAGTGAGGGGTCACAGGGATGGTCAACAGTCTGGAACAGCTATGTGAATATACCAGAATTTTTCATTTCTTAAAGAAGAGGACAAGGAATAGTGTGATAGGTATCTGTAAAATCATGAGTGGATCAGGTAGGATAAAAAAGGAACCACCCTTTATGGCCTTCTACAGTACAAAAACTAGGGGGCAACAAATAAGACAAATAATGCAAGTTATAAACAAAATGGGGTGCATGCAACCTACAAAAGTTTACTTGTGCTTCAAAGGCAACTAGACAAGTTAATTTTAGAAAGTTCAAATGGTGAACATGGAAAACAAAGCCATCACTTTTTGATCATGAGGTGCCTGACTCTCAGAAGGTTGCAGCCTTGATATAACTAAATGCTTATGCTGGTCTTACGTTGTTCTCTAGGCAAGCACTGTTGGCCACCTCCGCAGACAAAGTGATAAATCAGAATTGTCTGATCCAGACAATGTTCTTATGTTCTGAAATCATTTTTAATGTAGTTAAATTCAGAAGCTGAGCACAGTTTCAGCTCAACCTCCAGTGACAGTTTTAAGCTGCAGCATTTCTTTGTATGCTTCTCTAGATGGATTTACTATTGCTAGGATTACTGCAGTTTGTCTTATTCTTACAGGAACTTGCATGTTCAACATTTATACTGAATTTTGCTGTTGTAGCATTGTCTTGTTAAAAAAAAAAAAAAAAGATCTTTTGCCTTAGACATTATACAACAGACAGAAGTGAACAGAGTAGCAATTCCATTTTTCCAAAGGGAAAGGAATCCTTCTCTTGTCTTGCAGTTGCACTTCGGCCACTTCAGTGCCTCTCCACAGCTATAGCACAATCTAGTGTGAGAAACATTATCTGTACTCATTATAAAAAAGTAGAAATATTTTATAATTTAGTATTAGTGCTTTTGTTAATAAATTACAAAGATTTTAAAGTTTTCTGTGGGTTAAATCTAATCATGCATATTTATTCCAGTGATAAAATTGTACTTTTATGGAACTGAACTTTTTGGAAGTTGTAGCAGGCCCACTGATTAACTTTGTCTAATTGTTATGTATTTAGAGTTCTCTAGCTTAAGCTATTTATTATTTATATATATCAGGAAGATGGTTAATGATTGTTTACGCATAGTCTGAGTAAACAAACACAGAAAAAAGGACAGAGAAAAAGACAAAAACAGTCTTCCTAGGCATGTGTTTCTGAACACTGACCAATGGTCTTGCGTTGTTTCCTAGCATAAACTTTTTTGCTATGAATGCTGATCAATATTTTGTTTTCTTTTTCCTAATATGATTTTTGTCTGTTAACTGTTTCCAGTATGCCTAGCTGACAGGCCAGCCTAGGTTAAAATTAGGTTGTACTCAAGGCATCAAGCTGAATTTTGAAGTACATGTTGCTATCATCTTGATCATTTCATTCCAGAGACCTTCAATTATTACCAGATTTGGAACTTTCAGGAAAATCAGGTCATGATATGAAAACAGCAAAAAGTTTGGTAGAGCTGACTAACAGTATATATCATTTACAGTAGAAAAAGGACCTGTTATCTACAGACATAGTCTGCCTTGGGCAATACGAATTTTTCTTATTGAAAAAGAAATCGTTATTCTACATCCTGTTCTGGGTATCACATTCTTCTGTCATTTTCTGAGTAATGCCAGGAAGTTTTCAATTCCTTTGTGTCTTATTATATCATAGTTGGTTTGTGTGTAGTGCTTGACTTTCCCATTCATCCACATGTCTGATGTATGAAAGATGTGAGAATGTATGTCTTTGTCCATGCAATTGCTTTCTGCTGAGTTAAAAATGACAGAAATCAAGACACCTTCTAAATATCAAGTCTGATGGATAGTGAATTGGTATGGTATGTGCCTGAATTCATATTCTGAAGCAGATATGGTTTGCTGGATTGAGCAGTTTACTATGCCAGCGAAGCTTCTGGCTTCTCTTTCTCAACGTGTGCTAGTGACAGAAATTCACTGTATGGATCACTGTTAAGAGACATTACACCAGTCTGTTCATTCAAAATATGCAGAAGATATCAATCCCCATTCAGATCTTGGAATTTGGACTTCAGAATATACGTGACAGATCTTTAGCCTTCTTATTCATAATACAAAAATATTGTAAAATCATTCCCAAAGGCAGAGTAATTGTCATGGTAAATACAGTTGTGTCTTTCATGAGATACAGTGAAAAAATGTGAATAAGAGATCCTCTAAATGAGAACATAGCCAAACAGGTATGTCAAGACCATTTATGTTGGTGCACCTTCTAAATATCAAGTCTGATGGATAAATAAATCTTTGTGCCCATACAATGCTATATTACAATGCTTGTATTACAGATTTTTGCAAACAAAAATGTTTTCTCTTTGTTCCAGCATGCAAGTAATCCTTCCATTTAATTACAAATTGTATTTCAGCAGGATAGGATAAATTTAATTTGCTGAATTTTAAATCCTCTTACTGAACCTGCTTCTTTTCTTGTGTTATTGTCCAGTAAGTATATCTTTTACCTAGTTGCATTTTTGCTTTTCAGGAATCCTATTCAAAGAAGAGAATTTATGCATTGGAAGCAATACCTTCTGTTCCTTTGGATGCAGTTCCTTCAGAAAACATCAACAGTCTTTGCGATTCAGTAGACATAGCAGTGACCAAAAAACCTTGTTCCCTAGAGATAGCAAGAATACCTTCCTCAAGACAAGGTAAATCACTGAATAATCCTTTACATAATCTTTGGTGTAAGTGTCGAATTATCGTGGGTATAGAATTGCACCTGTGTACAATATTTTTAAGAATAAAGTACTTTCAGTCTACTAATCATAGCACAGTTACAGCCCTCACTGTATCATAAGGTAAATTAATACCAGAATGCTATATAAGGGAAGATAAAATGGAGGATTAAAAGATCTTCTAGATACATATAGGAAGAATTTGAAAATTCAAAACTCGAAATCAAATTTATCTGAACACAGCCTTTTGCAATAATCTGTTTATTATCCTGTAATTTATCTTTTTTAAAGAAGTAGTTAGCATTCTAATTATAGAACTAATACAAAATTTAAAATTCTTTTGAATTTCCATATTATACAAAGGAAGGTCAACTCCCTTTTAGAAAATGGCATAGTGAATGAAAGCTGATAGAAATACTAAATGACACAGAAAGAGCTTTTCAGTTTGCCAGATATCTATTTCTGTTGTGCAGCTTTGAAGAGCAGTGAGTTACAATAGCTAAAAGACTATAAAATTATACTAATATGAATGACAGTATCTACAAGGATTTTATTTACATTCTCCAAAAATACGCGCTTTCCTCCATTACCCTTGCTTGAACTCTTCCTTAGTCATTAGCTCATAAAATAATTTAAGAAAATAATAATTACATTATAATTAATTGGAACGAGAGACTCAGTTTATCATGTGATAAACTGAGAAAATGCCATATTAACTCTGTTTTTCAAACTTCTACTTTATTATTCACTATAAACATTTATTACTGTGGGAAGACTGCCAAGCCCATAGCCAATAAATTGTGTCATTATCTACCCCCATAGTAATGGGGCCCAACTACAAGGATTTCCATTGTAATTAGTATTAGAAATGGCTGGTAGACTTTTCACTAGATGAAATATCAAGCTTTGGGAACCTGCTTTCTGCTGAAGGTAGGCATATTTCATAGTCATTGTAAATATTAAGTTCAGTAGGAAAACATTCTAAAGAAGGACATTTCTTAGGTCTTAATCTGAAAATCTATTTTGTGTGTGGTTAAATATGGAGTCTGTCTAAGGCCCAGAGGGTAATCAATGTAGTGGTAGGGTAGGACATTCATGAGGGCACCCATCATCTTTTTAACATATGACAAGATCAGCAAATACGCAGTACTGAATAAGGTGATTGATAAGTGTTGTAATCCTTCTCTTTTCGTTTCCTCAGATTTCATATACTGCTCTGATCTTTTCCTTGAAATTTTATTGAGAGACCATTTGGCTGTGTGGCAGATTCCGAAATGTAGTTTTATTTTAAGCTGTAAATATAGTAATTAGATAACTGGCATGGCTTGTAAGTCATATCTGTAATCATGTTGAATATTGTCTTACACTAAAAATTATCCAAATAATATCAACTGTGTCAGTGAGAGTAATAAGTTACTTAATAGAATGCATAATTGTATATGAATGTTGCTGCACATTTATTGCACGAATAAGTTATGTATGGCTACAGATATAATTCATTTAAAACAAGTATCTAATTTGCATTCCGTTTTCCTGAATTTCCCCGTTCCTCCGTCACTGAGTGCTACTGACTTTTGGGATACTCTGTTTCAAATTTCTGTACTATGTTACGTATAGAGTTCATTACACATAACACAATCATTGCACAGGGCAGCACTTTGAATATAAAATTCCGTCTGTCAGCTTCCTTTCCCCAGGTGGTCGGACACTGCTAAACTCTCCCCGCTGTCTGGAGTGTTGCTACCTCTTGCCAGTGGAAGTGAGACTGACTGCACACAGTGACTGAAAATTCTCCTTCCCTCTATTGGGAAGAAGGGTTGCTCTGACTGGTCCTTTCAAGCTTTCAAGCTGCAAGTTATAGTTATTATTATAATTATTAACTGGCCCTGCCTGGAAGCTCCTAACTGGTTGCTGGGATCATTATTTGATCTACTGGGGGAGGGAAAAAAAAGACAGGACTGTTCTGCGGTTTTCCCAATTATTCTTAATTTCCTGAAGCTTTTTCCTGAAACATGAGAGCATGCAATAAATGGTAAATGGTACATATAGGGGAGAAAAACTGAATGAGAAGGAATAAAAGTAGTCATAAAGTTTCTGTTACTTTCCCCTCTGAGAGCCTTCATGTTGTGCAAGTTTTATGTCTGACTGTTTGCAGCATATTAGTTTTATTTAGGAAGATGCAGACCTACATTATTGGTTTATGCTGGCAGCTAAAACAATTGCTTCTCATTAGGACTGATCTAAAAGTAGAAAGATTGCATGTGTATCTGAGTCTGAGTTGAGCTGTTCTTTGTTTCTGCAATAAATTGATGGGACAGTGTTGGCAGAATGTGTTGGCATCTCTCTTCCACAGTATCTCTACCCTTAAGCTAACAGCTAACACTGGACAGGGATATTCTGAAATACTTATTAACATAAAATAACAACAACAAAAAGTATAATTTAAAAAATTCTGGTATCTTTTTCTGGGGGGGAGGAAAGGCATTAAACAACATTTTGGGGAACTCTGGCCATTTCAGTTTTTCTAAATAAAATAGAAATTGGTCTTTAAGATGCTTTCTTTTGCACAAAATAATAAATCAATTGTATTAATCTTTCCACTGGGATATTCCAGAACAGTGTATACTTTCCTGAAAGTCAACATTTCTATCACTCGTTTTAATTTTCCAACCACCCCTCCATTAAAAAAGCAACATATTTAACTTCAAAAATAGCCATAAAATTGTAATAGTTCATAAGGCATTAAGTTTTGTGAAGTATTAGTGATAAATCCATCATCCTGTGAAAGGTGTAATGTTTTAATGAATGTCTGAAGCTCAAAGCACTGGATAACTGTAATGCTAATGTCAAGTATCTTCATGAAGTTTGCATGGTCTTGATCAGTTACGTGATGTCTACAATACTGGAGCAGTAGGTATATGCATACAATGCTAGTGACGTTAAGTTGCATTTGAACCTGTTCTGTTAAAGACCCTTATAGACTTATCATTTTACATCCCTGGTAGCTTGGGGGTTTGGCACATATCCCCTTCTTCCACTGCCTGATATCATAACCATTTTATTTAGCAGAGACACAGAATGTAATCTGGCCACATTACAAAAATCTTAGAAATATTTTTTTTTTGGCTGGAGTTCAATGTGCGTCCATACTTTATATCCCTTTCAGTCTGCCTCTATAGTTTCTACTGCAGAAAGTCCCAAAAGGTGGGACTGGGTGACAGCCTCTGTGCTAAATTATTAATAACAATTGATGCCCATTACTGCTTGAAAGCTTTTTATGTTCTCATTGAGTATCATTAGGGAACACAGAGGACTTTTCAAAATTTGTATTTGCTGTGAATAACAAAAAAAATCACCATTTGGGCTGGCTGCCTAGACTGCAGAAGGTGTTAATACAGCATCTCAGTAAAGGGAAGAAGCATCACTGGCTGTATATTGCATGAAAATCTCCTTGGACAAGGGAGTTTTAGTTTAAGGACCAATTCTTTTTTTTTCAGTTATGTTACCTTAGAGTGACCACAGTCATCAGTTCAGGAACCAGTCCAGCTGCAGAAATTAAGAGCCCAGTCTGGCTGCAATATCCACTTGATAAACAGTATAAATACTTGGGTGCTTAGCTTGTGCTGAGCTCTTAGCATGTTGTTACTAGCTTGTGGCAGGCAAACACAAGGCAAGAGACTGAAACAGAAAGGAGAAACCTTGCAGTTCTTCTAGTTATCTATTCAGTTAAAAGTGTTTTGGAGAAATCTTGGTCTTGTGAGTCATGATATCTCATGAAAGAAAATTTACTTTCAGTTACATGACAGTGACTTGTAAGGTCATGCAAGATACTCAAATATCTATAATGAATAACACCTTTTTATTATTTTTACTGCTTCATAATTTTAGCAGGGAAACTAAGAAAAATGTCACTGACTTATTACTGTATACATAAATATATATAGTTTTGCATATACACAGCATGTATATGTATAGATATAAAAATATTTATATTTATTTTTGTATTTATATTTATTTATATATTGTCCCCAAGCTGAA
>VZSV01000207.1:608465-667527 GCA_013398735.1 Nothocercus julius | reverse complement strand
ATATATACATACATGTATATATTTATATATAAATATAAGTATAAATATGTAGACACACACTATATATATATGTATAAGTAAAGTTTAAAACATTCTGGTGTTTGCTCTCTAACACTGTGTTAACAATCTCAGATATCAGATATCTAGGGGACAGTTGTTTAGAAATATGAACTGAAAAATATCCTATCAGTGATAACATTGTTATCAAAGCTAAAATATGCATTTTCATAATTGGCAAAATCATTCAGTAAACCTTGCCTTGGTAAGTGAAGTGCATTGCCAGGTCATCGGTTCTCTGATGGTGTTCAGCAATAAATCATAAGATCTATCCTGAATATTTGAACACTGCAATTCTCTAGATTGAGACTAGGATAAGATCCGCATCTTTTCTTGAGTAATAAATTTATAGCCTCATTTTTTGTGGTTATTTTCTAGCTATAAGCAAGCTGGTGCAAAGCGGCTGTAAGAAAGGAGCATCACATCATTGTCACATATAGAAAACTGCTTGCTTGCTATGTGATCTATCTTATGGAACAGAAATTACAGAGGCTAGGCTTAACGCTTTGTCATTTTCAAACTATAATTGATCTGAAGGGTCTAAAGGGTACTGACCTTTTTAAGTCCACTTCCCACAATGGTTCAAAGAGAATGACGGATACTGGAGCACCAGAAATGTGTATTTCATTTAAATACACTTTAAAAGCCAGAAATAATAGGATATAGGATAGGATATAACACATAGGATATACACAATAGGATATAACACATGATCTGCATTCTGCATCTGCATTCTTACTCCTCAAGATTAAATACTCTCAGTGATCTAGAAAAGTTATGTTAGCTGCAGAGAAAAAGGAGACAATCTCTTACCAAGCAGAGTAACTGGAGTATATAGCAGATGGTTGGTGTTTCTGAGGCAGTTCATCGCCCTATAAAGCTTTTGGTTCTGTGGGGCATATTCCAAATCCCTGTTACCAGAAGTGCTGCATTTCTGAAGGACTGGGACTCGAAGCTGCTGTATGAGGAAGGATTAAGGGCCAGCAGTTCCCTCAGGCCACAGAACCCCAGGGGATGGCACGTCCAGGCAGTAGCAGCATTGCTAGCCAGGGCCTGTCCCACCACCCGCAGTGAGGGAGAAATGGAGATTGTCCAGGTTCAACCAAGAGCCCCTATTGCTGGGCAAGTACGTGGTGGTGAGGAAGGGCCAAAGCTGGGCAGCGCAGTTGCCTGCAAGTTACGGTCAAGGTTGACAGGCACCCTTGCTTAGCAGAGACTGGGCTGTGGTGGAGTCCAGCACCACTATGGCGTTACAGGGCAGGGACTGACAACCCTGATGGGTTGAAATGTGATCCTGGGCCCGAGCAGGCTTGGGGGAGCCCCCAGGGAGGCTGATCAGTGATGTTCAGGCTTATGAATGCCCTCAGGGCTCTCAAAATTGCCTCCTCTCCTATCAAGGTGTGTCTTCTCCCATTATGGAGATCAGGGCTCAGTAGGGTCTTGACGCAGACTGGCTTAATTCCTGTGGTGACCAGAGGGATATTCTAGGGAACACAGAGCCAGCGCAGAAGTGGGAAGGCGACCTGCCATGGGGGACATGGGGTTAGAGACAGAAGGTGGGGGTGCAGAGTTCAGACCACTGTCAAGAGCCCTGGACGCTGGTGAGCCAGAGGGGGAATGAAGGAGCCTGGTCACTCCTGGAGCACGGGGCATGTTCACTCAGGAGCCTGGGGCTGATCAGCACAGCAGGGAGATCAGAGGCCAGGGCAAGACCAGACCTTCCCCTCAGGAGAAGACATAGGTCCCTGCTCAGCTTCAAGCCAGGCTGTATGGACTCAAACCAGCCTGAGCCAACCGTCAGGGAGCAGCAAGGGCTGGATTGACCCTCAGGGTTGGAAAGTTAAGGAGGATTGCAAGGCTGGAAGGACAGGGACCTTGCCATCCCGGGTCAGGTCCCCCAGTACCCAAGTGAGGGGGCAGACGCAGAGATCATGATCATGTTCCACCAAGAGTCCAGATCTCTAGGCAGGTTCACAGTGGCGAGACAGGTCTGAGGTCAAGCCAGGAAGTCAGTCTGGAGGTGGAGGTCAGCTCAGTAGCTTCCAGACTGGTACATGGTGACAGGGCAGGTTCAAGGTCAAGCTGGGAAGAGGTGTCCATGAGTCAGGGACAGGATCAATGGATTACATGGCCATTCAGCCACCAGCACCACTACAACACCACTGAGCAGGGACTGACAGACCTAAACTGTGAAATGGAGTCCTAGTCCTGGATAAGGTTGAGGGAGGCCCTCAGGGGATAGGAAGCAACAGTGAGGCCTGGGAGTGTGCTTGGGGGCCAGACAAAGGTCCCTCATCCTATAAATCGGAGTCTTCTGCTTATTTCAAGTAGACCAGTATCTCCAGACTATCTCCAAAGATTGTAATTCTTCTGTATGTTGAGTGAAAAGTGTAGAGCCACTTAGAGGTGTCAATAAGAAATAGAAGGTATGTATCTGATTATACCTAATGAGAGAGTTGCATTCATTAGGTGGAGCAGATGACTGACTCATGATTGTGTTTCCACAACAGCGTGATACCTGAATACTTCCTCAGGAAGCATTTGGTTTCTGTTCTAAGTTATTTTTTGCCTCAAGAAAATGCTCCCATTTTTCAGGAAAGTTGCAAGGTTATCAGACTGTTTTATGCAGTCTAATCCCCCTGCCCTTTAGCACAGAGTAGCATCAAGACTCTTAGGCCATGCGAAGAACAAATAGAAGAATCTCATTGTGCACTGACGTGATGAGAATATTCCCCTTAGAGAGAAAAATCTTGGATTTTAACATTCTTCTTGTAGTTCCTTCAATAAACTTCTCAATACCTCTTAGAAATTGCTGGCTATTTTTGTGGCTGTTATGCTGACTGGCGGTCTGTTTCTGAACAACTGATTTCTGTGCTGGTGATTCAGAAACTTCTCATTTCCAGCTTAAAGGTATTCAGGGCCAGCTGATACTCACAGGTTTCTGTCTTGGTTTTTCTTCTTAAGCAGCTTCACTCCCTTCCATTTCTTATCTTTGGATACACTTTTAGATATCAACCTTGTCAGCCTTTGTTTAACAAGAAGTTGAGATATTCAAGTTTCCTCATATAAAACTCTGGTGGTTCTAGTAGGCCTTTTATACATCTCTGAACTGGACACCACTGAAAGTGAGTGATCAATAGTTTCCTATCTACTGCAGCTTTCTAGGTCTTTTGAGATGCTTTTTTTGAAGTGCTTTTGAGAGAACTCTGCATTATATTCTCATCCTTGTAGTTATTGACATTATCTCTAAAGGTAGCACTTAAGGACTCAAACTGGTGTGTTTAACAGACATCATCAACATGCTCCTACTTTTTCTATCAAGATTAGTAATAAAAGTATTAAACAATGCTTACCCCCAAAATGATCCTTCAGAAACACAATTTCCATACATTCCTTTTATACTATTCAATATTAGCTAGTTTTTGGCACCAGTATCTCCTTAGCTGATTTTTTGCTTACACTAGTTGTCTTCACTAATCCCCACACATTTCCTATAGAGCAGCAATCCCAATACTGTTTTGCAGTCAAGACACAGGAGATCTAACATAGTGTCTTCAGCTAGGACAGAGTTCTCCAGCAAATCTTCAAGAACAATTTTGGGTAGCCCCTGAATGATCCTGAAAGTTTATTAATGCACTTTTCTGTGTCTACTCGTGTTGCCTGCTGACTGTGGCTAGAGGAATCCAAAGGCTAGTACTGTTTCCGATGGAGATATTTCAGAGGTGTGTACTTTTTATCACAATATGTTCAAGTTCTTTTCTCCATATGCATTCATTTAAAGTATTGCTCTCTGTAGAAAACTAGATGATAGATATCTACATATCGTTCCCTAATGTTCTTTCCTTTATTGTGTGAGTAAGAAGAGGAGAGTGAGGATGGTTATAAAAAGACCTGGTTTTGGTTGAACCACAAAACAATTTTTTTTTTCCAGTTAAATTTTGTATTTAGCTTGACTGAAACATCTTTCATCTTTCATTTTCACTGGAGATTTTTGCTTGCTTCTTAGTGTAATTTACTTTAAAATGAAAATTGAAAATGTTTTCTGAAAATTCTTCAATTGTATTCTTCAGCCAATAATTTATTCATAGTAAAAATTGTAGCCCAGCCCTGCTATGAGACCTGTGCATCACTTTTTTCTTTACTTCTGTTTGTTTCTGGACCATATGGACAAAATTTGGCTATAGTACAGAATTTCTCAAATTACTTGTTAAACAGATTAATTTATAAAGATGTAAGGATCACATTCAGAGCTCCAAGATACAAATCTTTGCCAGAACACAATATTTTGGAACTCAAACTAACCTTCTTTGAACGGACTTTCAGCAATGACACATTTCATATTTGTCATTCTTACTGCCATAGTACAGAATGCACAGCGCTTATCAAAAGTTTCCTTGTCTAATGTATTAGCATATGTCTACAATTAGGATTTTGTGAATTCACTTGAAATTTTAATAGAGGTTGAGGGAGTGCTGAAGGAAAAAGAAAATACACAATTGTTCTTTTTTAATGAATTTTGATTTTTTTTTCTTCAGTTCAAATTGTCTTAAGCACCTTTCAAAATTGTAAAAGAAAAGATTTCTGAAAATTATGTGGAGATATTTTGCTGATATAACTATAATGTAAATTAAAAATTTATAATTTATTTTCTATTTGTAAGTATTTTCTAGCTATTTCTAATTCTGTTTTCTCAGATTATTTTTCTATTGTTTTCAAAAGACATAACATCATGGGGATGCAATTTGAATTACTGAATTATTGTCTTGATCTTAAATCATCAGTTACTTCAAGGAAATTATTTCAACGTCAGCAAGAAGTTTTTAGTTTCTTATCCCATTTAATTATGTTTGACCGTGGAAAAAATACCGTGGACATTTTCTGGATATTTTTCCAAGATCCAAGAGGTCATGTAGATACTCATGAGAAGTAAATAAGAAATAGGGGCTGCTCTACAATTGAATAATAATTTATATAGAATCCTACTGTACTCTTACAGATTTACAGGCTTCTTTTCTTAAAACAGGGGACAATTTATCACTTTCTGGCAAGCACTAATTTGCCACTAAGTCTTTTAGAGGTTTTCTACTGATGCAAAATACCAAGCATTCTTAATCTACTTTTACTCCCATAATACAATTAAATTAATAACACTAATCAATTTTTCTTTGCTCCAAGCACAAATCTCAAGGATATAGACAGTTCGGGAGGTCTGTTTTATTATATTAATATTTTCATACTGATTTTCTTTTTTATGTATTTCTGCAACAATTTTTACAATTCTTGGAATACCATTAGGATGCTTTATATTAGTATTCAGTAAGGTAGTGCTCAAAGGAGTGCAGTTCACCTGTGTTTCTGCTGCTATGATGACTTCTGTTTTGTTTCTAGGTGTTATTAACCTACCAGTTTTGCCCAGAAGGTCTTTAAGTCATTTGCATCTCAGAGACAGAAGACAGGGAGTGTTTTGCCACTGATTTCATTGCGATGAGGTTTTTGCCGTATCTTTCTTCTTCCAAAAGAAGGATCATTATAAAATTAAGAATTAGTTAATTAAAATTTGATCTGAGATCAAAAAGTATGTGTCCCCTAGCATTAGACTTAAAAATGAAATGGTTTTGGTGAGAATTTTTTCTGTTTTCTTCTGATTTTGGCTGAAAACAGGAGAGAATACATGTAAGGGGAACTCTTTTTTACTGTGAGGGTAAGTGAGAAATGATACAGGTTGCCCAGGGAGATTGTGGAGTCTCCATCCTTGGAGATACTCAACAGCTGTCTGGACAGGGTCCTGAGCAATGTGCTCTAATTGAGCAGGGGCGTTGGGCTAGATCATCTCCGGAGGCCCCTTCCAATCTCCACCATTCTGTGATTCTGTGATACGGCTGTTGCGTGCTATCAGTAGAGCTATAACAATAGTGAATATGTTCCTTATTTAATTAAAAAAAGTCTTCTTTATGTAATTATTGCTATTATGTAGGAATCAGCTTTCTTGATAGAATGCTTCCTTAAAGTTACAAAGGGAGATGAAAAGTAATATGTAATGCCTATGGCATAAAATAAGTGCCAGTTTAATTATGATGTGACTCAAATCCTGGATGTATTAGCAAAATAAACTAATGAGAGAAGTTGAATGATAAAGAATTTCAATAATTCTTTGTCCAGCAGATGCCTCTCATCTAAGCAGGGGAGATCATGAGATAAAACCATGGGTTTCTCTACACAACCATTTCCATAATCTGAGTTTTAAATATCAATTTTGTACTTGGACAAACATCTGTTATGGGCAAATTTCCTGTATTAAACAATAGTGAGAAAAGTGAAATCCTCCAATTCCTTTAGTCCCTGAGTGATAGGCTCTAACTGCAAAACAATACTTTAAAAACTTTCTTTTCTGTATTTGGAAGAAAAAAATCTTACTTTTTTGTTTCATTTCACTTCTTGCTCTTTGTTAAAAACAGCATTTATCTATCAAAAATATAGCTTCAGCATCACAAGTTGAGAAGCATGCAGTGGAAATATTCACTGATCATTGTTTTTTGACTGATCATACTTCCTTGGATGATTCTTGCACATTTAACTGGCCACTTTCAAAATCTCAACAGAGAATACTAAGCAAAGGAAATACAGACTGGCTTTTTAACCCTAATCTTATCCCTCCAATCATATTTTCAGGATAAAGATGAGTAAAATTGTTACTTTTTTTTTTTTTTTTTTTTTCATTTGAGGATTTGAACAGTGCAAGTAAAGAATAAATACAGTGGGTAGTTCTCATGCACATACTTACGGACCTGCCTATTTTTTAAGTCTTTTTTTATACACCAGAGGCAAACACAGACCACTTACAATATTTTAATAAACCAAATATAATATTAATCCAAATGTATTACAAAAGTGAATGTCACATTAACTTTGTTTACTCTTATTAACCAAACTTATAATTTCATTTAAAAATCAAGCTGATAAATCAGGTCTACTTTCTCTGAAGTTATGCTAATTGGCATGAATTATGCACCTTTCATTTATTATTAATGGTGATCCATATTAGCTATTCCATTATTCCTGATGTCAGGCTGAAACTCTGTAACTGCTCAGCTTATTTCATTAGCTTTTTTCCAGTCTTCTCAAACATTATCAATATTCCAAGTCCTATTAAAAAAATAGCACCATTTGTTGGGAGAGCTTTTTTTGCCAGATCTTTCTAAATTCTTGGATATAAATTAGATGAATCAGTTGGTTAAAAAATTGTAGTCTTAGTCGCTGTCATTTAACATTTTCTTCAGATGGAAGCATATTATCATATGAGTTTTTCTTCTATATTTGGGTAAAAATAATGAAGCAGAAGCTTTGTGGAAAAAAACAGTATTGCAATCATGTCATTAAAGACTTCTTCAGAATGCATATGCACAAAGCGGCTGAATTAAGGTTACAGAAGCCACTATAATTCTTACATACTGCAGTTTTAATGTACTTTCCTTTACAACCTTATCATCCTTCTAAGAGGGTTTTAGTATGTAATTAAGATAATTGCTGCCCTTCACATTCTCCTCTGGATAGGTATCTTTGATAGCATCCTTAATAAGGAAATATTATTCTTAAAAATATTGTGTCACTTACGAAGGTAAAGCACATGGGAATGAGTGATACCAGATAACCAGTGTATAGTCAAAACGCATACAAATCTCTACCTGCTTGTTATATTCCAATAAACACTTTATATGATTAAAGCAATTTCACTTTCCAAGGACTAGCCTACATTTTCTCTGGGAAGATATTGAAAGAGGCTGCTGCTTGGCATATGTTAAACATTTTGTGTTGATTCATTACTTATTATTACTAGTCATTAAAGTACAATTTAAAAAAAAATAGCTTTCAAGGGAGTTTTGGATAATTTTTGCACGGAAATTTGTGCTAGATGTATTACTCTTCAAAGTGCATACATTGTGAGGAAGACTGAGCTTCATCCATTCCACTGTGATTACCCTCTCGGATGATCGCATTATACACTTGGCTGCATGCTGCCAGACAAAGCAATTTTTTTCAAATCAAGACAATAATTCCAAAGAAAATAATTATTTCAAGGTACTCTGCATTTTAATGCCAATATGCAAATACTATTTATCTGTATTTGACATATTTCTTTGTTAAATGCCTTTTAGTTGCAGCATCCCTTGCAAGCTGGATTTCTATCACGGATGTATGGATACAAGGGCCATGTACAAAATATGCCATACTCTGGAATAATCTGACACTTGAAAGTGTTCCTCAAGTTATTTTATAATTCAGCAGATATAAGCACTTTTATATGTGATTATTATTTTACTGTGTGAGGAATATTTTGTTGCCATAAAAAACATTAAATTGCTAGTAATTGCAGTAATAGTAAAGCTATATGCGACAATTAAATTTTTTATATTTTACATGAATCTGGTATGTTTTAGAGGAGTACTAGTTTGTATAATGGATAAAAAGCAGAAAGATCTTCAGTAAGCATTTATCTAACGTTATATGTGTCTTGTAGTGCACCAGTAAAAAGAATAATTTTCTAAAACATCTATTCAGATTGAAAATTACTCTAGATTAGAAGCTGGTGGGAAGAAACTGTCTTATACCTCATACTACTTATACTGTAATACTTAACAGTTCACATATTCTCCTATTTTGTATTGGAATGAAATGGAGTCCTTCTAAAATTTTAAGAAATCTCATCCTTAAGAGTCATTATTTTCCCTGGGCAGTAGATTATAATGCAATACTGTTCGAATGCTATTTAAAAAAAAAAAAAGCCTAAAGTGGATTTCAGAAACAGTCTAGTTGGAACTGGAAATTCGCATAGTGCTTCTTGAAGCACTGGGCTCTCTTCTAAGTTGAATTTGTTCACTGTTTTGTTCTCTCTGTTTCCCCTGATAAAACTGCTTTACTCAAAATGACTAATCATTAGAAACTGCAATATCTGTATTTTAGACATTCGCATGCAGACATTCTCAGAAAGTTCTCACATTTACAGTGCTCCTGATCTCATCTGCCCTTCGTGTAGCTTTTGAGGCTTTGATCTTTTGAATTAAAGGTTGCAAGTTGAATACACCATGTAAGGGATGCTTTGTGTCTTGCTGTAGATGGTGAATAGAGGAGGTGCTGTCTATAGTGGCCTCTCAGCAAAATTATTATATGATTGTCTGCAATTCTGGGATTAGATCTCATGGATCTGAAGTATCATCCCTTCTATTTCTATGTCCTGTACTAGGGCACTTATGTGAGACACAGGGGATCATGCTGAGAACCCTAAATGCCGGGCTGTAATGTCAGCAAATACGTCATTATTGTAGGATGTCGGAGTGCTTTTCAGCACCAGGCCTGTGTTTCAAGTCCTAGGTGCTTGCCAAATCCATGTCAAGCCAAGATGCATACCCTCAGGCCCTGCCCCATCCTATCACACCTGGGTTGCGCTCCAGTAGGAGCCCTGAGCTGAATGATCAAAAAATGAGGCTTGTGTGGTATCTGCCCTGCCATCTTTGCCTTTTCTCCCATTGGTCTTTGCTGAAATCACACATCAGAAGTTACATCCTACTCTGAGAATTATTTCTGGGGAAAACATTAAGAAAATGATATGTTTCCCCAAGAAAAGTAATTTTGATTAATCAGTTTTTACAATGGTGAAAATTGTTTTCAAAAAATTCCCAACTAGCTACACACCACATGCGTATGTCAGTTTGGTGGCTGTGCTAACAGATATATAGAGTTCCCTAAATCACAGCTCTTCCCGTTCCTCCCTCTCTGCTTTCCATCATTTCTTCTCTGTAGGGATCTGCTGTCCTGTGCTTCCAGTGCTTCCTCAAGTATTACAGGGAAGATCCACTGGCTTTGGTGTGAATGCATGAAGGTGGTTAGTAGCCTTGCTCTTTTTTTCACAGTTTGAGGACACCTGAAATAGCAATAAATACAAAACCCTCAACCAAACTGAAAAAAAAAGTCTGTCTTTCTGACTGACTACCTCCAGCAGTTTCTTTCTGACGAACTGCAGCACAACTGGACTATTAGTTTATCGTACAATCCACTGAATTTAGTTGTCAATAATTTTATTTCAGTTTTGACCTAAATCAGATCCTAAATAGTTACTGTAAAGATAAATGCTTCATATACAGTTTCTACTGTCTTTAATTCTCCAGCTTTATAAGAATTCAAATGTAGTATCTTTGGGAAAAGTTAAGAATATTGTATTTAATACTTTTATTTCCATACTTTTAATTGTTACTTTTAAATGTTACTGGGAACCCACTTTTTGTTATGCATTATGAGATATTTTAAACAAACTTTTCTATTCACTTCAGTACATTTTAAAAGCAGAAATCTTGGCTTAGCTTGGTAAATTTTGTTAAAATCAAAATATTTGTGTTATATGTCAATATGTGTTATTATTAGTAATTAAACAATTACTAAAATAAAACATTTCTCTACATAATGAACAGATTTATTTGTTTTGTTCAGTGTCAGAGATGATTAAAAAATAGAAAAAAAATGATTCCTAGTTAAGGTAATCAGTGCTACATTCTGTAAAAAGAGAGATTTTCCCTCCTGTTTTAAGATAAATAATTCAAAAATCTAATTTATTTCAACTTTCTCTGCTTCTGTCTCCCTTTCTGCATCTGCCAGTCCTGATGGCAGCATGTAGCTTTTTGCCAAAAAGTTTCTATTATTTTGCATAGATTTCATTTTTATTCTCATAGCATTTTGATTTTTGTGCAGGCCACCTCCAAAAGAAATTTGGAGTATGCAAGAAATACAAGATTTTGTTTTGCTAGGGTAATATCGTATAGCAAAAAAGAAGGGATATGGGCCAGCATTGCCAGTCCCTATGCCTTTAGATGCAACATGGCTTTCCTAGCTAGTGATAGCATCAGTTTCTAGTGCAGACAGGATATCAGTCTAATTTCTTTTTTTCCCTGGTATGCCTTCAAACACTGCTTGGAAGCCTTGGAAGAAGATATAGGAAGAAGGTTTTATCAAACCAGTTGCTTTCTTATTTTCAAAAAAGCAGGGAAAGTCTTCAGAAAACTGCTTCATATTTTTTGCTCAGGGTGTGTTATTCTTTTATTGCTGTAGGCAGCACATTATATTGCTGTATGCAGTAGTGTCTATGCTGGACAAAGATATTAAAAGCTACTGTTACTAAAACCATTCTTGCGTCTCTAGCTCCAGAGGAACTGTTCAGTCTGTGTTCTTTTTCTTTCAGGTACACAAATCCCTATTTGCTGGAAGATATTTAAGTAATCTAGTACAAATAAAACCAATTTCTTACCAGTAGCGCTGAAGTTGAGGCTAATTTCTCTCCCAGAGCAATTTCATTTTTTTGACATCTATTTCTGCCTTACATTATGATGAAAATATGTTAACAAATCCTGTGAATGTCTTGTAAGTAATATGTGGAAATATTTGTAAGTTTTTTTTTTCTTTTTTTTTGGTAAATTCTATTGGTTACTCTCAGAGTTTTCTCACCAACCTAACTAACTCTAACAAGGGCTAGCCATTGATAAATTTAAACATATTTATGTATTTAAGTTTTAAATGCCTCATGAAACCATTGCAAACAGAAGAAATGGTACAACACATTTTATAAATTGCATGTTCAACTGCTAGATATCAGCTTTGTAAATACAATGTGAAATGAATATGTGACTCATATTCTAATTAAATAATGACATTTGAGATATGAAGTTCATGCTGGTTAGAAGTTCTGACACTGGGACTGACAGCAGTTCTGTGAATCGTGCTTTGTGTTTAGGACAGATACCTGTCACAGTGTAAGGATTATATCTGAGGAAAATCAAAGTAAGCAGAAATGTTTCAGCTAGGAGGAGCAGGGAACCCTGGTGATTATTACTGCTGAAATATATGTCCCTGTAAATCCACTCAGTCTTTTTTTGAATTTGAAACACAAATTACGTTTTTCATATGAAGAAGGTTACAATTTACAGAGATTATGGGGCATCAGGAACAACTCCTATGTCATTGTAAATGGCAGATTAGTCTTTAGAAACTTCTTGAAATGAATAAATGTAAAAAGGAGCGCTACTAATTATGAAAATACACTGTTTCTTTGCTGTATAGATGGTGTGCTTTGCTGTGTTAGTTATTTTGGGCTTCCCCTTCTCCTGGCCTTTATGGGAGAATTCAAACAGACTGGACGAACTTTCTCTACATGAAATTTCTTTATAAATTTGGACAAAGTGACAATGAAATGTGGTCTGAAAAAGAGAAAGGATATCTCATTCTTTCAAGAAATAAAAGCAAACAAGCAAACAAAAAAATCCCCAGTGCAACTGAATTGATGAATAACTTGAGGTTAAGAGAGTTAAATAGTTTTAGTCCATATTTTTCTTTATCAGACTTGGCAAAAAAGCCCATGCTTTTACTTAATTATGATACCTCTTTTGTTGTAATTGTCGAGATGGGACCAGCTACTTTATTCCTGCCAATTGATTGATTTTTAAATGCCATTTTTCCCTGTGACAAAAAAGCAGACCAAAGCTCCATGTTCTAGAAACTTCGATTTATTCACTTGGTATCAATAGAACTACATCTTGACTGTTTGAAGTTTTGTGGTATCTTGTTCTTTTCTTTCTGTAGTTAACTGCAACCCTTAAAAATTCCAAGGATCTGCAGTCTCTGTAAGAAACCTAATAGATTTCACTGGTGGGAGCACATGTTAAGAAAAATTTTAGAAATCTGCAGAGCTAGTTTATAGAGCTAAAACGAAACCAAAAAGAGAAAACCACTGAGGCATTTTCCACACTGGAAGCCAGAAACCAAATTAAATATGTTGAATTGTGTAGAAGATTCCAAGCAGTCAGAGCTGAAGGAACATAAATGCTGCTTTGTCAAACAAAAAGTAGAGTTAATAATGCATAACCATATAATACTATTGCAACATGTCATTTCATCTAAATGAATTATATAGCTAATTAAAATCAAAATATTGGGGGAATACTAACGGAAAAACTTTTTTTTCAGAAAATTCTGAGTATGAATTAAAATAAGCAAAATAATATATGAAAAATTGTTTTGGGGTGTCACTTATTAGAAAAAAAAGTTTGAAAATTAAATAATGGAATTGAATGATGATTTTTAAGTGCTAAAAGCTCTAATGCCATTGTGCCACGAATTAACTGCTTGTAGTTGGAACTTTGATTGAATTATTCCAAAATTGAATTACTCCAAAATTGAATTATTCCAAAATTATTCACAGTATTCCCTTTATCATTCTCAAAACAGCTGGACATCATTGGGGCAATATACTGGACTAGATACCTGATCTGGTCTGTGATAGATATTTGCATGTTGCAGTATAGCAGTAAAGCAGTAAAGTTTTTTTTAATTCTAACCTTATATTAGTAGTGCTCACTACCTGCTGGACAAGTTTTTTATGCTTAATCAGTATCCTCTTCGGGAAAATACTGTATAGATTTCTAGTTTGGAACAAAATACTTGCTCTAAATAGTATATAAAAAATATATGCAAAACTTTTAAAGTGACAGCTGAGCTTTCAGAATTCATTCAACAATTTACAAGATATTAAATAAGAATATTTAAATAAGAATATCTGAATATTGAAACATTTTAAAACATCGTTTTAGTACTTTCTAGCTTTTAAGTATATGGTTTGCTTTAGTGTTCTGATAAGAGACTTCTGAATTGATACTTCAAAATAACCGAAGCGGGCAAACCTGTTTTGGCCATAGATTGCATTTCTTTGCTAGGGGAGTATTGGGAGGTTTCTTTTCAAGACTGCTTATATGTAAATATTACGGAGCTCAATCCCTGAGGAATATGGCTATCATAAGCAATAGCTTAATAGTTTAAGAACATTTACTCTCATCATCTTTTAATGGTTACATTCTGAGATGATTTGAAAATTTAGCTTGATTCATTTATAATCTGCTATATTCTCAATAGTTTTCTCCGCAAAGCATGGTATTGCTATTCTGGAAGAATATAGGAGAAACCTTGTGCAATAAGGCCCAGTCCTGCGCTCTGTAATGGCAGAAATTTCAAAGTAAGCATAGATTTCCCCAACCTGTATTGTTCTCTTCTGCATTTTTACAAGAATGTTAACCCTGTGCTTTTCTCCCCTGAACTTCCAGAAATATGGTAACTACAAGCTGATCCAGAACAAATGTGGAAATCTATGAAATATCTGTCATAGATAGGGTGGTCATTTCACTGTAAACCTTTCAAACATGAACCTATTTCACAAGCACCAGGTATATGGCAACTGTGTAGCACTGTTTTTGAATGCTCAATTAAGCATCAACAGCTTGCAGAGGCAGTCTCAAAAGGTTACTCAGGAAATGGTGGAAATCACCCATCATTTCTCATTAGTTTTTAATGAGCAATGTTTTTCCAGACTGTTGCCTGGTATTACAAGGGTTATGTAAGCTTGAAGCAGTTCCAAGTCTATTTGTGCAGGTGGGTGATTAGAGGAAATAAAAAGTTGATAATAGTCATACCCAAGTCTCGTGGATGATGCAGAAACAACTAAGCAGCCCCCCTGCTGCCACTGGAATGTACTTCACTGATAATTAATTCCAAACACTATCCAGAAATAGCTGCCACATCCAAGATCAGGCCAGTTATAGCTTCAAGTGCTTTCATCAAGACACTTGCAGATATATATTTACAATCCTATTCAGAACAATGGTTATTCAGGTTTAAGTGTGTGGGAAACAAAACAAATTCAAAAGAGCAAATTCAAACAGTTTAATCCAACAGTTCTCCCTATGTATCAAGTTCAGCTACCTACTGATTCTATTATTTGGTCTTCCATCTGCTCTTTTAAAATTTCTCCAGTAATTTTGGTTCCTTGAAATCCCAAAATACATAAGTTTGTCCATGTCATTAGCTCTTAGATTTATGCCACACTGCACAGCTAAGCAGGGGAGAAGATTTGCTTTGAGGACTAAGCTAAGTAAGAACCATTTTAAAGCTGAATCCTTTGTTATGGAAAATTACTTAGTCTCTCAATTGGAACTGCTATCTATCACACTTGTGTCTTGTTCTCCATCTAACAAGCTAGGATGTTTCCTTAATTTTTCCTGGATTTGTCCATGGACTGCAGCCTGGCTGACCCTACTATTTGCCATTGCTCTGAATCTTTTCAGTAGATCCACTAGTTACAGGGGATATCACATTTATATCACACATTCTGTCCAAAATATCTTTTGCTTGACAGCTCTGTATCAAATCATGGCAATTGCTATCACTTTGTGACCTACTCCATTCAGTTTTGATCTTGTTTTTTTCCTTCTTCCTCTTTGTTGGCTTGGGCTCCTGCCTTGTAATTTTACTGCTAGAAGCTTCAAGCAGCCAGAGTTGCCCCAAGAAGGATGAACTGACCATTGGCCCCCAACAAATATTCAGGTAGACTGTATTCACAGAGAAACCTACTGTTGTCACTCTTCACCCAGACTTTGAAATGGTGCTTCTTTCATTATTCATTTAAATAATATTGCTGATGGTTTATAAAACATAAATGCTGGGAATGGTGAGGAAAGGCAGGTCTACCACTTATATATCTGTTTCTCTCAGCTTTTCCAGCGGTATTCTTTGTGCCTTTCTTAGAGCTGCGTGGTGTCCGACATGAGGATGCTCTTTAGGCATAGGCAAATGACTTCACAATCTCAATTTCTGACAGTTTCAAAGGAGGTCTGGACTGCTGCTCTGCTCCCTTCCTCTCTCTCCATCCATTAAAAAAAAAAAAAAAAAGAAATTCTTTTATACTTGTTTTCTTCTAAAATCTCCAGATTCATGTTTAACCAATGTGTCTGATGTGTCTGGTTACTGTTTTATTTATCTGATGCTTATCCCTGTTCATAGCATTATGAGCTGTGGCAAACAACATCTCAGACAATTTGGGGTGTTACATTCACACAGTTCACACTCACATTCCTGTCTTACTGGCCGTTGCTCTCCAGGCGCAGTTAAGCCAGAGGGATGAATGGCCATTCTTTGTCCTCCTCAAAAAAGCTTTCAGACAGAGACTTCTCACTGTTCATCATGCTGATTGTGACAGATATACGTAAGAAAAATTTTTACAGGAATGTCTTTAATACACTTTACATAGAATTACTTGTCAGGCCTTTTTGAAGCCTTCACTGTGCCTTTCCCAAGTTGTTTTCAAGATACACTGTTCTGGCAAGAACCAACCAAGCCATTGTTTCTGGAAGTTTCCATAAGTTTTTCCTTCCTTCATCTTAAGCAACAGGGTACTACAGCATGTATTTTCTAGTCTCAAAAAGAAAGAAAAGGAGAAGTGACCTCTTCTGGATTCAGGAGAGGTGAATGCCTCTATTTGCACATTCAAGACAGTACCATAGGCAACAATCATTCTTTCCTCGCAACAGGAGGATTGGTTTATGTTTAAACTTCAGGATGTTTAATGTCTAAATGTCTAACTGCAGCTGTCTAAGTCTCCAGTGTAGTAAGTGGAGATCTATTTAATATGGTCAGTGCATCGCAGAATGAAATTAGGTTAGTCTTACAGAGTGACAGGTAGCAGGATCCTCTCTCTGATTTTATTGACAGGATCACCATTCACTGGGGTCGATGTGAAACAGTTAGCTCACACCTGTATATAGATACCTACATTTAAGTGTCAAGGGACCTTGAGACCATGAGCAGCATAGCTTTTGAGCAGAAAGAACAGTCGAAAAATGTGTGTCCTGCCTTGCCACTGCAAATCTGGAGGTCAACAGGCCCAGTTAGCAACAGACATGATCACAATGTGTTACATAGCTGAAGTCCACCAAAATTTTCACCATTCTACCATGAGGCTGTCAGTCTGTGAAGCTACATGTAAATATACATATATGAAATAATATATTTATATATGCATGTGTGTGCATATATATCTGAAATAAGAATCTTACCTGCCACATAGATCTTAGCATCCTGGGATTGTTTAATAAAGGGTTTGGTGACTTTATCTCTTTTGATGAAGAGTCAAAGAGCCCTTTCTTTCTCCATTATGTCAAACCTATAGCTGGAGAGTCGTCCTGACCTGGGATCCCTCTAATTATTGATGGGAACTAAAATCTAGTCCTTATATCCATGATTGGACATATGTTAACCTGCTCACTTCTCAGTCAGTCAATTGAGGAAGCCTTTCTGATGGCTGTTATCTCTGTGAAGCAACAGGTGTAAATTCTGCTGTTGGTGATCCTGTATAAATAGTACTATTTCCAGATTATCTCCTTTTGTACCCTTCCAAGGTTGCTACTGATGTTATGGTTGATTTGTGTCTGAGCTAGATGATAACCTTCCAGTGTCCTTGTCAGAGCTCTGTGCTTCCAAATAACACATCTGATGCTAAGAGGACATTGACATAACATATACAAAGGCATTCCAACAGTCTTCTACTATATGTTTCTAAAGACAGATACTAAACCATAGAAAGTATGAAATAGAATAAGTGTTTCTGTAACAGTTTGTCAAGGGACCACTGAGTTGAGTCTGCTATAACTGATCAAACTTCAGACTGTTTTGATGCCATACGAAAAAAACATTTTGATCCATGACAACATCTAGTCATCTAGAGCTTTATTCGTGTTTTTGCATACTGGGGTGAGGAAAAAAAAAAAAAAAAAAAAAGATGCAGAGTTTTGTCCCACCTTCAAATAATAGGGAACATTGTGTGGAATCTTCCACATTGGGCAGAATAATAAAAGGAAGTTGTACAGGAATTCCTTTGAGGGTGTTGCCTATGTATATGTATGCAGACGTATATTCATATGCACATATATATTTGCACATTCACTTTACAACTTTCTTTATTCCTCTGGAGGTGCACTGCATAAATCTATCCAGGCTCTGATGGATTTATTGTAAAACCATACTAGATTATAATGACCTGGTTTTGTGCTTTTGTTCATCTTTAGTATTTTGTTCATCTTTGGTATTACTGTTTTAGAAGTTTTGGAATTTAATATATTTATATAGATCATTAGATTTATAACATATAATCCAGTTCTAGATTATTATTGGTCCATAACTCTTAAGTTAAATACCTATTTATTCCTTTCTTACAGCAAATTGTAAAGCTGAGTATACAAGCATTTAAGTGACTCCACAAAGAGTTGGAATATGTAAATAAAACAGGCAGAGTATATATTTATATTTTCACTCAGAGCATTTGGTAGGAATTTGAAGTAAATCAGCTGATACTGCCCAGTTACTATTCATTACTTTAGGCACAGGGTTGTTCTGAGTGATCCTTGAAGGTGTAAAGCAGGTCACCGTGAACAAAAGTTCCTTCTACTCCCTTCTTTGATTGACCTCCTGTTATCCTGTGTACTTCAAAAAAAGAGGTACTACAATTTTCTTAGCATGCTGATATAAATAAATTAGGTTTCGCTTTCACAAAGATCTCTGGAAAATAATGGCTGTAGTTTTTAAGAAGGTAAGGGTGGGATTCATCTCATATCATTTCAGGATCTTAACTCAGTTGCCGACACTGAAGGGCAGGTATCTACTAACCTTTGACTGCTGTGGGCGTCCTCAGCTAACAGTTTAGGAGTGCAGTAAAATCACATAGTACCGGCAGGCTTCTTGCAGGTAAATTAGATTTCTTGGAACCACAGATTTTGACATAGCCTGCATTTTCACAGTTGAATCTTGCCCTACTTGTCTGCAATGGGTATGTCTGAGCTAGCTTACTAGACCTTCTTGAAAGCCAATGGATATATTTTCAGTATAATTTATGAAGTTTAGGGCATGATCATATGACCTAGTATGTTCTTTGGTATTAATTGGGCTATATCCTAAATTCTAATATTGTATTCAGCTGATTCCTATTGACTTAAAAATTCTGATTGCTCACTGAAATGGAGCTGTACTTTCTCAGACAAATCTTACTGGCCTTGTAAACCTGAAGATCAGTTTCTGAATGACTCAAAAGCTTGAGAGCAAAATGAATGCCTGTATTTTTGGAAAGCAACTTAGTTACCGGCATGTGAATAGAGAAGTTTAACTTTAGGTCCCAAGTTTTGATTCCGGAAACGGTCTTATTAAGTAGATGCACATAATAGATTACATAATGCAGTTTTCATTTTATCCAGAAGTTCTTTTTGTACTTAAAAATTGCATTGCAACATATGCATCAGTGAGTATTTATCATATCAGTGATGATAGCCCAACCTTTCTTCCTATGGAAAGACTGGTTATAATGCAAATTCTTCTACAATTTCTTTTATGAGATACATGATATTCATAAGAACATGCAGAGTTAAAAATATTATGAACAATGTAAGTGTATGCTAATATGAATTCTTTCAATAATAGTGAGCTTGGAAGTAGATAAAAATGAACAGGAAGAGCAACAAAGCTTTTTTTTTTTTTGCAACATTTCATTGTATATGTATATGTGTTGGCAAAATAGCTGTGTTGGCAAAATAGATTTTTTTGAGAAGTTTGTCTTACTCTTTTATCCCTTAGCATTCTAAAAAATGCCACAACAATATACATACCTCATATTAAATGACTCTAAAACTTTTAAATTGCTGCATTTCAAAAAGTCAGTTATGTGGACTTGCTCTTTTTCAATACTATTTAAATTTTCCTTAGCATTTGTCTGTATTCTTACATTCTTATATAAAATAGCTACTGGCTTAACATGGAATAACAGGAATAGTTCATTTGAAGGCTGGTCTGAAGGTAAATCAATACAATCACTGAACTGGGCGGATATAGTTCAATACAATGATTTTTAGTAAAGCTGAAGTCAGTCTACCTATGTGTAATCAAACGGTGTGGCTGTAAATAATATTAAAGTGATTTGAGAGTGAAAACATTTTTTAAATGATAGTAGAAATGGTAGATCTTTATCTTTCAAGTAGTATCTTGGAACAGAGAGAGAAGTAGTAAGTATGGGCAAGAAGTATGATTTTGTATAAAACATTAATAACAGTAATGTGACCATTACTGGAATGGTCCATTTCCTGAAGTATAAATTTCAAACAATTGGTAAAAGTACAGAACAGAGTTTTAAAAATCTGAGGTGCAGCAACATATATGATACTGTAAGAAAATTAAGAATCACCATATTAAAAATTTATCTGTGAGATTGTTGGTAAGATTTCCCACAATGTAAATCAGCATAGCTATATTTATTGCTTGCACTAGGTGAGTCCAGTTAAATCCAAAACCTAAGCTTAGGTAAACTTTTAAAAATTATTTTGGTTATTCTGAATGTAGAAAACATAAGATAGTATTTTCTTTATCCCACTCCAGTCTCTTTGCCCTAAAACAAAGAGAATGGAGTATGGAAACACATGTTTTTTTAACGAGGATTGGCTCCAGTGAAATAACCTTTTTAACAGTTTATCACGTATGAGGGAGGCAGGAAAGAGTGTCATTAGAGCATACTGCAGTTCAGTAATTTTTAGCTGCCGTTGATCCCTGCAGCCTGTTCTTATTTGATTTGTACTGAAACATCCCTTAGCTTACTGTAATTTGAGCCAGGAACTAGAAGAGAATGAAAGAACCACAAAATACTTCCCAGCTTGTCCCATCCATGGCACTTGCCGGAAACTTAGTATAGCAACTAATCTGTCTTAGGTAAATCTCAGAGGTAAACTTTTTTGGTCATGAAAAGTTGCACTGAAACTTGGTTACCTAAAAAAAAAAAAAAAAAAAAAAAAAAAAAACCTTTTATTCAGACATGTGCTTTAATTTTGTTAGTTTTGTTACCAGCAAAAGGAGAAAAGCAAATGAGAGAATAATAATTATTAAATCATGTAATTATAAAATAAAATACATTCACATTTATTATTAATGAAACTATAAATACTATATATATGTGTATGCATGTTTATTTATGTATATATATATTTGTATGTATGTATCCAAAAAGTGCCCCAAATTATTTGCAGTAGTTAATTTGATGGTGATAGTTTCTCTCTGTTGGAGCAAACCCAGGTACTAAATAATTATTGGTTGTCTAATGAGAAGATCCTACTGTGAAAATAAACAGCTGTCCACAAAAAGTTGTTGTTTACAAGAACCCATTATATGTCAGAGACCTTATTCATTTGAGGAAGGATTGAAACCACGAAATGCTGTGTACTTGGGTTTTTCTGGGATGTTTATTTCAAGGAAAAATATTGTTTGTATTTTTTTCTATGCTTTATTTTTATATTTTTATATTCTGAAAGCTTAATACTTTTTGATATATATATTTTTTTTTCTTGGAAGGAAAGAGTGTAACAACATTTTTTTTAATAGAAAAAAACTAATAACCTTTCCTTCATGAATCCTGCAGACTATATAATTTAAGGCCCTCAGATAAGAGATTTGAATGTAGTCATTGTCTTAATGTAGAACTGCAAGTTTTTGAGGAACTTGGCACAAGTGTCTTTGTGGCCCACAAAGAAAGGTAGTCTATAAATACATAAATAAAGACCACCATGGCCATGCATAGACATTGAAATTTTACCAGAATCTAGACTAATTTATTTCATTAATAATGTACTTTTAAAGGCCTTAAGTAATGTGGAAATTCTGATCTCAGGCTGAGTCATTCCCATCACCGCTAGGAAGTTAGGCTTAATTTCATAGTTCCCTGGCCTGAGTCTCACTTAACATTACTTTATATTGTTCTAACAGTTAAGAGTATTTAAAGAAGATAAAAAGGGCAATAACTCCCTTTAAAGGTCCTTTACAGAGCTGTATAATTGTAAGGCAGAAAATAGGTCTGAGGAGCAGTTTCCCAAGATCTGCAGCTATGTGGACATTTCTAAGCCAAATCTAGCCGAGGTACTTCTAGAAAGCTGGCCACTGTGGTCAGAGCTTTATGTAGGATAGAAGTGTCATCTGAGAAGCTGAGTGCATTTTCATGTAAGCATTCCTTGCCGATCACCCACAATGTTCAGGAAAGGTAGGACTAAAAATTGTTGTCATGTTCTAAACTGAGTATGTGTTTATATAACTTGTTGAACTGGAAACTACATGCCATGGTTTACCAAGATGACATATGAGCTACATTAGAAAGCTTACTTTCGAAATTACTGTTGTTATAATGACAGCATTTAGATATACAATCAGTAATTCAGGAAAATGAATATAAGACATTTATGTTGTCTTGCGCCTCATTATATTTAGGTATTAAGAGAGTGCTATATCCTTGCTCAACATGGAATGAATTATGGAATGAAAAAGTAAGAGTGTATATGCAATATATTCCTTAGCATATGCATTTAAACCAGAACAATTTTTGGAAGCTGAAACATTGTTATGAATCATGTTCTGTTTTCTAAATAGTTTCTGAATTTTAAATTTATAACATATGTGTAAGTTCACATAAATGTTATTTTTATTCACAGATAATGCACCCCAGGTAGCAATTACTGCACCAGGATCTGGTAGCCATAGAAACAGCTCTACAGGCCCAACACCTGACTGCTCTCCTCCATCACCAGACACTGCACTTAAAAACATAGTAAAAGTTATACGTCCTCAGGTAGGTGATCACTAAAAACATCCTGCTATTAGTTTTGTTTCTCATTTTACAAGCAGGATATGATGCGTGTACTGTTTTAGGATGTTATCACTATATACCTATAGATAGATCAAGACAGATATACAGAATCCAAAATATTTTTATACTCAGGAAGCAAATTGGGCAACATAAGGAGAAAGTTGAATATTTTGTGAATGAGCTGAAGAATATAGAGAGATACCAGTACATTTTTTCTCTCACAGAGTTAATACTGAATGGAATCTTTATGAAATATTTTGCATTTTGTATGTACCATTAATTTTGATACAGGCTTATGTTCTGTTTTTATGACTGTACTTTCCTATTACTTCTTCATATATACTCTACATATTTTCTCTTTCTGTATGTCCATTTACATGGTTCCATAGTGCTTTAAACCTCCTTGAGTTTACCTTTTTTATAGTATTGTTTTTTGACTTTCATTCTTCCTAACTGTAAACTTTTTCATGCTTTTCTAATAGTATTTTGTAAACAATATACTTTGTGCTTTGAAAATTGAATGCTTTCTCATAGTTCGCTGAGGAATACAGCAAATATGTACCTCTTTCTTTTCATTGTCTCTTAAATATTCTGGGCCTCATCTGTGAGGCATCTTTAAAATAAGCAAAAGAAGAACTTGATTCAGTTGCTGGTTACTTTAGAGGAAAGTAAAAAGCATACAAGAATTTATTTTAGACACGTATGAACATAGAATAATACACGAGAGAAGAAAGCTGAGGAGATTTTCTGGTCTAGCCCCTGCTTAGCTAGCTCTGACCTTGAATGTTTTACAAGAAGAATAAGAAAAAAAAAATCTAAAACTATACACTTAATTGACTAATTGCTATTATGAAACTTTTTTTGGTGTGAATCTTTAACAAAAAGCCCCTCTACCCCTCTCCAGCATTTATTCAAATGTAACCACCTGTCTGTTATTAATGGCTGATCTCTGACACTGGGCCACTTTGATTCTAGTGGGTGCAGATTTTGTATCATCAGTGTGTTGCTGACATAGGATATCTATCATGCTTGATAGATAAACTAATGGATGTATATTTGTATATATGTATATTTTAGCAAAAACTTTGAAGGACGAATTGCTTTGGTGCTCTATGAGTTGAAAGTGATGGAGGTGGAACCTCCAGGATATGAAGGGTTCCATATCCTGGGTTAAATCTACATTGCCGGGATTCTAAAATAACAGCTTCTCCTTCTTTTCTCTTTTTATATTTTCTCATTTTGCTTATTCCTATGGTCTCTCTGTTTCTCCCACCCTGCATCACTATCATACTGAAATGCCTCCTTCTCTCTAAGTTGTTTTCTATAGTAGGCGGCAGAAAGGTATTGGAATATTGTTGGAGCAAGCTGTCTTGTGATAGCTTATTGAAAATAGCATTTAAAAAGCTGTTTCCATCATGATATTGCCAACAGATGGACCCAGAACACTGAATGGCGATGTTCTCATGCTAGTTAACTTTCAATGGATTCATAAGATTCTGGGGAGCTATTTTCAAATTTAAATCATATCATTTACTGACTCCCAGTATTCTCATCATTTTATAGACCAAAAGCTAGCTGTGCAATATATATGGTCAGAACTCTACCACATTTCTAAAGTCTTTCTCATGTGGCCCTACTTTCCATGCAGAAAACAAGAGAATGTCACATGTAGCCTACTGTGTGTTAGAGATCTATTTGCTTATAGACACAGGAGTTGGATCTGTTATGATCTCTAGAACCCATTATGCTCCTTATTTCCCCATTTGTTTTATGCACATTTCATTAGTATTGTTCCTCTGTATTTTTTTTCTGTTTACCTAATCTCCTTCCCTCCAAGACCTCAAGCAAAGAAAGTAAAAAAAGAAGTTACAGATATTTGCAATGTGATGTTTGTAAACCATTAGTGTTAATTCTAACGGTATATTTAAATCTTTTATTCTGCCCCGATGCATTCATTTACATGGCAAGCTCTTGGAGTTTAATAAAATGGGATTCAGTTCTTAACTGACCTCTCACCACTCATGTAATCCTAATGAATAATTATATACAATACACAAAATATAATTACTTTGTTCTTGTCTGCCAGGGCGTCTTTCCGCCATTTAAGCAAAGTAAACAGATCTTTAAAGGCAACAGAAACAACTTTAAGAGAACAGAACCAAAACAGAGATCACATAAATTGCCGAAACAGATGTCACTCGTTTCCCTTTCTCATTTATCCTCTGCATCCAACATTGAAAGTACTAGTGACTTGGTCAGTGAAGGGCAAAACGTTGAGCTGTCTACCAGTTTTGCCCTATGCAGGCTTTGATAGCTTGGATGAAACTAAAACTGCCAGAGTGTAGCCTTTCAAATTATTTTTTTATTTTCATTTTTAGCGTTATATCTTTTTTCTGGAGATCTGTGCATGTATCAGGTTACCACCAGTGAGAACGAACCCAGTGTAAGCAACTCCCTGTGATATGTGCAAGCAGCAGCAGGGGGAAGTAAAGATTCTTTTCCTCCAACAATCTGCCAAGGGAAGGGGATGGATAGCGGAGACAGGGAGCCACAGGGGCTGAGCTGGGTTTGGAGGCAGAGGTGCAGCCCTATTTACTTCAGCCAGGCACTTAAGACTGTGTGTGGGGGGGTCACATGGGGACAGTGTGTCTACGGGCGTCATGTTCCTGGGACAAGATGTTCCTCTGACTGTGACTGCGAGCACAGCAGGGTGGGCTGTCCTCTCTCCTCTTCCAAATAGAGCTGTTCAGGGGCCCTGCCGATTACATCTGTCACGCGGGGTCCCTGAAGAAGGGTGAGGCTGTGATGCTGTACTGGCAATAAATGAGGGGAGTGCTGCGCCTGCGAAGTATGAGATGAACAGGATGAGTGAATCTCATACACTAAGTATGACTCTTGGGAGGGGTGGGTCACGGACAATTTCTTTAGACTGTATTCGGAATGTGTTTTGTCCGTTTTCTTCTAGTTGTCCCATAACCTGGCCCAAATTCTCTCCTTACTGTCATAGAACGTTGACCCCATAAAACCTGGCTGGGAACATCTCTTTTCCTTCTGGTTTTCCCTAGCGTTTCTGGAAATTTATCCTTTCTTTGGTTAATTACAATGAATTCTGAGCTGAGAAACCTACTATTTATTATGACTGTACTAGCTCATCGCTTATGAGATTCCCCTGCTCTCTAAAATCCCACTAAAACTCTCTTTAGCTATTTCTCAACTATTCAGTTCACTGCACTGTTATTAAAGCTGAAGCCTCCTCTAACTGAAATGGCTTATCTCTGTGGCACAGTGTAGCAATCTGGAGGGATATTAACTCAGAATCAGTATTGAGTGCGTTCAATGCCAAAGTGCCACCCACCTCTATTGCTTCCAGTCCTGAAGTTTGCTCATTTAACACTAGTTCTGTTTTGCTACGTGCACACCTTAGCTGTGGCCTCTACCTGTAATCTCATATTTTGCCAGTTCACTTCTTGTTTTCCAGTTTTCACAGAGTCTATAGGAATCTACCTCTCGATCCATAGGTCAGTCTATGAAGGAAGAAAAAAAAAATTTTTAAATGTATTTGTTGGAAAGTTACATATGCAGAAAAGAATCAAGCAGAACTTCAGTGTAGAATTTTGACTCACCTGACCATTCTTTTGGGGTGTTCAGATAAATCTTAGTAAGCTTTTAACTCATCATCTGCTGATTAAAGAAGACTCAAAAAAGTAATGTGGTTACAATTCAAAGATCTGTGGCTCTGTGAAGTTTGCTAACAGGAGCTGGGAGAAAAAATTAGGTGAGGCATAAGACTACGTAGGCTACTGCATGAACTGAAGTCTTCTAAAATTTTAGGCTGTCTTCCAAGTTTTAAATTAGTTTATATTAGCGCATATAGTGAAATATATAACAGAACTTATATCAGAACTGGAATTTAGAGAGTGATAGTAAAATCTGGCTTGTTCTACAGTAACTCCTGTAACTCAGGCTGGAAGAAACTTGGACAGACCTGGGCTGCATGTGAAACTTGGTGTGTTTTTGGTATCAGCTCCATTACTTAGTGAGGCTCTCCTGGCTTTAATGTAATTTGCTACATTTGAACCAGTAAGCTATATTCATATATAGAGAAAGATCTGCTGCTTTTACCACACGACTGTTTCATTTCCTGATCCTACTTGCTTTTTGATCATTGGTCAGTTATAAAATTGAATTCTGTCTACTCACCTTTTGAATTCTTTATTTATTGTATTCCATCATCTAATTTTTCTTATCTTTCTAAGATATATTTCACAAAACTAACTGTATGTGTAGCTTTTGATGTTTAAGCCTAGGTGATTTAAAATTGGCTGGGATGTTAGCTATTATAAAATAAGATTTTCCTCATTATATGTCTATAAGCAAGCTTCCTGAGAGTGCTCTTTCTGTAATGCAAAGAAAAGGCAAAGGAACAAAGAATTTCAGTGTTTCTGACATCATGGCATGCCATTGTCTCATTCTTGATGTTTTTATTGCTAAGATCTGCTATAATCCATGCAAATTCTTTATAATAAGATCATTCTCGTGGGTTTGGATGTGCTGTCTTCACATTAGTCATCATTTTTTTTTCTATTTTTTTAACCTTTTTAAGCAAAGGTACAAATCTGTCTATGGTTCTTATGGTTAAGACATGTAACAATGGTGATCTAGTAGATGATAACTGTTTGCATGTTTAGAAGAGAAATTAGATTATTTTTTATAAACAGGAATAGAATCCTGCAGGGCACTTGTAGCCTCTTATAGCTACTACTTGTTTGGGCTACCAAGTGTGCCTTGCCTCATGTACAGCTACGCACAGTGAGTCTGGCATATTTACATAATGTAAGTTCATCTATGTATATGGAAAGAGAGGGACCAAGAGATTCCATCCTCTGCTGAAGGCTGAAAGTCAGTGGACAGCCACATCCAGAGTTATGTGCACCCTGGCCTCTCTAGCTGACCTAAAAAGTGATGCACGCTGTGGTCCACTGGTGAGCAGTTTTAGCCCTCATCATTAGTGTGCCTGGTCTGGCACACTTTCCTGCACTGTGGAATGTTATTGAGGTTGGATGCATCAGCTTCCTACCACGCCAACCTCCACTGCCTCCTCACCAATTCATAAGAGAGACTGATTTCATTAGGTTGGGATGCGCTTTAAGGTAGTTGACAGCAGTCTTGTTTAGTCCCTAATTCTCATTGTGGAGTTATATATCTCTATATCATTTTTTTATTGTGAACCTTTAAAGTGTTTATGCAAATCTATTGTGAACATTTCTGTGATATCCCCCAGACTAGAGATGTTCATATGAATAAACAAAGAAACAAATGAATAAGTAAAGCTTGTAAATAGCCCAAAAACAAAAGGAAAAGGATTGCTCTCAATGCTATTAAGAGGTTTTTAGCAATTCATCTATGCATGACTGAAAATAAGACAGTCATCATGATTTTTTTTTTTTTTTTAATTCTAAAGTATGGAGGACCACTTACAAAAAAATGATCAGGGTTAGAATTGTCTCACCAGGCTGATTTTTTTTTTCCCGTATTATTACCACAGAAGACTTTTAATTCCTCCAGAGAAAGAGATTTGCAAAAAATTTCCACAGAGCGTAATGGATACTCTCTGACTACTTAACAACACTTCTGTTAAAGTGTTAACAACTAATTTAACAACTAACTTTTGTTAGTGACAACACTAACAAAAATACTATTACAGAAATGAGTTGTAAAAGGTCTTCTCTTTTGACAAGTCACTATAAAACGTAATTGTATTTATATTATTTTTATTAGAGCTGAGATGATATGAAAACATAAACATATCTACCCAATATACCGATGAAAACAGCAAACAGTATATATGAGTACATTAAATCTCAGCTCAACAGGGCACATGTCTAAATTAAAGCAGAATAATACTCTTTATTATCATGAGTGTTATTCTCTTGTTTTAGTTTCTTGATTCAATGAAAACATAAATCATTTAGAAATGAACTTTTTTTCATATCTGTACTTTTAACAGTCCAAACTGGTGACATACAGAGCATAAAGATATATTGAAGGGCAGCTATGCACATCTATACTAGTGAAATAATGCCTATAGAATGTTCCTGAGCTCTGGAATTTAACCATTTGTATTATCAAATTACTAAAACAGATTCTGGGGCAGTTTTGGTCCTGTACAATTTTCTCTGTCTCCAAAATTATGTTGAGCCTGATTTGGAATTTTAATAGGCCAAAGATCCTCCCCAGTAGGCAGTTCTGCTCTGAAGACCCTGCTCTGAAGGCCAAAAGAGTTTAATGGTGTGGAGGAGTCCTAATCCATGGCAATTCTTGAGAATGAGCTCAAGAGAATATTTAGCGTAGTAGTAGTGTTGCTAATGAAACTTGTGGCTGGCTCCTTTTGTAGGCGCATAGCTGAAGAGAGGATTGTGCATACATTTCTGGGGACACTTTTCAATGAATTCACATACATCATTATTGGAAAAGGTAATGCTTTCAGAATTCAGAAGATTAAAACCTAGCCTGTGGTACTATTGTGGATATCTCCACAACTTTGTAGCATTTTCCTTTGTTTCTATGTAATAGTGGGTAGTTTTGAGCTCCTTTGTTGTATGCATATCAGCAACTGCACCACGTCTTTACACATACAGGCTATGTGTAGCATGTAATTTAAAGAACAGCCATCCCCTTGACCTTTCAAATACAATGATAGAAGCAATTTGCATAATATATAGGTCAAAATGAGATATTGCTAACAACTGAGCTGTTTTGGAAAAGGGCTCACAGCATCCATTTTCCAGCAGACTCACTTAAAAGAATACATTTTTTGCATTTTTGAAGGCTAGAAATTTCACTTGCTATAGCTGAGGAATAATACATTCCTCTTATCTATCAAATTTGCTTTTCACAATTTGGAGCTCATTACAAGCAATATTTTCCCAGGACAGGAATAACAGTGTATCTTCAAAATCTGGTGGTGTATGTCAAAGATGGAAGCCACTACAAAGGTTGCACAGATTTTAGTGTTCAGGACTATTACACCTCACAATCCACAACAGCAATATGGTTGCGATGAAAATATAAATAGGAACCTAGGGAAATGTAAACTGGGAAAGATCTGTTCTTATTAGTTCTCAGTCTCAGAAGTTGAACAGATTCATCAGTTGAGATAAGACCAGAGATAGAAGACGATATGATGCAGCAAATCCCTGACCTTTAGTTATGTACTGCAATGGAGGACTCCTAAAGGGGGAAAAGAACTTATAGTTAAAAGACAGTGCAACCACTTATTTATCTTCTGGACTTTTTTAATTCCCTTGATCTTATGAGCTCCTTGTTGTGGCTGCTTGTGATATATTTGTTGCCAACCACTGTGTAATTTCTGCCTGCTGCTTTAAAACTAAATTAAGATGTTGAGCAGTTAAAAACTATATTTAAAAACAAAACCTAGTGAGTTTAAGCACCCATTGTAATATTCTTATTTTTAAATATAGTCATGCTTATAATTTAAGATTCTATTAAATGAAATAAGAGAAGATTAGATTACCTAATTAAAAGGACAATGTGTCTTCAGCTTATTTAACTTGTTATTTTGAAGCTTGACATAATAATTGATTGAGGAGCCTAAAAACAGTTCAGCTAAGTCTTTCACTTCTAGCTAATGCAGATGAATTAAACCCAGATCTATTGTAATCTACAATGTTTGTAATTCCAAGGCTACTTGATCACCTCAGTTCAGATCACTGAAGCCAAATAACTTTTGGCAGTATTCTTGACTGATGAGAACTAATCAGGCTACCTGATACCTGCAGATCAAAACAGGTTCTGGAGAGAGGGAAAAGTGAAGAAGCCTGCACATTCCATATTTCACCAGGAAAAGGCTGTATTTCATCAAGAAAATTATTAACATTATGGGATTTTGTGAATATTCATGAGAGAATAAGAAAAAAACTGACATAGGTGGTATGTTGGGATGTTGAGGCAGAGAATAGAGATTAGGAAACTGTAAGAGTGATATGAAAGTTGCTTTTGAAAGGGAGAACAAAAGGTAAAATTAGATGCACTGAAAGATAATAGGAAGGGAGCAATGACTGTTAAAGTCAGTGGAAGACAGGACAATTTGAGAGACGTTGTTGACAAAAGCTTAGACCAAGCACAAAATTAAGTTTTGGAGGTGCAAGCAGAACAAGAATCAGATGGGATACAGTGAAGGGTGTTTCAGATTGAAATGAGTGGTTTGGAGGGAATAAAACAGAGAAACAAGAGGGAATAAAATGAGAGAACTGAAAAGGAAGAGATGAGAGAGACAATGGTTGTGTACAAAGAGAAGAGCGTCTTAAAGAAAGAACAAAGTTGGAGAAGGGAAGATTTGTGAAGGGGGAGTGAACTGATGAGAATGAGACAAATGGAAATGTCTGAGCAGGTGTCAAAGGCTGAGGGATTTATGTGACCACATGGCTACACTGGTGTTGTGTCATATGGGTGAGATGAGCCTAGGAGAGAGGGTACGGTTCTCTAACTTTCGGTAAGTCTATACTTTGTGTACTACCTAGGATTTGAGAATGTGGGCTCAGTTCTCTGTTCTATCATACATTTTCTGCATGGGGAAAAAATGGTACCGGTTGTTGCATTATGTAAGGTAGCTGGAATTCAGCAGGAATGCTGCAGCATTTCTTCAGGCTCTTTGACCCTCAGTGATTTAATGAGCCACATACCTGTCACTTGGGAGAGCTCTCTACCATACTTGAGCATCTGTAAAATGGGGCTAATAGCTCTGCTGCACCGCAGAGGACTACTGTGAGAATCAATGCATTAAACACTGTGATGATGTGCATATCCCAAAGATAAGAGAACTCAGTCCCAGGCTTCCTGAAAAAGAGCAAAATTAATGAGCATCGTGTGGAAGAATGAAGGACTGAGACGTTTGCAGCCATAAAGAAATTTCTGTTGGAACTTACCTTGCTGAATACTTGAAAGTTGGAGAAACATTTTGATGATAAATTGGAATTTTGCCCTACTCTTCTTCCTGAATGTTCTGAAAATTATTAGAATGATCCCTTGCTTGCTCATGGTGATACTTGGCGAGTCATGTATACATTAAAGAATTTGCATGCCGCTTCCATTCATGGGAGCAGTAAGTATGGCTTTACTAGTAGTTCTAATAGATAGGCAATTCAGTTCATATATTTTGACACCTTTCCTGTTATGCATTGCTCAAATTGCAATGTTTTCATATGTGCTCACTACTAAGCTGAAAGGAAAATTTTCCTCTTATTAAATTTGATCTGAAAGGTAATTAAATCTTGGTATTGAAATATCTTCAACATTTTTTATTGACATGTTTTTGCTGATTTGGTATCTTGTTTTGAGATCATTTAGGATTTTCTAAGACTATATTATGACCATTGAAATAATGGCAATCAAGAGACATTTTAAAGCAGACCAAATCAGTCATTAAAGAGATTTACACATAAAAATAAATCAATTATGTGAGATAATAAATAAAGAAAATCTTCTTTTGATGAAATCTGAGCAGGAATTCAGCTTCAGATTTTAACAAATGAACTAAGTCTTATATATATATGTATATGTATATATACATGTGAGCTAGAGGCAGAAGTCAGTCTGAGAGTAAGACATCTATGCTTTGGTCTGTGTAGAAGCTGCGTCTTGGAGGTCGATTTCTAATCTCCCATGACATTCCATAGGCTTGTAGGATTCTACTCATTTGCCGAATAATAGGCATCTCATGTAATTTGCTGTGCAACAAAGGTGTCTTAGACATTTGTATGGAGACTGTCAGATATGACAGGACACTCCTCTGGATGGCAGCTGTATGTCAAGTGGGATGCCCCAGGGAACTCCAGGGAACTGAGACCTCGGTGTCTGGGATGAGATGAATTGTTTACTAGGCTTATGTTCTCTAGATTCTAGGATTATGTTCTCTAGATCTAAGTTGATCGTAATGGGCGCTTAAATACCTTGTGTAGATGTAAACAGTTATGCTGTAAATTTAAATGTCTAAATATGGAGCTGAATTTAATCCCAACGATAGCAACAGGAATGTGCAAACTCTGCTTTAGAGAGACAGAGTCAGAGAGACACAGTCAACACAGACTGGTTAACTGCATGTCTCTGGCTTCTCAACTTTGTGTGTATCTGTAAGCACAAACAATATTACAAGCAATGATTTTCTGAGGTTAATACACTCAGAGAAGAAAAAGCCTTTCCACACATCCTGTGCCTAACTGAACTTACTTCTCACTCCAGAATCCTAAGGAGGAAAATGACAAGAGGTACATGTGCCATCGTATGTGCCATAAGAAGAAACTGGCAGTTCTCAGTAGCAGCAGATGAGGCTTTCTTGTCAGTTTGTTTTTTTTCAGTGTTATTCTGTGGCTTAACTTCGTACTGGGTGAATTTGTGCTCCCAGGTATAGTTAGCATATGTTAATGAGCAATTAGCGCATTCTAACAACATAACATTTTGCAAGACCCTGCAAAGGAATAGAAGGCTATATAGCTATCAAAGCTCAGATGATAAATTCATTTGTAATTATGTAGCAAAATTTGGCACATGTTGACGGATGGACCTTGCTAACTCCAAATAGGATAGGAGAAGCCTTAGACTGTAGAGTACTAGAGGCTGGGTGAGGTTCTCTGCAGAATCTTGGGACTGGAAATACCTACTAAATTGAAATATTTTCATCTGAATTGCTATTAATATCTAAGCTGGAATAATAATACACTTGCATTATCTTGTATATATGGATTACTTGTATATATGGATAAAGTCAAAGCAGAATGGAAGCTTTTCTGACTTTAGTAGATGAATCTGTGACTTTTCATAGATGAATCTGTGACCATAAATGCCTCCTCAGGCATTTAATATGTCATATTAACACATTATCTGATATACCTATAGGAAGAATTTTATATCATCCAGGGTAGCAGATGAAAGCACAAAGAAATGGAAAGCATATTTCTGGCTTCCATATTCATCTCTGAAAATGACTATAAACCTATTTTATACCAACAACCTGGGTCTCCAGAAAAAAAAACAATCATGGCATTTCATTAATGGAGCCATGTTTAGAAGTTACGAGTTTTTGCAAATCTAACATATCAGTAAGACATGCTTCACAATATTTTTTTTTTCCAGAGATTTAGGCAGATGCTTTTGTGAAACTTTAGAAGATGCCACAGTAGCCTAAAATGCCTCACTAAGATGTAGCTGACTAGGAACAAAGTAGTAAAAGGCCGTATGATGCATCAGATGCCGCTATTCATGTCCCCAGAAAAGGGCAATAAGTTGGGACAATGGCTGGAGACCTGAAGGGACTAACGTGGGAGCCGTTGTTTTGGAAGCTGCTTGGGAGCTGGAGCCAGCTGGATGGAGCTGGAGCCAGCTGCCCTTTTAGATAGGAACTGTTTCAGCTTAAGAATAACCAGACATCTGGCATGTCTGGATGACATTAATTGAAAAGGTGTAACATGTCACCTTTTCAAATCAGAAATGAACTTCTTGCAAAACTGCAAAGACACCACTGCTTGGGAAAGGGCCAGTGACATTTTTCTGAAGAACCAAAGACTTTTCTCAGTTTTAGAAATAATTAGGTCATTGATGAATTTGTTGTTTAGCAAAAGTGCTTGGTTTGAGTTTAATCAACACACATGGATATTTTTGGTCTGATCAGATGATTATTTTGGCTCAGGTCCAGAACAATGACTTTTAAACAGACTGTTTATTGTCAGAGTCTGTCCCTGATGAAATTGCTAGCCCTAAGAATCAGCCTTTCAAAATGGAAGCTATTTTTGAATCATTAAAGAAAGCAAATAGACAGTAGCATTCCAGATGAAAGCCTGAATTTACCCTCTTTCTTTTTTTTTGTTTTAACAGAACACAGTTAATTGATATGGTGCCCAGCATAACTTCAAAAAACAACCAACACTATACAAATATGTCTTTTTTTTTTTTTCCCTAATGTTCCAATAGAAAGAATTAATTTTCAGTGAAAACAGTCTGGTTCTGTCTTGGTAGCACAAACATTCCAGAGCTAACAACCTGAAAATGAAACAGACCACAGACAAAATAGAAAATTGCTCCACTGGGATAGATTGTATTTTAACAGGTAGTCCTAAGAAAAGGATGGTGAATAACTTCATGGTCCAGTGGTCCAAGGAAGATCTTATTACTCCCATGGCAATAACTTGCTTTTGATACTATTAAGTAGCAAATTCTGGACCCTTGCAAATGTTCTGGTTACTTGACATATTAAAACAAGAAGAGTTAAAGCTCCTTTTGCCCTCCTTCTCCATTTGCTCTTTACAATTTTAGTTATCTCAGGCAGCAGTCGGCAAGCTGTTTTTCACACTGTCATACAGGAATAGGGATAAATATACAGATTGCTGCACTCCTGGATGCAGGGCCTGTTGTGCTTTGGGGGAGGCACATAGTGTTTCAGGTCACTGCATCTGAGGAAGCAAGGAGCATCATGGCGTTAGGAGAGTTTGAGTATGGAGCCGTGATGTGTGCTGCAGGTTGGCAACAGACTCTTCAGCATGGCATTGCAAACCCTCACTGGTCCATGGCTTACCGCCCATTACTTAGAGCACTAAGGTTTTGTCTATGCTAAGCGGCAGTGCAGTGTGACAGGAGCAGATCTGTAGAGTAAAAGAGCTGGTGCTTAGGACCATCAGGACTATACAGTTCACATTGTATCGTTTTTGTAGGTTGTAGTTTGGACTAGCCCTGTGCGGTCCCATAGTCAAATGGCCATAAGGAGTTGGAGCCCATGTAGTACGCACCTGGAGTGTAGTTTATGGTCCATCCAAAAAGATCCATCCAAAAAGAATCCAGTTCTGCAGCGCTGTGATGCATCTCTGCAAGGCAAACCACAACCCATCACATGGGATTAATAAGGAGATTCATTTCAGAAGTATACACTGGTACAAACTAATGTAGAGATATTCCATGAGAATTCCTTAAACTTTGCTTTTCATGCGTGTCTTTTAAGCTGACATTTTTCCCCTCAGCTTTTAGACATTTCGCTCTTTGAATACCTAAGGCAGCCCTTCATACGCCGAATAAGCAGCAGAGGGTTGCTTTAAGATGATGTGTGGTTGATACTATTTTGTGAATTTAATTATACAGGCATCAGCAATCTAATTGTTTTGCCAGACATACCCAGAAATGCAGCTGGTGAAGAGCACCGTTTGTTATCAAAAGATGATTGCAATTGTTATGTGCATGGCTGTAAAACCCAACTAAATTGATTAGAATTGTGATATGCATTCTTTTTTTCCTAATCAAGATTAATCCAGATTTTGGAAGGAAATCTCATTCACTAGAGCTTGTCATATAAAATGATTTTTAGTTGTATAACTTTTTAGATTAAAAGAAAAAAAAACAGTTAAAGGAGAGAAACACTAAAGAAATCTCTATATGAAGTTATAAAAACTATAAACAAATACCAAGTCTGTATTTTATACTTCAAACTTCTATTTTTCTTGTAGCCCAAGCAGCGCACATCAATAGTATCTTCTCTGGAATTTCACCGAATGAATCACAGCCATGATTATTTTGAAATCAACTCATCTATTGGCTGTACAAGTTTTATTTCCACTCCTGCAATCAGCCCAGCTAATTATTCCTTTGGATCTGTGGAAGACAGTATTGAAGAGAGAGAACTTCCAGGTATAGAAAAAAGCTTACTTGCCTATCAACAGAGCTTTATGAAACTATAGGTCTGTGGATTTCAGCTGGAATTGTACTTGTGTTGTAAACCATTGCTTTCTTTAGATATTACATAATAAATCAACTGAGCATGGTTCACAATTTTACTACAGAGGTTTTATGGACAAAAAATATAACTTTAGTTGTAGCAGTAGTAACAATTCTACTACTGACTGCATTTTGATAGTGAAATTACATTTATTGAAAATATGTAAAATCGTTATTTTCTTTATGCTGCTTAACAAAGGGATCTCATAAAACATGACCAATATTATTAAAATACACTTTTCCAGAATGTTATATTTTAAATAAACCTAACTCTGTTCGACAGAAATACATGGAATATTGGAACTTTGTATCCCTCAATATGAATAGAGAAAGGGAAAATTCTAAGCAGCCTGTCAGTGTTTCTGCAATAGTACTAGGATTCATTAAAAAAGAAAATTAATATTTTTGCCATGTCTGTAAGGATACAGTGTGGTAGTGTGATTGCAACTGTAAGGCTTTTATCTATGTGTAGAGGTTTAAAAATGAAAATGCTTTAAAGAGATTAATTAAAATATTTTCTTCTTCCCAAGGCACAAGTTAAGGAGCAAAGAAATGCATGCATTTAGCTACTTCTCTCCCTTCAAATGTCATTTGCAAATTGCTTTATTTAGGCTAAAAGCTAGTAGAAGAGTATAGTATTCAAGCAAAGCCATTGTACTGAAACAAATCTCTTTGATAACTAATTTACAGGATTTGTAGGTAAGAGTTATTTCTTTTAAAGGGTTGCTCTGTTTAAGATATAAATAAAAGTAGGTTGCTATTAAATAACAATAAATATAAAATTGCAAGTTAAATACAAACTTATCAATGGGCTTCTGTAGAATTTCATATAGAACTTAAAATGAGGTGAATTTGATACATTTCTGGTTAGTAGAGTTTAAAAAAATCTGAAAACTATAGAACTTACAGCTTTTAAATTGTCATTAAAATTTGAACATCGTAGTTAGGTGAGAATAAAACTGTGTTGTTAAAGAAATTCCTTAAAATAAATTAGGAGTGAGAAATTCTATCTATTATTATGGAGAACGAGTTAAAACAGTCCAAAAGAATTTATATTGCTTTTCCTGGACTGGCTTTATCTTTCAAAGAATAAAAAATGCTTATTCTCATTGATACAGCAAATCTTTTCAAGCATAACTGAAAACAAATGATTTGTATTATTATGTTTAATTTGAATGGTTACTATTATTAATTTGGATAGAAGGTCTATTTCTAGTGTTGGGGATCTTTTTTTTTTTGCCTGTACTGTAAATTCTCTTTGGTGATCAGAATTTTGTTTTAGATAGTTGAATGATACCAAATATGGCTTGAATTTGAAAGGCAAAAATAAGAAAACAGAAGGAAAATTCACTGAACCTGGATAATGAACTTCAATTTTCTGCTCTTCCAGAATTCTGGTTAATTTCTTTTCAATATTTGGATTTTATCTTGTATAGTTGCTTTTACAACTGATCATAGTAACTTTTAGTCATTGCATTTTGTTTGGTCTGAAATTCTAGGTATAACTTACACTTATTACAACTGTACGCTTTTAATATGTAGATGACTGGATTTATGGATTAGTGAAAGCTGACTGAATTCCTCCTTGTTTTGCTGTCTTTAATCAAAAGTAAGAAAAGCAAAATGTCTGATTCTGAAGTTCTGGGAATATTTTATAATTTTTCAAGGGTATAGTTTACCATAAGTAAATCAGTAGTTAATCATCAGCAAATTAAATTATTTTGGTATAAATGAGCATAGTTTGTATGCTAGAGTTATATAAGTAACACATGACATCACAGATTAGTAACAATCTTAGTCTGAATGAAAAGACCAAGGTTTTATTTTGCTCACTGTTAAAATCCTTTTGACTCATGAGTAATAAATGTTTGTGCTTCTGTGACAGATAAAGGACACTGTAAAGTGTAAAGAGCAGAACAAAGTCCAGAAAGAACAAAATTGCTTAGAACTTGTTATTCATGGCGAGTAATGAATACTGAGTTACTCCTTTGCCTTAATCTTTACTGGTAAGACAAAGCGCCTGTGACCAGAGGGGAAGTCTGAAGCAATGAAGACTTCCCCTCAGTGGAGAAGGATCGTGTTAGGGAACACGTAAATAGACTGGACATACACAAGTCCGTTGACTCTGATAGGGATACACCCACGAGAGCCAAGGGGTCTGGCTGATGTCTCTGTGAAGCCACTCTCAAATATCTTTGAAGTGTCATGGCAATCAGGCGAGGTGGCAAAGGAAGAAAGGAAATGTCACCCCCATCTTTAAGAGGGGTGATAAGGAGGATCTGGAGAACTACTGGCCAGTCAGCCTTACCTTAATGCCTGGGAAGGCACAGAAGCAACTAATCCTGGATACTAATTCCAGGAAAGTGAGAAACAAGAAAGTGATTTGAAGTTGTCATCATGGATTTATGAAGGGGAAATCATGCTTAACCAACAAAATAGCTTTCTACAAAGAAATGGCTGGCTTGGTAGATGAGGGAAGGGCAATGGATGTTGTCTACGTTGATTGCAGTAAGATTTTATCACTATCTCCCATAACATCGTCACAGACAGATGATGAAATCTGGGCTAGGTAAGCAGTGAGTAAGGTAGAATGAAAACTGGCTGAACTCCCACGCTCAGAGTGTTGCGGTCAGTCATAATGAGTTCAGTTGGAAGTCGGTAGTGGCCTTCACAGGTCATTTTCTTTAATAACCTGGGTAACAAGACCAGATGCACCCTCAGCATGTCTACAGGAATTAGATGATACACCACATTGCATAGCTGTTCAGAGGGACCTCACAGGCTGGAGAAATGGGTAGGGTGGAACCTGAGAAAGTTTAGCAAAGGGAAGTGCAGAGTCCTGCACCTGGGGAGGAATAACCCCAAGCACTAGTAAAGGCTGGGGGCTAACCTTCTGGAAAGCACCTGTGAAGAGCAGGGCCTGGGGGATTCTGGTGAAGAATAAGCTGACCCTAATAGAACAACTCACTCCTGTGGCAAGGAAGGCCAATGATAGCCTGGGCTGTACTGTGGTAAGATGTTAATCATCTTCGAGATCATCCAAACGCATAGTTAATAAACATTCTGTAAAACAATACAAATGAAAAAATAGAGAGCTGATAATCAGATGACTGTTTCATTAGGGGAATAATCCTCATGTCATTTTTAGTGTGAACAAAGACAACTGAATATGCAAACCCATTCATTCCAGAAGAGGGCAGTCAGGGTTTCCAGTGAGCTCCCTCTCTGAATTTTATGGCTCTATGCCTTGTTATATGCATCCCTGAAATTCTTTTGAAACTGTGTGAAGCTCAAAGACCAAAGAAGACAAAATCATGGTCTTCATCTTCATAACCTCAGTTTGGCATAGTCAACACTTGCAGCTGAAATTTACCGCTCTCCCATTGTCACATTATTTTATTTCTCGTTTCTGCTTAATCGGTCATAATAATGTGTCTTTCTCTAGCACACATTAACTTCATTACATCTTATTGTACTATGTATAATTAGCTTGTGCAATTAAAGACCATTCTGTGTAAATTCATGTTCTCTTTCAAATCAGAAATAGCCTGATCTGAAGTTCATTATGCAACAAAAATATGAGCAGGTTTCTAAAGGTAATCTCATTGGAATGCATCTTCAGCAGCTTCTTGTTGAAAAAAAAAAAAGGACAATATTTTCTGTCCAAACCTCTCAATTTTCAACAAATTCTGCACACCATTTTTCTGTCAAAGGACATACAGTTTTTCATTCATGTTATTGCGATACTTGAAGGGATTTACTGACTTTATTCCTTAGATACAAAGTCTGATTTTACTGTAGGACCTTAGGATTCTTCCTCTGTTTATATATCTTATTTTCTCCCTATGGGTATTGCTACTTCATTCATCTAAGAAGGCAATATTCCTCTTTAAGTAATCCAGAATATACAATTCAAAAATTCAGTCTTTGATTGGTGTTTCTCTTTTTCAAGGAAAAAAAAAGAATCTTGAGTCACACCTTCATTACCTTCTAGAAACATGATCAGATCTTTATTTGAAATGAATACCTGATATAGCTGTTTTGTCTCACGAACCTGTGACTTCCAAAGGAAATGTAGGTCTACACTCAAAGATAAGCTTGCAGTTTGGTCTTTCTCTTTGGAGAGAATCAAGATATTTAGTGTATTCCTGTGACTATTTAGATGTACTGCATAAGGATCTAAGAATTGCAAGCATGGTTCAGAAGTATGGTCTAAAATTTCTGTCTGTGTTGAATTCCTGGTTACAATCAAAATTTATTCTGCTTGAGAGATGTTCCTTTAGGTGTCATTACCGAAGCCCTTTTTATAGTAGGTCACGTATTTGTCAACATTAGTTACTTATTCAGATATCTCATTTGGTAAGATCAAACTGTGATGTCTAGTTGGACTTTTCAAGCCTTGTATCTTCAACTTACTTAAAATTATATGAGGATGGCCCGTAGTGGAATACAAAATGGCTAGTAGTGAAATACAAAATGAAAGAAATACAAAGAAAAAAGAAAAAATCATTTAGCCTTTGTTAACCCAACAAAAATCCTTGTGTTTTCTCCATTGATAGAGAAAGGGAGAAATATTATTGTGTAGTGAAATCAGCTTATTCAAAAAGTGGTGGCAATTAAAACATTCTCATCTCCTGCATATGATCACCTGCACAACCAGGTAGGCAACACCTCAAAGAGCTGTAATTACCAACGTGTAGCTGATCTCCATGTTGTTGGCCAAGAACTGTCTTAGATAAAATGTATTAAAAAGTCAAATGCAAGGTCTTTTTCCTCTCTTTTTTCATCCTGTTCCTTATTATAATACACTGAAATCTGCTAAGGCCTTTTCCAAACCTTGCTAATTTGAGCATCCTCAACTGTGATTATCTTCTGTTTTTTTTCCCCAGTTTATAGCCAAATTCAACTCTGTGCAATTAGTAAGAAATAGTAGAGCTATTCCAGGAACAGGTACTGGGGTTTATACTAGGTATTGTTTCAGACCATTTATTCTACGTGTCATTAAAGATGTCCTGGAGATCTTTTAGGATCTCCTTAGGAGACCTTTTAAAGTCTCCTTATGTTGTCTTTCTTTTTGCTCCTTCTCATTCTAACTTATTCTTTGCACAGTTATTTAAGGCAAATGTACAGTCTGTTCCATAGGAACAAAGAAAAGTGGGACTAATTAATTTTATAAACATATATTTGTTAGCAATTATTGTCTTTACAGGTTCCAATTTCTAAATAATGTACTTGACAAAGCTAATTGTAATGTGATGTAATTTAATTGCAATGTTAGTGTCCAATTAAATCTCATTATTAAAAGACGCTATCAACACTCAGTGTGTAATGTCCAAAAATCCAATAGCAGAATGAACAAGTAAGGAAATGTCTGGGAAGCTGAATATGACTCCTGTAATTTCATCTGAATACAATGTATAGCTATAAAATGACCTTTCGTAATAATGATTACATAAAAGTTTAAAAGTTAAATACGATAATCCCCTAAATCTCACACCATCTGAATTTCAAAATAATATTGGAGCTAGATGGTTACATTTCGACAACTCAACACCACGACAGTTTTACCTGTCTTTTCTGTAATACCCATACAGTGTTATCTTTTGGTCTTTTCTCAGGCTTAAATTATCTGAATTAAATTGCTCACTAGCTATTAGTGTGCACCTGTACTCTAAATATACTTTTATCTCCTATGTCAGTATGAAGATAACCTGCTCATTAAGTCTATAGTAAAACAACATGAAAATAAAACAGTTTGAAGGAAGCGTATCAGAGAAATAAAACTCTAGATTCATATGGCACCTCCAAGGCCTGTTGTCACTGATAGCACTGGATGTGTTATTAAGACAAGAAATGAGATGAACATCTGATCTGTTTTCAAATCAAATTCTGAGCTGTCTGACCATGTACAGATAGACATGTATGGAGCAAAGTGCATACTTATCTTTAATTCTGGTTATTTTTCAGACAATGTTCTTTTTTTCCCCCCCCCGTATTATTTGCTTACTATGAATATTGAATGTTGAGTATTAGAGGGGAAAAAGTTATAGTATGTGAATTAATTTTGCTGGCTTTAAAAGCCTGGATTCTTAAGCCTGAGTCTAATAGAACAGAAATAGGGCAATGCTGTGAATTTGCAGGAGACGAGAGTTTCTCAATGACTGTCCTAAAACAGGGAAAGATTTCCTTCAGGATCATTAGGGATACTACACATTACGATTACATTATGATCAGATTCAAATATAAGTTATTTCTTTAACTCTTTCTTCACCCTAAATACATAAATTACTGTATGCATGTGTGGGGGTACACATGCCTGTTTGTACTATTAAAAATATATTACATTTCATTTAGTTGCATAAATGTCTTTATGAGAAGACAGAAAAGATGTAACATTGGTTCATCACATCATACAATGCTTTTCTGAAAGAACATCAGATATTATAGCAATAAATCTAGAGAGAGATTTTAAAGAGCTTTTTTGGAGGAACAGGTTATGAATGTGATGATTACATTTTTAATGATACATATCTTATGTACATCTTTTCCAGTTATACTAATTGTCATGAGATACAAGTTCAAAAGCAAATTTATTTTCTGTAGTAATTCATTTGCAAATCCTAGCCATTTCTAGAAGCACAGTAACTGCAGGCAATGCTCAGATTTATCAAGTTGTCGTCTAAGCCAACTCTTTGTTTTGTTGCTCTTCTTGCTGAGCTGGAAGTGAAATAACTCCTTAACTTGTTGCAGAGACAGATTGTTTAGTCCATAGACTGTAACCATACAGTACAGTTCTCATATCTTTCCTTTCAAAATTTTGTAATATTGACCAAGTGCTGGAGAGGCACTCTTGAAAACTTCCTTAGTCAAAAATTCCCATTACTAGATGAGAGCTACAAGAAAAGAAGTATATGAGGTTTCTGTCTTCAGTTTTTCACAGTATCTTTTGTGCTAAGATACAGGTTGTATAAAATCAGGCTTTTGGGATCGCAGAACTTTTGGGCTCACAGAAATATTACTCTTTGGTTTTCTTTTCTGAGATTAAATCCTGGAAAGCTAGTTGTTAAAATTGTAATTATCCCATTATTTGAGTCACTTGCTATTTACTCAAATATCATAAATCTCACTGCCCAGTGGCACAACTGCATCCCTCCAAGCAAGATGGTACTTACTGTTGGACCCTTATAGGATACTCTGTCAATTACTCAAGGCCTGTTCTTAATTTACAAGATTCTTGGCTTTTGTTTCGTTCCTCCAAAAAGAAAAAAAAAATCCTGGCTATTTATTTCATAGGAATGATAAAGAGATCAGACACCGATCTGAAAAAGAATAATACTGAATAAAATTAGAGGTTTTGTAGACAGGGAGGTCTGTTTTGTCTGTATTACTTTAGTAGAAAACATTCATTGTTTCAGTGTTTTTTTTTTTTCTCTCAGATAATAGTTTTATATCATGGCCACAGAAATAAAAGGAACAATAATTATTCAAAGCAATGGTGTGTTTCATATTGTAAAATACTGTAATCTGTTTTCTGTAATCTGTTTGTCCATCTCTGCTTAACCTTCCTGAGTGATGTACTCCTCTTCAGAGTGTCTCATTTACAGATAAGGCATGCAACATCAAAACCCGCTTGGACGCAGTCCTGAGCCACATGCTGTAGGTGACCCTGCGTGTGCAGGGGGGTTGGACTAGATGATCTCTAGAGGTCCCTTCCAACCTTAAGCATTCTGTGATTCTATGATTCTGTGTGACTTGCTTGATTTTAATGAGAAATTTTGGAACAGACATTTTTCAAGTTTCAATCAAGTGTCATAATCATAAGTTTTTCTTTCAGGAAATTCTAAACTGTAATATTTTCTTTCCCTCAAAAACATTTTTCTACATTCCGCAGTATAGCAGAAATTGATATATCACCTATAGCAACAGTAGCCATGGGGAAATACTTTTTCTCCAACAGTGAAAGTAAGCCACTGTCACAAAGGGAGTGCATACAGTAATATCAAAGAATGATTATTTTCTGATGGTGCTCACCAGGAATCCTGATCTTTAGATTTTAGATTTTTAAATGACATCTCTTTAAGTTTAATAATTTCATATATTTGGATCTAAAGTATACTGCCTGTTGTTACTGCATTGCTGCTCTCAGGTTGCCTTACATACTTGTTTCTGCTACATAAATACTCAAGACCGTTACTTCCCTTCCCTTCCCTTCCCTTCCCTTCCCTTCCCTCACAACCAGATTACTCACAATACTGAACACCATATCATATATCAATACAGAGCTACAGTAGTTTCTACCAAATGAAAACCCACCCAACAGCTAGTGCATAATTAAGCTCAGCCTTAACCCCACAGACAACAGATCTTGTACAACTAACACTATCTGTTAGCAAATTAAATTTAGACAAATAATGCTAAGTAGTGGAATTTAAAGAGTATTAGAAAAAAATACACAAAATAATAAAAGGACATTAACTATATTTCACAGCTATTACTCATTCTAATCCTAAATCTGATAGCCCAAGGATTATGAGAATAATAATGAAGAAAAAACATATTTTTATGATTCTGAGTAATTTTTCATCTAAAAGATTCTTTTCCTTAGCATTCATTATATGCTGCATTTAATCTTTGGAAACTTGAGAGCTAAGCTGAAAATAACATAAAGATAAGGCAGTAGGTCCAACAGTTCTCTTAAGTAAATGTCAGGGATGTGATTATATTAACATGTGATGAGAAATTTAAAAGTATTTTTATTCTGCCTTAAAATTACTGTCCCTTCTCAAAACTGAGAAAGAGAAAAAGAAGAAAGAGTTAGGACAAAAATAAGAGAGAGAAGAGAAGAAAATAGTCAACAGTTTGGTGGCTAGAACACTATAAAATCCTACTTTCAAGTACCTGTACCTAATTTTCTAGTTTACTAGTGAATAACCTAAACTCCTGGTCTTCTGGGCTTGTTCCTTCTCTATTTTCACCCAAGACGTTTTGTTCTGTTTCTGAGGAACCTTTCCCCAGGAAAGCCTCACAAAAACCAACAGTTACAAATCATGAACCTTTTGCTAGATGAATTAACATTTTCCACATATTCCGGAAAAAAAATACAGATTTTAGAAAAGTCTAATTACATAATACATAGTGTAGTTTAGTATATGTACTTTATCATTCTTTGAAGGTTCTGCATATATCCAATGTGCATATATATATTTTGCAAAATAATATACTTCACAAGATAGCTACGATAATGCCTATCTTCAGAAGATTTCCCAGAATAATTGATGCTAACAATATATTAAATTCAATAAATATGTTTAGTGTGCTGATTGACAGTTAAAATAAGTATATTTTTAGGAAGCTGATCCAAATCTTATTGGTATTAGTGGCAATGTTCATACCGATTTTAGCAGATTTTGGATACATTCAGATTCTAACACATTAAAATTACTAGTATGAAAGAGGTTTTTCTTTCTAAAACACTAGAGGAAAATACATCAGTTTAAAAACAGTGGGATATCATTCGGAACTAGATGTATAATTCTGAACTAGAAAATGCATATGGTAAGTCTCAACAATGATTTAAAACAGGTTTGAATTGGACTGGCACACTGACAATACATGGGATTATTCTTTGCTTTAAAAAAAGCATTTAAATCTGCATGCCACCCATATTTCTAAGGCTGGAGATAAAATTGGGGCACTTTAGCACATCACATATTTCTGTTTCAGGTTCTAAAAATTGCTTTGAAGTATATGCCAGGAGCAAAAATTACTTCTGCCCGTAGATGAAATAATTCTTTCTCTGTGGCCTCCTCAGATGTGGAGTCAATCTATGCTTAGGAAAAATATAATTTATAAAAATACAGTAATAAAAAACTCTAATGCTACCTTTAGCATTTGGCAGGCAGAACATTATGGGCTAAGTTGTGGCACATAGTCACAAGCTCTTCCTGAGGAAGAGCAGGAAAGCTGATCTGTCTCAGTCAGACACAATCTGCTCTGGGAAAGAAGAGAATGAGACGGGAGTGCTGTTCCCGGCATGTTCTGCCGATGGCAATTGTTCCCTTGGATTGTACCAGTTAGATGGTTATTGCAAAAGATGGAGGCGCTGAAAAAGCTTTTCCATTTCCTGTATTTTTGACTGTTCCTTGAGAGTGCAAGTTCATGCAGATTTCCTCAAGCCTCAAGAGTGCTTTTTTTTTACCTCCTTGCTGATATGTAATGCATAATGTGCAAAAAGAAAACAGGATCAGTTTATATCTTCAGTGCCTAGTGTGAAAAGAGTTCAGGGAGAGCTGCTGTCTGCTCTTCTTTAGCAGCTCTCTTGCTAGCTGATGCACAGCCTTATGGCAGGTTTTCACACGTACCCGGGAGATCAGGAGCGGTTCCTTGTCTGGCCCTGTGTAGATTTAGAGCAATATATAAATACCAAATGTGAAATTTTGTGTTTGGAAGAGAGGTTTAGTCCAGACCATCACAGCTATAGGCACACCACTACTGTCTGATTTTGTGGATAAAATGTTTTTACCAACTTTCTGTGGAATTATGAAATCAGAAATATTTTAACATTGCTAAAATAGACTATGTCGTCATCTCTATTGCTGAGGCCTTAGGGTAAATTATATCTTTCAATGTTCGTAAAGATTATAAAGAGATTTTATATAACGTGAAGGCAGGGTCATGTTACCTACCACTAAAGTTCGGACCGTGCTGGTGAAAGTTGTAGAGTTGGCCAGGATACCCAAGTTTTCTAAAGTGGCCAAAGTTGGATCTTTGAATCTTTTCCAGTTGCTACCCTTCTATTCACAAACTTCCCAGATTAGGTCAAAACTCATAATCCTTTCCTGATCTGAGGATGGGGCAGGGGGGCACTTTTTATTCTAATGACTCTTCACTGGAGTTTTTGTCTGCATAAACCATCAGTGAGTTTGATAATACAGAAACTGAAGTGCTGTGGAGAATAAACCTGTTAAACACATGGGAATTAATCTGGCATCCTTTTCTGAGAGTCCGGATTTCTGGAATGAACAAAATGGATGAACTGCTAAATACTTTAGAATATCAAATATGAAAAAGTGTAATAGGATAGAAAATGCCTATCTAAAATGTGAAAGGTATTTGCAGTATGGAAAGGTATGTGGCATAATATCTGAGAAATTAAAATATTGAGAGTATTCTTTTAGGGGATTATCTTTTGATGAATTTGAACTTTTGTCTGGAACTAGAAATGCCCAGTAAATATGTGCAACTGTCTTCATCCATGTACTTAACAACAGAGATATACCTTTCCAAGAAGGTGTTTATGAAAGTGGTTGGAAGCTAAAAGTCTGAATAAGCAAAACAGATGGGAAAGTTGTGTCAGTTACAGTTCAAGTGTGATTCTGCATTTTTTTATAATTAGATAGCATATTGGAATTATAGATTTGTGATAAAGAAAGATTTGGTGAAAACTGAACTGCCCTGATATTTTACAGAGTTACTCAAAATAAGTTAAGTGTGAAGCATTTCCCAGATGGTAAAAATTCACTCCAAGGAATTTGAATTGATACTCAGAATGTTGCTGTGTTCATGAAGCTCCTTTTGCATCTTTAAAATAAAAATTGCAATATACTATAATCACTGCCAGTTGTACTGTAATTTAGGGTAATTTATTACAGAGTAGATTAAATGAGCACAAAAATTTCAGGTGGAAATTTAATCTCTCCTTGTGTTAAAAACTTGTAGTATATCCACATCTTTGAAGTTTTGACCTATTTTTCCTATCTTATCATGGAACTGAACTTTATTCTGGGAAATATCAGTAAAGCATCATGCTTTTATGCAACAACTGTCAGTATTAATTTAGTTACAGGGACACTTCTTTCAATTTAAACAAGATTTCTTATAATCTCTTGAAGTCTTAGTTTCTAAAAAATATTTTTAATCAAAGGATTCATTATCGAGTTTGCAATATTTTAGTCAGTTTAAGATAATAACTGAATATAACCTTTCTTCAAATTCCCTAACATTGCAATAGTCTCATCTGAATAAACTGTTTTGCAGGTCTATAGTAATCAATTATGAGCGGCCACTGATTTTTTTTTATTATTTTTTTTTAATTTTGCATAAGATTTTGTTATCTAACATTTCATACATTCTTGCTGCCAACTGTGAGTCAACACATGTAATACTTACTTGATTAAAGGAACAGAAACATAGATATTTAATTTTGTGTATAACAGTGTAATATTAAAAACTAATTAATTCAACAAATGGCACATTCTTAGAATTAAATACATCCATATCTATAAATTATTTGCAGAGAAAGATTCTTGTAATTATATGAGTACTTGTGCATGTTCTTGCATAAACATACCTTGTTTTCCTAGAATTTTCGACATAGAATTTTAATGTTTTAAGAACAAACAAGAGCAAGTAATCTATGTCTGATCCTAATTCTCTGGTGTTCATGCTTCATTCAGAAACTGATCACAGTTTCACCCATATATATATCACTTATTTTAGTTCGTCTATCTAAAATGCGGGGAAGGAGAAGTATATGGTTTAGTTTCCATGGTAGAAGAATAAATGATGCTGATTATAGTCTGCAGAGGAGATGGTTGTATTGTCCCCGTAGCTTAACATAACCTGACTACATGTTTCCTGATGTGTCAAATATTATCCGTTTGTTCAAATGATATCCAGACTATCTAGGAAGACTAAGACTCTTTAGGAGGCTGCTAGAGAATCATTGCTAAAATTATAGCTAGCTTTAATACGTATACTATTCTTAAAAGTACTACAGGGAGAGAAGGAATATTAATGCTACTAATAATATTCTTTATTCCTTTACAAGTGCATATTTAAACAGTGCAAGTATAGATTGCTGGATTGCTATTTCTTCCTTTTTTTTTTTTTTTTTTTAATAATTCAACAAAATGAAAGGTGGTACCAGAGATGTGCAGTGACTAACTTGATTTGGTACAAAAGTAGAGATTTTATAAAAACTAAGTTTTGCTATTCAGCATGTGCAAATTCAGCTCAAGAGAAGCTTATCCATTTTGCCTTTACTGAAGTTAACAAGAAAATGGCTTCCCTAAAGGTTGTGTGCATATTGCAAGAATTAATCCAAAATATTTTAATGCTATGTTTGTTAGGAATTTGTTAACAAGTATCACTGAATGTATTTGTTTGGAGACAGTTTAGTTTAAAATTCTGCTTCTTCAATCATATGATGGTTTTGGGAAATAATATAAGTGGTTGGTATAAGTTCTCTTCCGATTTTATTGGTATAAAATACTCAGCAAAAACAGATGGACAATTTTTATGTTCTTGTTTGGAAAACACGTTAGTTAGTAAACTGGTTATTTCTGTTTCTGAATTGAGTGGATTTCCATTCAGTGAAATTACTTTTTCCGTGTGTTTTTTTATCAGTTTCTTCATAGTGGAGTTGGGTTGCCTAAGCAACGAGTAAAAATACCAAGATTGGAGCCTGGCAGTTGCTTTTTTGCTGACTTTTAGTCAGAATACGGTTGGTGCTATGCAGTGCTCCAAATCTTGAGTATCCGTGCAAGGAGAGCATTGCCTGTTCCACTTTACTAAGGAGAAAGAGGAAAATTTCCACTGTCCTAGACAAAATGGGCTTTTTTTTTTTTTTTTTTTTTTTTTTTTTTTTTTTTTTTGAGCATTGCTTTGCGCGTATAAGCATGGGGGCTCTGTTCTGAAACACTTGATACTAAACTAAAAATCCCCATTCGTGACTCTTTTCAAAGCTGGGGAAGACAAGCTTTAGAGAGACACTAATCCATGTAGCAGCTAAACACACAGGTAGTTTTATTCACACGTGCTTTTATTGTAAATTAACTGGTCAACTCAAATGAATAAAGATACTCATATACATAATTCTACACAAATTTTATCTTTAAGAAAAATATGAAAATACATTTTTTGTTCTTGAAAAAAAAAAGTTTTTCCACAATTCAAATCTTTCGAAACATCACTAATTACCATAAGAAAAGTGCAGCCTATTTAAGATGCAATTACTAGGATATAGAATTGACAGCAAAATTAGTGCTCTTAGTTTTTTTATCATATTATTACCCCTTCTACATACAGACAGAACACATTTTTATGTCCCTGCTAGCTAATTAGAAATATTAATATACTTACTACAGAGAAAAAACACTAACTGATCACATGCAGACCATACTGAAAAAATAAGCTCTACTCAAATGTAAATAACAAAGTAAATCAGATATATGTCTTTATTTAGTTTTCATTATTTGAAAGCTTAACAAACTACATGTAAACTACTGAATAGATTGTGTTTCTGAACAGTTTCAGTATATAGTTTGCTTTCTAAAGGCCTCTGTGTCTTTACAATTGAATGTAATAAGATGACTAGCATTTTGTTAATTTTTTTCCATATTTCATTTCCATGTTTCAACATAATATAAAAATGTAGCTTAATATAATACTGGGCTTCTAAAATAAAGACTTAAATTACTACATACCTGTTGATGAAAAATTATGCCAGAGAATTCTAGCAGTTAAAATTGTTTATTGCTAGAAAGAAATTGCTTCTAAAAATACTTTGACAACTGATTTTATATCCTAACTATTCATTAAAGGCACAAACTTAACTTGTAACAAAAAAAGTGATAACATTAAAAAATAATAATAAAAAAAATAATTCCTGCTAAAAAATGCAGTCCTTAAATATGTTCTGAAATAGTGACATATCTTCATCCGTTGACTTTACTTGACTTTGCATGAGGCTTCACATGCTAAGGTCAATGGCAGTTTATTACCATTTTACAGTGTCTGAGAAGAAACTCAGAAACTATTGCTCTCTCCTGCCACCTCACTGCTGTGTAAGCTCTGGGGTTTTGTAGTGTGCACCATATATTGCTCTGAGAAGGACTTGAGTCCTCTAATTCATGAATGTTTATGTTCTATGGACTCTTAAACTCTAAACTTCTGCAGCACCAGTACCTATTCTTGTGAGGAACTAGATTCAGTGACCCAGGCACATATTCCTGTGTGTCTTTATGTGTCCTTTAGTGACTGTATACCTCCGTCAGTGTCAGAGTTTCCTCTTGAGACTGAAGTTAATGGATGGTGGTTAATATGAACATCATGTTTTGACAGAGTGCAAACATTTTGCCTGTGAAGTTTTGGCCTCTACTGGAATGAAAACAGCTGATCTAATGTGGTCAAGGACACCCAGAAGACAAAGACCTGGGAGTAAAAAGTGACTGTCCTGAGTTCATATAAATGATATTTCTCCCTCAGTCCAAAGAGAAACAGATTGTGCTCAGTAAAGAAAGCACTTGTCACACAAACGCATAATCTTTAACAGTAGTAATAGCAGCAATATTAATATAACAATATCTATTTCTTATGTATGTGTTCATATTAATTGCATCTTATACCATCTTAGAAAGGCCATTGCTGTCATAATTTGACAATATTCAGTCCTGTACACTGAGCATGTGAAGCTATAAGCAGATTATTTAGGAACTGTAAGCAGCACATATAGAGAGTTATGTGAGGACTAATTAGTCCTCAGAGAGAACTGATAGCCAGAGAGAAACATTATAGCCAGAGAGAAACAAATAGCCAGAGAGAAACATTATGTTGATGAGCAAGACTGTAGCTCAGACTTGAGTATCTATCTTTGCATGACCTTGCCCTGTGATATTAGGCTGACAGATATTAGGCGTTCAGTTAGATACAAGAGGTAGCACAGCTGTGCAGCATTTGGTGCTGGGAGAACTTTGCTTAATAGAGATATCTGATAAAAAGAGTTAGAAGTCATAGGGTTTGAGCTACTTTCTGGGAAGATTAAGGCAAACTGTAAGGATAGGAATCATCATTTGGAGAGATGAGGAACCATGATGACCACAAGCCACAAGATCTGATACCTTGGTTTGGGAAGGTGAAGGTATGCAGTAGAAAGATTGAAAAGAAAGAAGAGCACTTTAGATAGAAGGTTTGGAGATGTATTGATGGTCTCTTGGCTGTCATATTTCTAAGATTAACTGGCATAACAGAGGTAGACCTAAAATTAACTGCCTTAGTCTACCTTGGCAGTCCCAGCTAGGTTTTACCAATAGACAACCGCAACAACTGTGATCTTTAAACTGCCTCTACCTTGAAAACTGTTATTGGAATGCAGCATAGCATAGGGTAATTCCTTCTGTTTTGGGGGGCAAGTTTCAGAGCATGTCTTATGTACTACAGTGATACTGCAAGACTGCCATAACGATGTAGGTTTTTTAGAAGTTATCTTGGATGGTACACTGTACTGTAGTTAATGTTTTGACTGCAGTGTAGTTACATACTGTGTTTCTGCAAGTAGTTTTGTCTTTATTCCATGTTGCTCACCTTATATATCACCTATTCTCTTTTTTTTTCTTTCTTTCTTTTACGATTCACTTGTGATGTTAAATGCTAATGCAAGAACTTGACAAAAACAATGGTATTCTTTTTAAGTTACATAAACAGATTTTTGTCGATTTTCTTCAGACATGTAAGTATGCAGCCGTTAAACAAGACCTGTATGTCTTCAGAATTTATGTCCAGTGTGCAGTTGTGTTAGTATTCTGGAGCATAAAGGTATTTTACAGAATACTAATTTGACATTTCCACTCATACTAGTTTGAGTGGAAGTAGCTTTGACTGCATATCATACCGAGTCCACTGTCATATCGAGTGCCATGTAGGTACTTTTCTGTCATCTATCAGTCTTACGGACAAGAAGCAAATTTGCCATTAAACTTACTAACAAAACCTTCTATTGAAGATGTATATATACTCTTCTGTATCTAGGAGTGGTGTGAGAATTTATTTTCCCTTGCTGTAAGGAAAATTACCACTTTAGCTAGTTCAAGGAAGCTTAACTGCTTTTTCAATAAAACCAGTGTTTGTTCAACTGGATACCGCAACCTTTTTTTTTGGAGTGGGCAATCTCTAGTGCAGTACTTGCAGTGAACAGCTGTACACAGTAGCATTTTATATCATTACAGCTGTCTTCGAAGTGATTGTATGACTCAGCCTTAGTTTGATACTGAAACTAGAAGCTTAAATTATCTCAATTCAATTTTTCTCCTTTCATACTTCACAAAGTGTTTTCTTCAGAAATAAATGACCTATATCTTCATCCCTTGATTTACATAATTCTTGACAGTGTGTAAAATTCTAATAAATAATTGCTCTTTCAAGCAATTTTATTCCTCTTCAGTGGAATATATAAAAATCAAGATTCTTTCTAAATATGTAAAATCTTTATTCAGGTGTTAACTTGGAAGGTTTTGAATGTTCCACAGTGAAAAAGTCAGCTGAACTACATTTTTCTTTGAACACAAAATGCCTGCTTAATGGTGAATTTAGTTGAATCATTATTACTTAGCTAGTTTGTCACGTGCAAAAATATCTCCCAGGAAATAAGCTATGCATTCCAGAATTCTCAAGCAAAAGAAATTGCTACCTCAAAAACTACTCTGGATAGTGGAAATCTGACACAATGACAGATTTACAAAATTGCAGTATTCCAACAGAAACTGGGGAATTTCTTTTGTCAAAGCAAGGTAAGCTTCAGGCTAGAGATAGGATGATTGGAAGGAACTGCTTGGAGATCGCTATAGAGTAGTGCATCTAATGTCAGATGTGTTTGGAGGTTGATATGAGAGAAGGTGAACTGGATCTTAGAAATTATTGTTGGTGCCTCTCACATCCCAGCTCTGAAATACTCTTGATGCTGTTGTGAGTGATACGATAAATGCTATGAACTGTATCCACGTGCTTGTATTGTTTGGCTCTGTGGAGAATGTGCAAGGTGAATGATATCTCAGTTAGGACAGATTCTTTCAAATCAGTATTAGTATTTATATATTTTATTTTAAGAAGAATGTGGGAACTAATAGACTTTGAAGTTATAGTGGAAGCAGAATAATTGCCATCTTAGGCATAACACTACCAAACTTTTATTTGTGCTAAGTCACAGTGTACCTGCATATTGTCAGTATTTCCATTTTCTCCAGACTGTAGATATGTGTAATTTCAAAGCTTATCAAATGGCCATTTTGACAAAAGACTGAAGAACACTGTGAAAAGACTACAATTCATTCATTATATTTTGTAATATCCTAAATTTAGAATGATACAACCCGATGACTAAACTCTTTTCCTCTTTTTCCTCTATCCTTCATCTGTTTCTTTGGTGTAACTTCTATAAATGGCTTCCCATGAAGGTACAGGACGAATCTTTATGTCTTAAGGCTGAGGTTCTCTCTATAATGTTAGCATAAGGAAAAGTAGATTCTGTGAACTTAACCATCAGTATCCTCTGGTTTACATCTTTGTGATTCCAAAAATAATTCTAAGTTGCAAGGGGATGTGTGTTTGGAATTCTGTCCTACGTAGGCCACCTCCTCATAAGATAGGAATCTGTTGCAGAAACAGAAGGATCTTTGCCTACTTTGCTCACAATTTTCCATATATTATTGGAAATGTTGGAGATTTTTCTTTGAGGTCCCAATGGGTGAGTTTTGCTTGTGTTGGTGTAGAGATCATCTGTGTCTTCACACCTATTCCTATCCCTGCTGGAAGCTTGACTTCCAGGTATTTACTACCTGAGGTTTTTTTTTTTTTTTTTTTTTTTTATGAGTTTGAAGTGGTTTTTGTTTATTTTCATATTGTTCTGAAGACTTAAAATAACTGCAGGAGTTGGGATTGAGGATATGGAACTTAGACCTATCAGTACGGCAATCTTTGTTCAAGAGTCAAAACATAGGGTATATGTAAGACTGCAGATTGAAGGGATATGTGAATAAGGCCTGAGAAGGTCTTTCTGATCACAGTGAAATAATTCTGGCTTCATGACTGCATGAAAGTTAGCTTAGCTTAGTGTGTTGTCTTTGCAGCTTGGTTTGCAACTCAGAGCAGCAAGGCTGTGCTTGCCATGGTTGAAAGAATTGGTGAGTGAATGTAGAAAATGTCTAGAAAATTCACTATTGACATAGCTGAATATCAGAGAAAATTGAAGCAAAAAGGCATCTAGCATGTAATTAGGAGAGCAAAAAAAAAATCTACATGTTATGGAATATCTAAAACATATTTTGGATTATACAATTATTTTTAATGTATCCAAATACATTGTTTTTAAAAAATTTCAAAATTTTCAGCTGCTATAAGCTTGTCTTTTTTTTTTTTTTTCATAGTTTCATGGTTTTGCCATGATTGTTAGGAGTGTGATACTGACAGGAGTATTTTGACTTATTCCAGAAATTATCTAAAACAAATCTGTAAGTCTAATTAGAACAGTGAAACATTAAATGCAATGCCAATAATACTGCCATTATTATATGTGAAAGAAAAGTTGCGTGTAAACATGATTGACCTTAGACAAGGTAAACTTTGGTAAATTTTGTTCAGGGACACACACCTACTAATTCTGTGCTCTTATATACAGGTGCAAATGGTGCTTTCTGACCTTAAGTTTATGAATTTGCACTACCAGCTGCTGTGGGTGTATTGTTTTTAAGACATTTTGCCATATATGTCAGCTTCGGGAGAAGATAGTACAGCATTGGCTTGAATGTCAACTTGACTACCGACTCTCTCCAGTTAAGAGTAGTCCAATGCCTACCTTTCAAATTCTTACATCTTGATTTTTAGTGATAATTCCATAACAAAAATGAAAATATGATGAAATATTTGTACTTGCTCTGAGCGAGTTTCTCTATTTGTCAAGATAACTTGAGCAGTACTCACACCACAAGAAGATTTACAGTTTCTTACTTTTGAATATAAATTCTTAGAGTGTTAGCCATGAAGAGAAAAATCATACTGCTCTACCACTCTTTAAATGAGAAAAATGAATTGGCTTCAAAAGCTGGCAAAAAGCATCAGTCACTGGAAATGACCAGTTTATCTTGATCTTTGCCTTTATTAGAGTAAAACATCGCTGTGTTGATTTTAAAGCAAAGCATAGTTTAGCTGAAGCAGAGGAAAGATAACAATTTTAAGAAGCAACTACTTGCTTTGTTTCAGACTTATGTATTTCCTAGTGTGATTACTGCATGCTTTGGGCTGCTGGAAAATAATAAAAGCAATGAAAGCCCAGATGGATTAGTTATATTTTGAAGTCACTTGCAAATTACAGTCTGATTTGATCTTCCTAATTAACAGTCAGAATGTGAGATAAAGTGAATTTAAACCAAATTTCACTTCAACTTTTCTTTTAACTTTACTCAGCTCCTGATAATTGCTGTATCCATGAAGTGAAGTTCATTTTGTTTTGGAAGCACACATCTCGCCATATATTTTTAGACGGTTAAAAAGGGTTTAAGTTTGTCCAAGAATACATAGCAACAAGGGAGGTCGGAGGAAGGGAGATTGTTTTTTTAAAAAAGCCTATACGCCTCTTATCTCTCCTCAGATTCATTCTGTGTTTACCAGTACTGTAGTTATCCAGTTGCTTTCAATTTTGGCTTCATCCTTTATTCTCTGAGCGAAAGATTAAATAGCTCAATCATATAGCCTCTATCAAATGCTTTTACCTTAGCCAAGATTACAGTATCCCGTTAACTCAGCTTACTCCTTGTTCATGTAAGAACACAGTCTCCTTGGATATACCTAATGTTTGTCACTTATTCCCCCCACTCCCAACAGTCTTCTTTCACTTATATTAATACAGGTAGACAGAATAATAATTCAAGAACTTAAGATGAGGGGCTCATAATATTATAATGTTCAAAATAAATTATTCCATGGTTATAACCTGTTTCAGAAGTGGACATGTCTACATTTTGCTTGAGCTCCTTTGTGTTAGGTGCTTACATAAAATTTTTAATCTGTTAAGATTCAAGTATAAACTAAATACTTGGCATCTTTGTGTCTTAATGAAATTTTTGAAAGCTAGTTAAAAGCATAAGCATTTTGCCTATTAAAAATTATTTTTTAGGATAAGTTTTAATTTGACACTCTCATCACTCAGTCTTTCCTATTGGATGCAAAAGGAAATCGTTAAGGTGTTTGCTCTCTTTTAATTAGAAACTTGATTAAAATATTTTCATTAACATTTCTGATAGTATTGCTGATAGTATTTCTGATTTCTATAGTAAAATATATTAAAAAATCTGCAAACATTAGTTTAGCATTGGTATTTGTTCCTGTGCTATCTGATTATGTCAAGCTGCAGCTACATTTAGTGATGTGATGATTGTGCTCTTTTTTAAAAGAGGATAAAGTGACTCGTGTAAATGTCTTTGGAAACTGCGATCGTTTGATTTTCAATTTGTTCTAGATGAGGAATATGCTAATTAAAACCATGATGATATTGTTTCTGCAAGTATTTGTTAATTATAATTGATTTAATGAACTACTGCTACATACTCCATTCTCCTGAGTGTTTGATAGTTTAGAAAATTTGTCAGTGTAGCCCTTTAAATCTGCATCAAATAAGACACTGGAAGAGTCAGAGTAATGTCATAGCACATTGATCCTGAATCTCCAAAGAGGTCATTAACAGCAATAGTGCATTTCATCCATACAAGGAATTTTGTTTTTTGGCTACATAATGTACACCAAAGTTATTTTTTCTACAGCTTCAACTTTGTTGTATCACATTACACATTACATACCCCATTATGTAACAAACATGGACTGAAAGAATTGGTTTATCTGTAAATTATAAATATACATTTATAATATAATTTTTTTCTTAATCTCTTTGAATCATGGAATATTGGAATGGTCCAATTCTGCTAAAATTCCGAATGTAAGCTGAAGTAAAAAGAGCAAAATAGTGATGGGGCATTAACCACATACGGGAGAAAGATATTGATTATATCACAAATTGTGAAATGTGAATTTTGCTAATAATTGCATAAATTACCTTAAATATGACACTGAGAACCAAAGAGACCACATAATATGCTTGATGTGATGGACCAGGAAGATGATTTCAGAAGAAGAGTTTTGAGGGGGTTAAGATCAGGGAGCTTTTTTGTCTTCGAGCAACAAATGGACAAGCAGAGGCTGCATTTCAGAAATACTTTACAGGAAGATGTGTTGAAGCTCAAACACAGTGAATGCAATAATCAATCTATGGAAGAGATAAATTAACTCTCAAGATATAGAGCAAATCTTGTGATAAAACAGTAGGTTCTGTGGATTTTAACAATTTGCTCTTTGGGAGAGGAGAGAAGAGAGTGGGGCAGGGCAGTGGGGAGAAAGGAGTTTATGCAAAGTAGCTGAGTCTGAGAGTTTAGACCTTTTCTTCAATGACTGAAAATAAATTCTCCAGAAGAGATGGTTTGATTTAGACCACTGTCACCAAAAATAATGCATATCTATTGATAACGCATATCTATCTTTCCAAAAAAGAAACAACAGGAAGAGATACCCTAGAAGTTCTAAGGAGAAATATGAACACTTATATTTTGATGCTATGATTCAATTTTGAGGAAGTATTTGAAAACACCATTTAGAAGATACTACTATTATGAAAAATACTGAGGCTTGGAAGTTTGTTGTCATGTTAAAAGAAATAGAGACCTTTCTAAGTTTTTAGTGAGAAATAATGAAAGTTTACCTTATGCACACAAGCCTTATAGCGAGAAACCACACCAAATATATGAATAACCATCTACTTCCTGACTGATCACAGGAGGTGGAACCAGAGCATGTTAAAACTAAAGGGCAAATGGTGGCTTAGATCATAGAATCACAGAATCA